>CM055061.1:26849711-26926776 GCA_029204045.2 Tillandsia leiboldiana
GATCTCTGGCATCTCGAAAATTCGCTATCCAGGTAAAGAGATCAGAAATGGCGCTACCGGTCGGTCTGTCCTCCATCACCCGACGCCAAGTGCCGATATCCAGATCTCGCCTCTGGCGGCAGATCCCTATCCCAAGGAACTGCAGCGCCACGCTCCAAACACAATGCCTACCCATCGAAGCGTCAATAATCCAAAACAGAGGGACCAACTACACTGAAAGGTATCCTGGCGCAAACCATTCCCCGCCAAACATATCCTATGCGCCTCGTCCCTCGAAATCTGGACCGCGCAGTTCATCAACTGCAAAAACTCACTAGCACAGGGAGGCTCCTAATTGATCACTCCGTCACCACCAACCACGACTCTGCCTACAAAGGCTCCAACTCAAACCTATGAATCGGGATGGTTCAGACAGCCGGGACTGGCTCCATCGATCAATGATGTCCCTAAGCTCAGCTACTATCCACTATCCATCCTGCCTCGATGCCTCGGCACTACTCATCGACACGGAGGGGCTGCTCGCTCAGTCGGTGCCACAAGTACAATTGAAGGTACCACTGCACAATAACAAACATCAGGACACAACAACCATACGACCCAATCCAGCGAAAGTCTAAGGCATGTTACCAATCCCACAACATTATGTTGTCTGCAGCCAACATAATCGCTTAGGAGCATAAACATGCCAATCACTCATCCCGTCTCTTGGGAGAGGTACAAAACTCGATCAGGACTCTCGCTAAAAGTCACGACTCTCACGTAGTCATCCTAATGTCCAACCACAAGCCTAGGGTTTCTAAGTCCTCGATGACCTACAACCTAGGCTCTGATACCACTCTAATCTGTCACGCCCCGGGGTCGAAACTGGGACCCGGGCTCGCCAACAGATCCGCCACCTATGCCAAACCCGTATCGGCGAAGCGTCCTACCTGCAAGAAAAGTGCTACAGCTAAACAGATATCAGAGCTATAAATAAAAATCTGCTGTATAACTAAATCGATCACTGTACAACTGGAAATAACACAAAATGTCTGTCTCCCAAAAATGATAATCAGACCACATCCTCAAATACAAGAATCAGAACTCAACAGGGAGGTATCTCCAATAAATACAACAGTGTACAGGCTCTCAATACATAACAATCCTCACTACAATAGTCTCTCAAAGGAAGAAAATGAAATAACTAATCTACTGAAGCTCTCCTCTGAAGGGGTACCGCTACACTCCAACGACGGGTAGGGAACTAGCTCGCGACTCCCTCGCCTCGGTCAGAAGGATCAGCAACAGAAACAACAGGAACCGGAGTAGAAGTTCCTGTGGGAAAAGACACCACGACGGGTGTGAGAACTATGTCCCAAGTAGTTCTCAGTGGGTGCCGCCAACAAGCCCGACGGTCTGCCCACTAAGTCCACTAGAGGCATAAAGTAACAAAAGCAGTGCTGTAAGGAAAGCTGGGAAAAGTAAACTCTACAGCTACCATGCCTCTACCTAGATGCTCAAAGAGTGGAACAGAAAGAACATGATGCCACAACTAACTCTCATCTCTGATCACCCAATCTGAACTGACTGCCTCATCAGGTCCAGTCAAGCCTGCGCCAACCTACTGCCGTTACGTCCCGGAGGAGCGGACTTACGTAGGACGTCCGTGACTGCCAACACCAGCACAGCCAGAGGGACACATGCGATGACAAGTCGCAAAAGAAAAACTCAAACTCTCGCCGGTACAACAGCCCGGTCTCGCCTACTCCGGAGTGGCACTCGAGGGGAGCGAGCCGCTCGAGTCAATAAGTAACCCATATCAAGTATCTCTGTAAAGTATCTCTGTCAAGCCAAATGTGGCTCATGCAGGCTATGATCCACGAGCAAACAGATCGGTAACTCCAAGCTCAAAACACAACTCAGTCGGAAAAAGAACCTCGACTCAAACAGCTAAGTCGGAGAACCCTCAACGACTCAATCTGATAATGCACGACCATGGCTGAGTCGGGAAACCTCCACGACTCGATCTGCCAGAACCCCAAGATCCTCAAGGCTAAGTGGGAGAACCACCTCCACCACTAAATCAGAAAAACAACCTCTAGATCACACTCTACCAACTCATAGCACAAAGTCGCATCCACTGCGAGAAATTGTCTCAACAGGCCAAACAGGCCAAACGTCGCATCTACTGCGAACAACTGCCTCAACAGGCCAACATCGCATCCACTGCGAACAGCTGACTCAACAGGCCAAACAGGCCGAACATCTCAACCACTGACCCAATGAAGGGTCCGGGAACACCGAAAGACTAGAACCTACAACCCAAATCAAACAAGAACAGGCTCTAGGCATAGCCTCTCGTTGTTCTCGTCCCAAGAAAAGGCAGACCTTAGAACCCAGACCACTCGAATCATCTCGGTGGTTAATTTATAGGAAAAACTGTGACATTTCTTACTAAAGCCATCTGATCTGTAAGAAATCCATATTTAATGATTTTTAGTTCTGCTTAGGAAAACAGTTGAAACCAAGTTTTAAATCTAAGCCTCGAAGGGCTAAAGCCTTCGTCCAATCAAACAGGAACAGACTCAGGCGACCCTACGATGCTTGGAAGAAAATATTTGGTTGACAAAAATCATATGTGTGTCCAAAAAGGTTCTGGGTTTAAGGTCCTGCTAACACTGATCTACCGCTGCCACTAGCACAGCGGCGACAGATAAAACAAGAAAAATAAAACATCTCGGGATCGCCGTCTACCCAAACGGCTCCCGCTACAGATGAACAACCAACTACATCTACCAGACGCCACTCTGCTCCCAAGCACGAGTGTAACATGCATCCCACACTAAAAGATAACACCTGACCACTCGGCCTACTACCCGGGCGAGGAAGGACACTATGTCCAGGAAAGTAGAAGTGTGGATGTCTAAAGCAGAAATAACCCTAGCCCAAGTGAGGGTTTTCTACTAGTCTGGTTACACATGCAACATATGACGGGGTGCTAGGTCAAGTTCCAATAACTATAATTTACAGATGGTAGAAAGCAAGGAGATGACAATACCATCAGATAATACAAGGAATAGCAATTCCTACATTCTAACATGCTGCACAAGCATTTCACTATCATGCATAGTCCTACTATAGCAGATTTAAAGCACAGTCCATCAATCTTGGAGACAAGGCCACCCACCTGAAAATGCTAACTGTCCGCAGTCGCACAGCTGAGAAAGTCCAGAAACAGATATCTCTACACACCCACCAATCCAACAATACAGGAACAGTGATCAATACCTCCTGGGTACAAAAACACAACCCAAAGTTACACTTAATTCCATAAAATCCAAGCATCACAAATCTGCTGGGAACAGTCCCCTTAATGCGAAATTTTCACCAGTAAAACGAACTGCAAAAATTCCAATAAAAATACTGCTGCGATCCTCGCGTCGATACCTTCGAAACGGGTACCTGCACGCCCAATTCGGAGCCCCGTAGGCCAAGTTACAAATTCCACAGTACAGGTGCGCAAACACTCACAACCACACAATTGTAAACACAAACACAAATAAAAGGGGAATAGTATACCTTCGGACAAGCCTCAGAAAAATCCCGGAAAAATACGATGATAATCCTTGTGACGAGTAGATCAAAAAAGTGTATAGGCTCATCTCGATCCGACACTTGGTTGCGGAGATAAAATTCCGGCAAGGGGCCGCTGTCCAAAAACTCCACCAGAAAACAGCGGCTTAGAAATGCCTCGAAAACCGTGTCATAAACTCTGAACCCAGCAAGATGATCAACACAAAAGTCAAAGACGTACCTTTCCTGATTCCAACGCCGCAAAAATCGTCCAAAAATACTGACGGAGTAGCTCTGTGGACATCTCAGATCGAACTGCGACGATAACAGGCCTCAGATGAAAGATCGCCACACTGCGCTCCGATGCCGAAGTCGTCGATGCCGCGGCTTCCAAAAAATCCGGGCCTCCGCCAAAAGATGCGCAGCACAAAGATCTCCATCTTTACTTAAGGGTGCGAGGGGAAGGGAGCTCGGGAAAGGGGGCAAAAAGCCCCAGCCAACCGCCTATTTATAGGCCCAGCCCAAAAAATCCGACTTTGGACTTTTGGGCCAAAGTTCCGGGCGCCCGGAACATTCGGGCCGCTACAGTGTTGGGCCCGGCCCAACACTGTGCGCGCCCGAAAGCCCGAGGGCCCGCCACGCGTCCCACCGACGCCGCCCGCGTCCGGCGCACGCGCGCCCGCCAACTGCGCAGCGCCACGTGTCCCGACACGCGGGCGTGCGCAGCTGCACCCGACCAACCGTGGGCCGCCACGTGGCGCCCCCACGTCGCCCCCGACCGCGCCCACGCCGCGCCCACGTGCGCCCACGTGCGCGGCCGCGCCGCCTGCGGCCCCGTGCCGGGCACGCATCCCGAGGCAGCCGCCGCCGCCGCGTGGACCGCGCGCACCAGGACCCGCCAACCACAAGCCGCCACGTGTCGTCCCTTGGTCCACCGTGCACCCGCGACGATCCCGTGGACCGCGCCTGCTGCGCCCGCCACTCACGAGGTGCCACATGCCCCTCCCCACGGTGCACGCCTCCGCGGTGGACCGTGCGCCTGCCCGCGGCCGCCCGCCGCCTGCCCGAGCTCGCGCCGCCGCGCTCCGCCGCTGCCCGCCGCCGCCGGCGATGCCCGGCCGGCCGGAACAGTAACCCACTTCCTCGAAAAAAGTGCCGGGTCATCCGGGCTCCGAAAAATATAAGTAAATAGTCCATCTTGACCGATTTCGTGCGCTGAATCCAAATCCGAAGTCTGATTTGCCAAATTCCTCTTCTAAAATTTACCAAAAATTCCCGGAAACGCAAACTTGATCCGTTTTTCATGCCGGGTCCAATCCTTGGGTCCAATATGCGCGCAAACACCTCTAACACCCAACATGGGTCTCCAGAAGCCGCAGATCCAACAGTAATCCAAACGTGGGAATTTTCGGGTCCTCACATCCTCCCCCACTAAAAGAAAGTTTCGTCCTCGAAACTAGCTCAACCCAAAAGGTGCCACAAAAACAAGGGTAGGTACATAACACTGCCGTCTCCAGCTCTCAAGTCACCTGTCACTCCCCGTGATTACTCCACAACAACAACAACAACCGGTACGGCATGGCCCAAATTGCGTAATTCTCTCATCTTACGAGCCAGAATTCGCAACGGGCGTCCCTCGTACCACAAGTACTCGCAGATCTCAAAGGAAACGAGTCCATCACGGGCGAGGAATCCACAAGCCTAACACTCCTGAGCTGAGACGTGGAAGGACCATCAAGAACGCCAACAAAAGGCTGGGGGAAAAGAGAGAACAACCAATGTAGCACGCACCAAAACCGCTCCCTGGTGTCAGCTCAACCAGGCGATCCGAGACATACCCATACGGTCATCCAAAGAAAAGAAGCCCTAATCGGCTAGGGTCCTCTCTCAATCACTCTCGGATCCTGAGCATCCGCAGGGACTGCTTCACCGCAGTATACCGTCAAAAGGAACCCTTAGGGACACAACCTCGAGCCCTGTTCCTCAACGGTCCCACCCAGCGCCAGCAACGGAATCATCAAACTCAACCCCAATAGCTCTCCGGCTCCAGGTATCCGCCACCACAGTGGCCCTGTCGGGGTGATACAAAATGCTCAAGCATAACCCAAAGGTAACTCCACAGCCACCATGGGAGGCATCACTATAACTCAAAGATCCATTCCCCCCCTCTCTGGCAAAGCTACAATCGGCGCTAGTATCAGTCTCATCATCCATTCGCCATGCTCTCCTGGCACTGCCAAATTCAAGAAGCTCCTCACCTCAACAATAATTGTTGATCTCAGCCAATCTCAAACAGCATCCACATTGGCCGGAATTCCACCGCCGCCCCTACGGCTAATACAATGTGACCCAAGAAGGTAAGCTTCTAAAGCTAAAACTTGTATCTCAATAACACGGCATACAGCTTCTTCCACCCAAGCATTATAGCACATCCATAAGTGCTCCTCGTATTTCTGGTCACTCAGGGAGTAAACGATAATATCCTCAGGAAACACTACTCCCAGTCCGTCCCAGCACAACAAGGTTATACAATTCCTCATATCAAAAAAAAAAAAAAAAAAAAAAAATTGTGGCAGGGCATTAATCAATCCAATTATCCTCACTAAGAGCTCAAGATGCCCTACCGTGTCCTGAACGCCATCAAGGCAAGGTCCTCTGCTGTCTGATTCCAAGTAGGTACCCGCACCAAACAATAACTGCCGGAGTATGACTCCATCAAAAGGTCCTAGATACCACTCGGACCTGTCTACACTCGAACCATAAACGTACCCTCACAGTCGTGTATCAACGATGTGGCATCACCACCGTATATCAACGGCGTGGCACTAGGTCAAACAGACCCCTCGATCCATCAGATCCTGCAACTGCGCCATCAGCTCTCACAGCTCTACTGGCAATATCCAATGAGGTGCTGCCGAGGGTGGCGCGGTTCCCCGAACCACGCCAAACTCAATCTCTATCTCCCTAACCGGCGGCATTATCAACAGCTCCGGTGAAATCACACCCGGAATCTCGTGGCAACAGAGATATCTTTGGGTCCCGGTGCCGCCGTAAGCACCTCTCACACTGTCGCTATAACCAGTGTGCTCTAACGACCTCAACAACCAAATCTCCTCTCGTCTGCCTCGCAGAAGTTCAAATCCTCTCCTTCTGCAGTCTAACATCCTGTGGCACTATGCCAACCAAAACCCAAGCACTAGATCGAAACGCCGAACTGCCATAATTACCAATAAGTCTACCCGTATAACTCGCGGCCTCAACTGCATAGGACATAATCCACAAGCCTCCCCCACATACACAACACTAACAGGAACCTGTACCTCAAGTGCATGTGGTAACAAATCTGCCTCTAGTCCATGCAGGAATGCAACATGCTCCTACTCCGACTGCTGTGATGAAATCACACCTGCGACAACTCGATCCACTACCGTGGCGCCCTCCAACCGGGCGGCACAGATTCATCCGCTCAAAGCAAGTGGTTGTCGCCCAATCTGCCTGAAAATCAGGACTATCCACAAGGGAGCACAACCTCTGTCTCTGCTCACATTAAGGCGACGAATAAAGTCCTCCGCAGATAACAAATCCACGCTACTGCTGCGCTACTCTGATATAGATGCTGATGCTGCCGTCGGGGTCCACCCGATCTCTGGCATCTCGAAAATTCGCTATCCAGGTAAAGAGATCAGAAATGCCGCTACCGGTCGGTCTGTCCTCCATCACCCGACGCCAAGCGCGATATCCAGATCTCGCCTCTGGCGGCAGATCCCTATCCCAAGGAACTGCAGCGCCACGCTCCAAACACAATGCCTACCCATCGAAGCGTCAATAATCCAAAACGGAGGGACCAACTACACTGAAAGGTATCCTGGCGCAAACCATTCCCCGCCAAACATATCCTATGCGCCTCGTCCCTCGAAATCTGGACCGCGCAGTTCATCAACTGCAAAAACTCACTAGCACAGGGAGGCTCCTAATTGATCACTCCGTCACCACCAACCACGACTCTGCCTACAAAGGCTCCAACTCAAACCTATGAATCGGGATGGTTCAGACTGCCGGGACTGGCTCCGTCGATCAATGATGTCCCTAAGCTCAGCTACTATCCACTATCCATCCTGCCTCGATGCCTCGGCACTACTCATCGACACGGAGGGGCTGCTCGCTCAGTCGGCCCCACAAGTACAACTGAAGGTACCACTGCACAATAACAAACATCAGGACACAACAACCATACGACCCAATCCAGCGAAAGTCTAAGGCATGTTACCAATCCCACAACATTATGTTGTCTGCAGCCAACATAATCGCTTAGGAGCATAAACATGCCAATCACTCATCCTGTCTCTTGGGAGAGGTACAAAACTCGATCAGGACTCTCGCTAAAAGTCACGACTCTCACGTAGTCATCCTAATGTCCAACCACAAGCCTAGGGTTTCTAAGTCCTCGATGACCTACAACCTAGGCTCTGATACCACTCTAATCTGTCACGCCCCGGGGTCGAAACTGCGACCCGGGCTCGCCAACAGATCCGCCACCTATGCCAAACCCGTATAGGCGAAGCGTCCTACCTGCAAGAAAAGTGCTACAGCTAAACAGATATCAGAGCTATAAATAAAAATCTGCTGTATAACTAAATCGATCACTGTACAACTGGAAATAACACAAAATGTCTGTCTCCCAAAAATGATAATCAGACCACATCCTCAAATACAAGAATCAGAACTCAACAGGGAGGTATCTCCAATAAATACAACAGTGTACAGGCTCTCAATACATAACAATCCTCACTACAATAGTCTCTCAAAGGAAGAAAATGAAATAACTAATCTACTGAAGCTCTCCTCTGAAGGGGTACCGCTACACTCCAACGACGGGTAGGGAACTAGCTCGCGACTCCTCGCCTCAGTCAGAAGGATCAGCAACAGAAACAACAGGAACCGGAGTAGAAGTTCCTGTGGGAAAAGACACCACGACGGGTGTGAGAACTACGTCCCAAGTAGTTCTCAATGGGTGCCGCCAACAAGCCCGACGGTCTGCCCACTAAGTCCACTAGAGGCATAAAGTAACAAAAGCAGTGCTGTAAGGAAAGCTGGGAAAAGTAAACTCTACAGCTACCCATGCCTCTACCTAGATGCTCAAAGAGTGGAACAGAAAGAACATGATGCCACAACTAACTCTCATCTCTGATCACCCAATCTGAACTGACTGCCTCATCAGGTCCAGTCAAGCCTGTGCCAACCTACTGCCGTTACGTCCGGAGGAGCGGACTTACGTAGGACGTCCGTGACTGCCAACACCAGCACAGCCAGAGGGACACATGCGATGACAAGTCGCAAAAGAAAAACTCAAACTCTCGCCGGTACAAAGCCCGGTCTCGCCTACTCCGGAGTGGCACTCGAGGGGAGCGAGCCGCTCGAGTCAATAAGTAACCCATATCAAGTATCTCTGTAAAGTATCTCTATCAAGCCAAATGTGGCTCATGCAGGCTATGATCCACGAGCAAACAGATCGGTAACTCCAAGCTCAAAACACAACTCAGTCGGAAAAAGAACCTCGACTCAAACAGCTAAGTCGGAGAACCCTCAACGACTCAATCTGATAATGCACGACCATGGCTGAGTCGGGAAACCTCCACGACTCGATCTGCCAGAACCCCAAGATCCTCAAGGCTAAGTGGGAGAACCACCTCCACCACTAAATCAGAAAAAACAACCTCTAGATCACACTCTCCAACAAATAGACAAAGTCGCATCCACTGCGAGAAACTGTCTCAACAGGCCAAACAGGCCAACGTCGCATCTACTGCGAACAACTGCCTCAACAGGCCAACATCGCATCCACTGCGAACAGCTGACTCAACAGGCCAAGCAGGCCGAACATCTCAACCACTGACCCAATGAAGGGTCCGGGAACACCGAAAGACTAGAAACCTACAACCCAAATCAAACAAGAACAGGCTCTAGGCATAGCCTCTCTGTCACGCCCCGGGGTCGAACTGCGACCCGGGCTCGCCAACAGATCCGCCGTCTGTACGGAAACTGCCGTACAGACGAAGCGTCTATCCTGCAAAAGAGATCTATAGCTAACAAGTATCAGAGCTGAAAGGAAGCTGAAACACTAAGCGGTGAAAAGTCCAAGTACACCAGTCCACTAGCACCCACAACATAAGTACAAAAGTGGAAACTAAAAGTACAAGAGACACAACACCGACACCACCGACTCGGGTAGGAGCTAGCCAGCCACGCGCAAACCTCGGTCAGAAAGCTCCGAATGAGCCAAACCTGGAACGGTCGCCTCAGGAACACCTGTCATCACAGCGGGTGTGAGATCTACTGCAACAGTCAGATCTCAGTGGGCACCAAAGCTAAAACCCACGGTACACCCACTCAGTCTGCTGGAGACAAAAACACAGATAGATAGATAGATAGATAGATAGATAGATAGATAGATAACTGGAAATGAATCTATCGCTACATGTCTCAATGCAATGCTGGAAGTAAGTTCTCAGTCTCTCTCACGGGAGGCCTGGAAACTACGAACGTCTGCGCCCCCTACAGCCCTTATCAAACAAGAACATGCTGTAGGTTTAGGCGCCCATAGTTTCCGCCCCCGCACTGGGACTGCTAGAACTCTACAAGACACTAGAAGGCCACCTCAATCCCTTCTAGTAACCACCTGGTGACTCGGCCAGGGCATAACTGTCTATCTGGTAACTCAGCCAGTGATATCTGCACATCTGGTAACTCAGCCAGTGATTTATACCCATCTGGTATCTCTGCCAGTGGTATCTACTCATCTGGTAACTCAGCCAGTGATTTATACCCATCTGGTAACTCCGCCAGTGGTATCTACTCATCTGGTAACTCAGCCAGTGATTTATACCCATCTGGTAACTCCGCCAGTGGTATCTACTCATCTGGTAACTCAGCCAGTGATTTATACCCATCTGGTAACTCCGCCAGTGGTATCTACTCATCTGGTAACTCAGCCAGTGATTTATACCCATCTGGTAACTCCGCCAGTGGTATCTACTCATCTGGTAACTCAGCCAGTGATTTATACCCATCTGGTAACTCCGCCAGTGGTATCTACTCATCTGGTAACTCAGCCAGTGATTTATACCCATCTGGTATCTCTGCCAGTGGTATCTACTCATCTGGTAACTCAGCCAGTGATTTATACCCATCTGGTAACTCCGCAAGTGGTATCTACTCATCTGGTAACTCAGCCAGTGATTTATACCCATCTGGTAACTCTGCCAGTACAACTCGTATACTCTAACGATGCGACTAACACTCGTGTCCAAGTCCGAAACGACAACCCTCGACTTGCACGACTGTTCCGCAAATACCTGATAATAAGGATACGATACCTTTGCATTCGGAAGCATAAAGGGCATTCCGTAGTTCATTGGGAGAAACCAACCCACCTGCGATCCACCGCGAAAACCGTGCGCCAAACGGAGGTCCCGATGCGATCCCGCAGCTCCACGCGGCAAAACACGCGCCGCCGGCCACGGGAGAAGCTAACACTATGCCACAACTGCGAGACAAGAAGAGGAACCGGGATCAGCAAACCCGCGGCCGAAAACCGCGCAAACAAAGGCGAAGGAAAACCCTCCGGCGGCGAAGAGCGTCGGGCGTCGCGCGGAATCCCATCGCGCATCCGCCGCGGCGCATCCGCCGCGGCGTACCGCCGAGCCGCAAACAACGCGGCACAGTGCGGCCCATGGCCGTACTGCCCAAAGAAACCAACCCCACGCGGCAAAGGTCAGCCGCGTGGCCAGCAGCGCCGCGCGGCCCCCAAGTCCGCCCGTGCGGCCTGCAGCAGCGCCGCGCGCCTAGCGCGCGGCCTGCAGGGCCGCGGGGCCCAAGGGCCACCCACGCGGCCTGCAGCAGCGCCGCGCGCCTAGCGCGCGGCCTGCAGGGCCGCGGGGGGCCAAAAGGCCCGCCCGCGGCACAGGGGCCGCCCGCGCGGCGCCCTGCAGGGCCGCGGGGGACCAAAGGCCCGCCCGCGCGGCGCCCTGCCATGCCGCGCGGGGCCCGCGGCACAGGGGCCGCCCGCGCGGCGCCCTGCACTGCCGCGCGGGGCCCGCGGCACAGGGGCCGCCCGCGCGGCGCCCTGCCATGCCGCGCGGGGCCCGCGGCACAGGGGCCGCCCGCGCGGCGCCATGCACTGCCGCGCGGGGCCCGCGGCACAGGGGCCGCCCGCGTGGCGCCCTGCCATGCCGCGCGGGGCCCGCGGCACAGGGGCCGCCCGCGCGGCGCCCTGCACTGCCGCGCGGGGCCCGCGGCACAGGGGCCGCCCGCGCGGCACCCTGCCATGCCGCGCGGGGCCCGCGGCACAGGGGCCGCCCGCGCGGCACCTCTGCAGTGCCGCGCGCCACGCGCGCGGCCTGCAGGGTCGCCCAGCGCAGGGGCCGCCCGCGCGGCACCTCTGTAGTGCCGCGCGCCACGCGCGCGGCCTGCAGGGTCGCCCAGCGCAGGGGCCGCCCGCGCGTGCCAGCCAGGGCGCGCAACCAGCGCGCCCGCTGCCAGCGGCCCGGTGCCCCGCTGCACTGCCACGGCAGCAGGGCGCCTGCCGCGCGCGGCGCCCATGCGCGCCCGCGCAGCGGCCGCTCCCCTTAGCCGCGCGCTGCCCAAAAACAGCGCGCGCGGCTCGCGAGGCACCTCCGCGCCACGGACAACAAGTCCATGGCACCCCAGCAGCAGGAAAAAAGAAAGGGAAAAGAAAAGATACAAAATAAGCCAACCTCCTCGCGGCACGCCGGCCCCCGCACGGCTCCACGCCACGCTCGGAGAAGAAACGCCCAAGAAAAGCTTCCTCCAAAGCCCTCTTCTTCTTCTTCTTCTCCCCTTTCCTCTCAATTTTCTCTTTTCCTTTTCTTTCTTTCTTTCTCTTTTTTCCTTTGCTACAGAGGTGGAGGGGAGGGGGGTTTAATAAAGCAGAAGCTTTAATTAAATTAATTAATTTAATTAACTTAATTCCAAAAACCCAACTCCAACTCACTTTTTGCCCTCGGGCCCTCCGCCGCTGCCCGGAACCTCCCGAGCTCCGCTGTAATCCCAAAGTACACGCGCTCACAGCTTTTTCTCTTCAAAAAGCTCAACCGTTGAGTCGGGGTGCTCAAATCAAATACCGGCTCCAAAATTGCCAGTTCCGACTCACTTTTTGCCTCCGGGTCTTCCGCGTCAGTCCGGAACCTCCCGAACCTCGCTGTAAATCAAAAGTACGCGTGTCCACAGCTTTTTCTCCTCAAAAAGCTCATCCGTTGAGTCGGGGTGCTCAAATCAAATACCGGCTCCAAAATTGCCAGTTCCGACTCACTTTTTGCCTCCGGGTCTTCCGCGTCAGTCCGGAACCTCCCGAACCTCGCTGTAAACTGAAAATACACCTGCTCCAAGTGTTTCCCAAATTTTCTGCAACCCATAGCGGTGTCGGAGCTTCCCGTACCAGTCACCCAACGCGTACAAAGCCCGAAACAAGCAGAGGCTTCCGCGGGGATCCAAATCAATCCGAACTCCTCTGCAAACACAAATGGGACACATCCAAGGCAAACTCCTCCGCACCACACCTTCCTGCAAGGTCGGTGCGTCATCCAAATCCCGGTGTTCTACACATACTCTCAGGGAGCAGAAGCTGTTCGCTAAGCTCAAGAATTGTGAATTCTGGCTACGCGAGGTGGGATTCCTAGGGCACGTGATCTCGGTGAAGGGAATCGTCGTGGACCCCCAAGAAGGTGGAATCGGTGGTCGACTGGCAGCCGCCGACGACGGTGACAGAGATCCGCAGTTTCCTGGGCCTGGCAGGATATTACAGACGCTTCGTCGAAGGTTTCGCGAAGATTGCTACCCCTTTAAACCGGTTGACCAGAAAAGGGGAGAAGTTTATATGGACAGCTAAATGCCAGGAGAGCTTCGAGGAACTCAAAAAAAGGCTAACCAGGGCACCAATACTTGTACTACCGACACCCGGAGAGGATTATGAAGTGTACTACGATGCATCAAGGATCGGCCTTGGGGGTGTTCTGATGCAACAGGGGAAAGTAATAGCCTACGCCTCCAGGCAACTGAAGGATTACGAGAGGAACTACCCAATACATGATTTGGAGCTGGCTGCAGTGGTCTTCGTTCTAAAGTTATGGAGACACTACCTCTTTGGTGTCCACTGTAACGTCTTTTCAGACCACCAGAGTCTTAAGTACCTGTTCACCCAAAAGGAGCTAAATTTGCGGCAGAGGTGGTGGCTTGAATTATTGAAGGATTATGATCTAACAATTCAATACCACCCCGGGAAGGCAAACGTGGTGGCGGACGCTTTGAGCAGGAAGGGGCAACAAGAAGGGGTGTCTGGAGGCGCGATAACTGAGCAGAGCAGCCTGATCGCGGAGTTCGCACGATTGAAGTTGGAGGTGGTACCAGCGGGCACGGTTGCGCAACTTTTAACCTTGGTAGTCAAGCCGACGCTATTCGAGAAAATCCGAGAAGGACAATAGACGGACTCGCACTTACAGCTCGTACGAGACAAGATCTCCACGGACCAGGAGAACGACTTTGCAGTGGGAGGCGACAGCATCATGCGGTTCCGCGGGCGGTTTTGCGTGCCGGATTCGCCGGAATTGAAGGAGGAAATTCTGGCAGAGGCACACCGCGCTCCTTATGCGGCGCATCCAGGGGACACGAAGATGTACAGGGACCTCAAGCAGACATTCTGGTGGCCCAAGGTGAAGGGGGATGTGACACGACATGTAGCTCATTGCCTGGTATGTCAGCAGATAAAGGCAGAGCATCAACGGCCGGCGGAAAAGTTACAGCCCTTACCGGTGCCAGAGTGGAAGTGGGATCAGATCACCATGGACTTCGTCACTGGATTTCCACGCTCACAGCAGGGGCACGATGCGATTTGGCTCATAGTGGACCGGTTAACCAAATCAGCACACTTCCTGCCCATTCATACAACCTGGACTCGAGAGCGGCTAGCTCAAGTCTACATCAGCGAGATCGTGAGACTGCATGGAGTGCCGGCGTCAATCACCTCGGATAGAGACACGCGTTTTGTCTCGAAGTTTTGGCAGAGCCTACAGCGGGCCTTTGGGACCAAGCTACATTTCAGCACAGCCTTCCACCCCCAGACGGACGGTCAGTCGGAGCGAGTGATTCAGACCCTCGAGGACCTGCTTCGCGCCTGTGTACTTGACTGGGGGGTCGGTTGGTCACGCTACCTACCCCTCGTGGAATTCGCCTACAACAACAGCTACCAGGACAGCATCCAGATGGCGCCCTACGAAGCCTTATATAGGAGACGCTGCTGATCCCCGATCCGTTGGGACGACTTGGGTGAATAGAAATTCTTGGGACCCGACCTAGTGGAAGAGACTGAAGAGAAGGTACGCCTCATCAAACAGCGCTTACTGACGGCCCAGAGTCGACAGAAGAGCTACGTGGACCAGAGGCACCGCGACTTGGAATTCCAAGTGGGAGAACACGTGCTTTTGCGGGTCTTGCCATCCAGAGGAATCAAGCGTTTCGGGCTGAAAGGCAAGCAGAGCCCACGGTTCGTGCGACCCTTCGAGATCTTGGAGTGCATCGGCCCAGTGGCGTACCGCCTTGCCCTACCACCAAACCTCGACCGAGTCCACAATGTTTTCCACATGTCCATGCTCCGGAAGTATCTTTCCGACCCATCACACGTGTTGGACGTCTCCGCGCTCGAGCTCGAGGAGGACCTAAGCTTCGAGGAAACCCCGGTGCGTATCCTAGCAAGAGAAAGCAAAGCGCTGCGGAACCGAGTCATCCCCTACGTGAAGGTTCTCTGGAGCAAACATGAGGAGCGAGAAGCGACGTGGGAGCTGGAGTCAAAAATGAGGGAGTGCTACCCCGCTCTTTTCACCGCAACCCAGGATTGAGTTTCGGGGACGAAACTCGTTTTAAGAGGTGAGTGGTGTAGTAGTCACGGGTTTTAAAATACTTTGGTTCTCTCCGTTAGTTTTTTTTATGCACCGTGGTTCGCTTAAGGGGTCTGGAGGGTGGCTAATATTTCTTTGTTTCTGGGCAGACCGTCGGGGCTCGCGGGTATTTTTAGACAATAAAGCTCGCGAAACGGAGAACAGCGACGCGATCGGTGTTGGATTCCGACTCCGGAATCTCCCGAAATAATTTCCGGAAGGTTGCTGGCAGTTTTGACAACTTACGCGGTTACCGAGGCAGACCGGACCCTGGTTCGCACCCGTTCGACCTAGTCTCCCTGTCTGAGGTTTGGGTTAAGTCCACTTTCCCTTTTCGCCCGATCGGTTTATATAAGTGTTTTGGGGATTTGGGGTTATTTTCCACTCCCGTTGTCCTGTGCGTAGGTGACCTCGGAGCGAAGACGCGGAAACCCCCTTTTTCCCTAAACCCTCCTTCCCTCTACCGGACGGCGTATGGGAGCTGGATCGAGAGGGAGAGAGAGAACCATATCACCCCCGCGAAACCGACACGAGAGCGTGCGACGAGCCTTCCCCTTCCTCCTTCTTGATCGGCGGATTTGAAAGCGCAAGATCGGTGAGTCTTTATTTGTTTTCTAGGGTATCTTTTCCTTCGTTCATGGCCGGAGGAGGCGGAGAAGAGGGAGAAGGTGGGGGGGGAGATACCCGGTCGGCCGTACCGCCGCCGCCGCAAGAAGTTGGCCACGCGCGGAAAAGGAGGGGGCCGCCACCGCGCGTGCGGCCTGGGCGCCGCGCGGGGCCGCCCGCGCGTGCGGGCTGGGCACCCACGCGGGGCCGCCCGCGCGTGCGTGTTGTGCACCCGCGCGGGCCCTGAGCGCCGCGCGGGGCCGCCCGCGCGTGCGGGTTGGGCACCCGCGCGGGCCCCGAGCGCCGCGCGGGGCCGCCCGCGCTTGCGACCTGAGCAATGCACGGGCCAGCGAGCAGTGCGGGGACACCTCCGCCACGGTCTCCGACGCCGCCGCCGTCAGAACCGAGGGCCCCGTCCCGAGACATGAACCGGTTGGTGTAGTCGTTTTTTTATCGACGGTGTTTGGTGGGTACTGATTCTTTTCCCCGGGGATTCTTTTGTAGTTCGGGGAGCGCGCCGGGACGCGGAGGAGTCGAGAGTTGATCACTACACATGACAGGTGGGGTTTTTGCTTTGGGTTTTAGCGTCGGGTTTCCGGCAATTGTACCTTGTTTAATAAGTAATTAATTGTGCTAACATGGTAGTTTTGTGTGTAGAGTCCTGGCGTCCCCTTGCCCGGGTAGGCCTCCCTTTTATTTCTGGCAGGACTGTTAGGAAAACTTTTAACTGTATTTTCTGCAATGGGCTGGCCTGGACCGCGAGTATTTTTCTGCGATTGAGCTCGAAAAACGAAGGACGACAAAGCGAACGGATTCGGTTTTCGATTTACGGATCTCCCGGAATGGGGGTCAAAGCGTTTGCTTTGAGTGGTGCATCGAAAACCGCGCTAAGTGGTTGGCACACTTTTCGAGGCGATCGGACGGGATCCTGCTGTGACCGGACCTTTCATCTTTTTATGTCAGTGGATTATTTTATTTATTTGGTGGTACCTCGACCTTACGGTTTTCGTTTTGGGTCCTAATTGAATATTTTTTTTCAGTCGATTATGGAGGGGTTGAAATTCGAGAATTTCTGGGGAGATCGTCGGGACGCGCAAGTTTTTTTAGATGTTAGAGCTCGTGAAACGGTGAACGGTGGCGCGATCGGATTTGAATTTCGACCCCGGGATCTCCCAGAAATAATTTTTGAAGTTTGCTGTCTGCTTGGGTGCATCGGAATGCGTGCCGGCGATCGACACGTTTTCCGAGGCGATCTAGACCCCTCGTTCAATTTCAAAAGGCTAAGGTTGTTGACCTGGGTTTAATTTTAAAGTCTCTTCGTATAAGTTAAACCGATCGGGGTGCGGGGGGGAAACCCTAGAAACCCTTTTTCTTCCCCTTTTTCAAAGAAACGGCGGAGGAACCGAGACTGAGAATCGGGCAGAGAAAGGGAAAATCGTCCATCCTCTGCGGGATTGATCGGGCGAGGAGGGGACGATCTTCTTCCTTCATCCTCCTCCGGCGGAATCAAGGTGAGCGGTTGGAGTTTTCCTTTTTGTCCTTTTTGCAATTTCTGTGGGGTCGAGGGGTGGTGGTCGTTCGGGTGTCGCACGCCGGGTGGGTTGTGTGGGTAACGGGAAGCCGCCGCCGTTGTTAAACGGGAGGCCGCCGCCGCCGTTATCATGCCCACGGGGTCGTCGCCGCAGTCGCGGTGTTCGCGGGGTCGTCACCGGAGCCGCGGGGAGACGAAACGGGAGGTTACTGTTCACCCGTACGGACCACACCCCGCGCGGTCCACCGGAGCGGCGTGCGCCCGGCGCACGTCTCGCAGCCCGAAGGCGCGGAACCGGGCACACGGTCGAGAGCGCCAGCCCGGCCTGCGCATCGCGGTGCACGCCTCTAGCGTGCACCCGGTGCGCGTCGCCGCGGCCCGTGGGGGTGAGCCCGGTGCGCGCCCTGCGCGTGCACCGGCCCGGCCCGCTTACCGCGGTGCACGCCTCCAGCGTGCACCCGGTGCGTGCCGCAGCGCCCGTGGGGGTGAGCCCGGTGCACGCCCTGCGCGTGCACCGGCCCGGCCCAAGCTGCCTAGTGCACGCGCCCGGGTGAGCCCGGTCTGCGCCGCGCACCCTCTGCACTGTGGACCCGGTCCACGCCTCTGCCCGTGCACCAGCCCCCAGCCCGGAAGCCCGGTAACTCCGTTTTGGCCCGTTTTTGGCCCGTTTCGCCCCGTTGTTCAGTGTTTTTGACCACGACGATGTTTTTAACATCATTACTTACTGTAGCTTTTTCGGGCACAGGATGGGAGTGTTTTAGCGGGAGTTCCGTACACCTTCTTCGCGTTTCAGGTGGGTACACCCTTAGAAACCGTTTGTGCACAATCTCGTTTCAGTTATGGTTATCATATTGTGAGTACTTGTCCTGAGGGTTAGGGTCGGGCTTTGGAAACTGGAAATATATTTAAAATTGTGGGGTTTTATTTGGAGACTTAGCGTAGAACTTCCGACACTTGTAACTACTTCCAATTATGCGTTTAACTGTGCTAATGTTGATAGTCTCTATGGTTCTCGCTATTTGGTTATACATTGTATTCTTGGTTACTATGCTCGAGGCTGCAGCACGCGCACCCGCGGTTTGGCCACCGCAAAGGGTGCGCTTTTCCGGAAAAGTGGTCGATGACCCGTGTAAACCCACGAGGGGACGTAGTGGGGCCCTGTAGTTGTGGGGTTTTGAGGCGCCAAGGTGTGAGCGGTGGCTCTTTGTGAGCGGTGGCTCTTTGTGAGCGGTGGCTCTTTATGAGCGGTGCGAATAGTCGACGTAGATGTCCGACGTGGACAGGTTATGCAGGTGTTCGTGGTTTACTTTCCCTCTTGGGAGGGTGGACAGGTTATGCAGGTGTTCGTGGTTCACTTTCCCTCTTGGGAGGGTGGACAGGTTTTGCAGGTGTTCGTGCTTTATTTTTCCCTCTCGGGAGGGTGGTTGCTCCGGATAGTCGTACGGTTGGCTTTACTGTTTTTCCTGCTTTATTGTTAGCATTATCGTGTCGCTGACTTCCCACTCCGTGACAGGTTCCTTCAGGGGTGAGGGCTAGGCGACGGTGAGACGGGGTCAGGAGCTTTCGGGTCCATTGAGACCTCAGACTGTTTTTTTCTCCTTTCTTTCGCATTTCATTTACTACTTGTAGACTATTGTGTGGTTCTCGATACCTTCGTGGGGTCGGTGTGGATGTCGAAACTTTGCCCTTTGGATATGTGGATGTTTGAGTTCTTATCTCTGTTCGGCCGTTTTTCAAAAAGAAAGAAAGAAAAAGAAAAGAAAAAGAATTACGAAAACCGTTTTCAAAACTTGGGTGTCGTGTGGGCACCGTTTTCAAAACCCTGCGGATTTATGGATTTTAGAAAACGGATTTCAAAACTTGAGTGTCGTGTGGGCACTGTTTTAAAAACTCTGTGGATTTATGGTTTTCGAACTGATTTAGAAATCTTGGTGCCGGGTGGGCACCGCTTTTAAAATCGTGGATTTATCCTTTCAAATTGGTCGGTCTACAGAATAGTTCAGTTGTATAAATGTTGAGAACTGTTGTAATTGAATAAACTACTATGGTTGCATGTTGTATTAGCCGCGACGCCGTGCATATACAGAGGAGACTCTGTCCGTTTGCAGGGTGATTCTGTGTATGCGGCGGGTCTGGGCACGCACCGGGGAAGAAGGAATTTCAAAAAAAAAGAAAAAGAAAATTGATACGTAAAACAAATCCTTTTTCGTTGATTGTTTCCGCTGATTGAAACCCCCGGGGCGTGACATTGTGGTACTATGGTTACTTTGCTCGGTTATGTGGTACTATGGTTACTTTGCTCGGTTACGTGGTACTATGGTTACTTTGCTCGAGGCTGCAGCACGCGCACCCGCGGTTTGGCCACTGCAAAGGGTGCGCTTTTCCGGAAAAGTGGTCCATGACCCGTGTATACCCACGAGGACGGAGTGGGGCCCCTGTAGTTGTGGGGCTTGGATGCGCCAAAGTGTGAGTGGTGCGACTCGTCGGTTTAGTTGCCCGACGTGGGAGCGGTGCGACCCGTCGGTTTAGATGTCCGACGTGGGAGCGGTGCGACCCGTCGGTTTAGATGTCCGACGTGGGAGCGGTGCGATCCGTCGGCTTAGTTGTCCGACGGGGTCGGGTATTGCAGGTCTGCAGGTGTTCGTGTCATCTTTTCCTTCTCGAGAGAGTGGTTGCTCCGGATGGTTACAGTTGGTAGTATTACTTTACCCTGCATTATTTTTATTATTATTGTTTAGTCGCTGACTTCCCACCTTGCGACAGGGTCCTACAGGGGGGAGAGATAGGCGACGGTGAGGCCACGACAGGAGTTCCTGGGTCTCTGGAGACCCCGAACAGTACTTTCCATTTCTCTTTAGCATTTCATTCACGTTGTAGACTGTGGTGTGGTTCTCGATACCCTCGTGGGGTCGGTGTGGATGTCGGCATGGTGATTAATGAATTTTTTTATTTTCCTTTCATCTCTGTTGGCCGCTTTAAGAAAAATAAAAGAGCAAACAAAAGAAAAGATTGCGAAAACTATTTTCAAAACTTGGGTGTCGTGTGGGCACCGTTTTCAAAACCTTGTGAATTTATGGACTGCGAAAATGGATTTCAAAACCTAAGTGTCGTGTGGGCACTGTTTTCCGAAACCTCTGAGTTTATGTTGCTTTCGAAAAGGGTTTTCAAAATATGGATGCCGGGTAGGCGCCGTTTCAACAATTATGGTTTTATCCTTTCAAACTGATCGGCCGTGAGATTTATTCAGCAAGTGTGAATGGGTGTATGTCTGAACTGTTGTGATTGAATGGATATCTGCTTGTGAACACTATACGAGTCGCGACGCCGTGCATATACAGGGGAGACTCTGTCCGTTTGCAGAGTGATCCTGTATATGTAGCTGGTCTGGGCGCGCGCCGGGGAAGAAGGTTTTTCAAAAAAAAATTTACGCGCCAAACACATACTTTTTGTGAATCGTTTCCGCTAAAATAAAACCCCCGGGGCGTGACATAAGTTGAATTGGGTGAGCCCAATAAGTTGAGTGGGCTGCGATCCACAATAGACCTAACGGCAAGAGGCCCAACAATAGACCCAACGACCAGGTGGGTTGAGTCCGGTCGAGGTCTGTGGCGCTGTGTATGTACGCTTTAAGTGAATCTGTTGCATACCTCTAAAAGCTCGAGCTTTTGGGGTTGATGGTTAGCACCCACGATCCGACATTTGTGACTTAGTGGTGTCACTGCTAAGAGAATTCGAGGGGATACTCGGAAGGGATGGGCTTACCGAGTAACAGGTGCTAGTCGATTGCGAGAAACCGAGCGTGCCATCGTGGGGCACACCCGTTCTATTCATACGGAAGAAAGAGGGGAGCCTCAAAGACCTTGTTACACAAAAGGAACTGAACTTACGGCAAAGGCGATGGCTGGAACTATTAAAGGACTACGATTTGTCCATCCATTTCCACCCGGAAAAGCAAACGTGGTGACCGATGCCTTGAGCCGGAAGGGACGGACGAGGGAAACGGCGCTGTGCGCCCTTACCCACAGAATCGGCTAATTGCACAATTTTTCACAACTGAGACTGGAGGTAGAGCCAGCAGGAGCAGTTGCAAAATTTCTGTGCTTAGTGACAAAGCCTATGCTGATAGAGAGGATCGTGGAAGGCCAAGCAACGGACACGCAACTACAGCAGGTACGGAACGGATTATCCTCGGGACTAAGTGGGGATTTTGTGATCGGCACTAATGACGTGATGAGGTTCCGGGGACGAGTCTACGTTAAGGAAAGAAATTCTGGTGAAAGCGCATAATGCCCCTACACTGCGCATCCCGGAGGTACAAAAATGTACAGAGACCCGAGGCAGACCTTCTGGTGGCCCAAGTTGAAGAGTTATGTGGCGCAATTCGTGGCGTGATGTTCGGTGTACCAACAGGTGAAAGCGGAACATCGACGACCGGCGGGAAAACTACAACCATTGCCCATACCGGAGTGGAACTGGGAATGGGCTACTATGGACTTCGTAACCGGTTTTCCGGGATAACAACAAGGACATAACGCGATATGGGTCATTGTGGACCGTCTGACGAAATCGGCCCACTTCCTACCGATTCATACGGCGTGGAGCGGAGATCGGCGGGCGCAGACCTATAACGACGAGGTGGTGAGACTGCATGGAATACCGTCATCGATAACTTCTGATAGGGACACGCGTTTCGTGTCGAACTTTTGGCGGAGTCTGCAGCAGGCACTGGGGAGCAAACTGCAGTTTAGCACGGCATTCCGCCCGCAGACGGACGGGCAATCGGAACAAGTGATCCAGATTCTCGAAGATATGCTTCAAGTTGCGTGCTAGATCTGGGTGAGGGATGGTTGCGTTACCTACGCCTCGTGGAATTTGCCTACAATAATAGCTATCAGGCTAGTATTCAGATGGCCCCGTACGAAGCCCTGTACGGACGCCGGTGTCGATCGCCTATTTGTTGGGACGACTTAGGGGAGCGGAAGCTTTTGGGACCAGACCTCATAGAGGAAACAGAGACAAAGGTGCGCCTTACCAGACAGCGACTATTGACCGCCCAGAGCCGGCAAAAAAGCTACGCGGACCAGAGACGACGGGAATTGGAAGTTATGGTAGGGGAACATGTGTTGCTTCGTGTATCACCGTCTAAGGGGACAAGACGGTTCGGCTTGAGAGGGAAGCTGAGCCCACGGTATGTGGGACTGTTCGAGATTTTGGAGCGCGTGGGCCCGGTGGCATACCGGTTTGCCTTATCGCCAAATCTTGAACGGATGCATAATGTATTCCACGTCTCGATGCTCCGGAAGTACCTACGCGAACCGTCGCACGTCCTCAACGCCTCGGCCATTGAACTGCGGGAGGTTTTGAGCTTCGAGGAAACGCCAATACTGATCTTGGCAAGAGAAGAAAAAGGAACTTCGTAAACGGACGATCCCCTACGTAAAGGTGCAATGGAGTAACCACGAGGAGCGCAAGGCAACGTGGGAACTTGAGATGAAAATGAAGGAGTGTTATCCTGAGTTATTTAGCGAGGGTTGAGGTTAAGTTTCGGGGACGAAACTTCCTTTAAGGGGTGAGTGGTGTAATATCACAGATTTTTGTAACGTCTTACCCTCCTGCTAATAAAGATTTTGTTTGAAGTAATTGATGAAACGGGTTTACTTAAGTGGATAATTTTGAGGTGCGGGTATTTTTCTGCGATAGAGCTCGGAAAACGGTGAACAGCGGTGCGACCGGATCCGGATTCCGACTTACGGATCCCTCAGAACGGGGTTGTTAGGATCGCGGTAACCGGAATGTGCATCGAAATCCGTGCAACTGATCGTGCACGCTTTTCGAGGAAATAAGGGATTATCTCTAGGGAAATATCTGGAAGGAATTGTCTTTAAGGGATTATCTTAAAGGAATTACCTTAAAGGAATTATCTTTAAGGGATTATCTTAAAGGAATTACCTTAAAGGAACTATCTTTAAGGAATTATCTTTAAGGAATTATCTTTAAGGGATTATCTTAAAGGAATTAGCTTAAAGGAATTATCTCTAAGGAATTATCTCCAAGGATTAATTAAAAAATTAATTAATTAGAGATTGAAATCCGACGTATGGATACTCCGGAATAGGGTTTTGAGGATCGCGGTAACCGTAGTGTGCATCGGAATCCGTGCAAAAGATCGGGCACGCTTTTCAAAGAAATAAGGAATTATCTCTTATGAATTAATAATTATTAATTGATTATGATCCGGATATGGGTTTTATTGTACGTACAAGGGGAAAATCTATTTTTCCGGAGAGAAAAGAGGAAACCCTAACCGGAAAGAAAAGAGAGAAAAAGAAAAGAAAGAAGAAACCCTAGCCGGAGAGAAAAGAAAGAAAGAGGAAAAAGGCGAAACCCTAACCGGAATAAAAAGATAAGAAAGAAGGAGAAAGCGGAGGGACCCGATCATCCCCGAAGAACATGCCGGAGCCGGGAGCGTGAACGGATCACCTTCTCCGACGGATCGCGGTAAGCGATGTTTCTTTTCAGGTTTCATTTCGGAGTTTTGTTATAGTCGCTTTGGTTTTTGCCGTTCTTGTTATCGCCGCCGCCGCGGAGCCCTAGGGCACCGCCGCCGCAGCATCGCATGCGGTGCCGCGCGGGGTAGGCGCCCGCGCGGCTGCACCGCACGCGGCGCGCGCGCGTGTCGCGCGGGGCTGGAGCCCGCGCGGGCATGCGGCGCGGGCTGGAGCCCGCGCCGCCGTAGCCGCACCGCGTGCGGCGCCGCGCGGTGCAGGCGCCCGCGCGGTTGCACCGCATGCGGCGCGCTGCATGCGGCGCGCGGGCAGGAGCCGCGCGGGGCTGGCGCCCGCGCGGCCACAGCGCATGCCGCGCGGGGCTGGGGCCCGCGCGGCCGCGAAAAGAGCCGCGCGGGGCTGGCGCCCGCGCGGCCGCAGGGCATGCCGCGCGGGGCTGGGGCCCGCGCGGCGCTGGCGCCCGCGCGGGCGGGGCATGCGCCGCGCGGGGCTTGCGCCTGCGCGGCCGCAACGCATGCCGCGCAGGGCTACGGCAAGCGCCGCGCGGGGCTGGCACCCGCGCGGCTGCAGCGCATGCCGCGCAGGGCAGGGTCCCGCGTGGCAGCGCATGCCAAGCCCCGCGCGGCCGCTTAGCATGCAACGACTCGGGGGTGGCCACGTCACCCGTCACGCTTTGCCGCCGCCGTCATGTCGAGTGGTCATTAGTGTTTTTAAGTATTTGGGCTCGGTTTATCTACCGTTATTTTTTTGATCTGACCGCGGCTCTTTTGGGAACTACTTTTAGGTCCGGGCGTCGACAGTGAGCAAGGTTCGGTGTCCGGAGTGTAGATTTCGCATAATCGAGGTGGGTAGTTTTGGTTATTACCGGCGTGGTGTCGTTCTTGAATATTCGTTTTGATAAAGTAGATCTGTTTGGTAATTTCACTAACCCCGTAGCATGTTAATCCCTTTTATTATGTTAATCAAAGCGGCTGCGGTCGCGAGATCGTTATACTGTTCTGACTAAAACGGCTGCGGTCGCGAGATCGTTATACTGTTCTGACTAAAGCTGCTGAGGTCGCGACACTATTCTGACACTCATATTGCTTACACGCACACCGGCAGTTTGGCCACTACACAGGGTGTATTTTTCCGGAAAGATGGTAAGTTGTTTTACCTCGTGTACCCCACAAGGAGAGGTTAGTGGGGACCCCTCAAGGAGAGGCGACTGCTACTTGGGCAGTGGAGGGGTTGGAGGCACCAAGAAGATGAGTACGGTATTGGGGTTGGGGCCCAAAATATTCTGGAAGCTGGGCTAGGTGCCCAGTGTGACTTTTGACAGGAATTTAGCGATACATGAGGGGAGGGGAAAAGTAAATGCTCTAGCGATTCGGTGTGTTCTTTCTGTTATTGCGTTTACTTACATGTTTTCTACTTTATCAGTCACTGACAACCCACACTGTGACAGGTCTAAGCAGGGGTGGGAACCGGGACGACGGTGAGGCATCAGTTAGAGGACCCTAGCCACGAGGGCTAGTAAACGATACGTTCTTTTCTTTGGTTATTTCCTTATACCGTGGTTAGTTAAACAGTGATTCATTCGTGTGGTTTCTGATGGATGTTGGAATGAGGATTTCCTGTCTATAACTGGTGAATGTTAGGATGTGTAATCGCGGCTTCGTTTTCAAAAGTAAACCTAGTTTCAAAAGTGTCTTCAAAGCAGGTGCCGTGTGGGCACCGATTTTAAAACCCGTGGATTTATCCTTTCAAGTTAATGGCCGCTGAAAAGAGTTTGCGAAAATATTTTGGAAAAACTGTGTGTCGAGTGGGCACCGCTTTCAAACCCATGGGTTTATGCTATAGTTTCAATATGATAAATGCGACTGTATGATTAAGTATAGTCTCTCCTTATTGTCGTTCATGGTTTGCATGGTTAAAGTTTTTGTCGTGCTCGGAACGCCGTGCATATACAAAGGAGGCTCCACCCGTTTGGGGAGTGAATTTGTATATGTGGCGGGTCTGATGCGCACCGGAGGCGAGGTTCATTTAAGAGAAAAAAAAAAATGGATACGTTTTTCGCTCTTTTAGAACCTCCGGGGCGTGACAAGGACGCATATTGTAAAGAAGTACAACAGGCTGTTGATGACGATGATAGGTTTTATTTAAAGAACAAGAAGCTGATGAAGTCTTCCTCGACAACCAAGCAATACACTAGGCGAAAGAATGCCAAGGGTAGTAGAATTCAATTTAATGAACCCCTCGCCAGAGCACACTCTCTGCCTAGAGAATCTCCATGGAATGAAGGTCAAAATGCACCGTCTGCATCCATACAACCTCCTTCGCCCTCTAGGAGAGACACCACAGAAACTAATATATTGTCCTCTATCCAACAAGAGCGGCGGAGATTGTCTGTTGAACAAGAAATAATGGCCATTGACATAGAACGCATCAATTCTGGACAACAACAAATAAAAAGAAAATGTTCCAAAATATCAAGAATGCTTAAAGGAATTTTGAACAAATTGGATTGTAGAAGTTCAGACCGGTCAGATCTGGAATGATCATTTGCCTTAATGATCTAATCTTGGGTTTCTTTGTTGTTCTAGCTATGTTCTTTCTAATCTTTTTGTTGTTTTGCAGGTCTTTAGTTCTAGTTCTTACTCTTTTTAGACTTTTTAACTCCCTTTCATTTTTGTAATTTTGGCTCAGTTTAGTGACAAAAAGGGGGAGAGAGATTTGAACTGGTTAAACACTAACACTGTGATGTGTGATGCACACTAACACTGTGATGTGTGATGTGAGAACTTTGAACTTTGAACTTTGGAGGTAAGTATACAACAACTTTGGTTTTGTATTGTGAATAATTGCATGTCTCGACTAACTATTCGACTAACTATTTGGGCATGTAATATTACTAACAAGTTGTTGTTGACTAACAAACTTATGACATTTGGTTTTTAATGCTTAGAAGATATGTCTATCTCTGATTGGTATCTTTATACATATCTGATTTTGT
Organism: Tillandsia leiboldiana; assembly: GCA_029204045.2. Classification (NCBI taxonomy): domain Eukaryota; kingdom Viridiplantae; phylum Streptophyta; class Magnoliopsida; order Poales; family Bromeliaceae; genus Tillandsia; species Tillandsia leiboldiana. The sequence continues at coordinate 26,876,847 of CM055061.1, forward strand.
AAATGTCATGGTGAGTATAAACTTCATCTCTCTGCTTGATTTTTTTTTTTTTTTTAATGTTAAAATTCTTGAGGTATCTAACGATTTCTCTTGTCAAGAATTACTTCTTTTTGCAGAGAGTACAAACGTCTATGTAGTGATCCGGCCCTTAGGGGTATTTTTGACTCACATGTAATTATTTAAGCCTTTAAGTGAAATAAAATTATTCAATTCTTAAGAGTTGGCCAGTGTGTGGTGCTGGTATTGTTTTGCGACAGAGCGCGGAAAATGATGGCCGACGGTGCGATCGGATCTGAAATCCGATGTCGAGACCTCCCGGAACGGAATTCTTAGTGATGCGGTGATTAGTCATGCATCGGAATCCGTGCAAAATATCTTGCACCCGTTGGAGATAAGGTGGGTTATCTCGTAGGGGATAATTAATTAATTAATTAATTATCCGATGACGGAAAATAGAATTTTCTTACGTACGAATTAAAGAGGAAATTAATTAAAGACATAATACGAGCTATATAAGGGATCCCGATTATCGGAAAGAAAAGAAAAGAAAAATTAAACCCTAACCGGTGAGGAGAGAAAGAAAGAGAAAAAGGAAAAGACGGAACCCTAGCCGGAAGAAAGGGAAAGGAGAAAGAGAAGGAGCCCGATCTTCCCGGACATCGAACCAAAGGCAAGAACGCGACCGGACAACCTTCCCGTCGATCTTCGGTTAGTAAAATAATTGTTATAAATTATTTGGGATTTTTCCGTCGTCCTTTTTGTTTGAGTTCTTGGGTGTCTCCGTCGTATCTGTCACCGTCGCCGTCATCGTCGTCATGCTAGGGCACGGAACGGACGGCAGAGGCGCGTGGTGCCGCTAGGGCATCGCGCGGAGGAGAATCGCGGACGGCCGATCACCGCCGCAAGCGGCGATAGGACCGCGCGGGCACCGCGCGGGTCGTACCCGCGCGGGCGCCGCGCGGCCACCTCGCGGGCGGCACCCGCGCGTACCCGCAACCGCGCGGGCACCGCGTGGGCGCCGCGCGGCTACCGCGCGGGCGGCACCCACGCGGACCCGCAACCGCGCGTGCACCGCGCGGGCGCCGCGCGGCTGCCGCGCGGGCGGCACCCGCGCGGACCCGCAACCACGCGGGCACCGCGCGGGCGCCGCGCGGCTGCCGCGCGGGCGGCACCCGCGCGGACCCGCAACCGCGCGGGCTCCGCGCGGGGCACCCACGCGGGCGCCGCGCGGGCAACCCCGCGCGCGGGCGCCGTGCGGGGCCGCACCCGCACGGGCGCCGCGCGGCCGCCGCACGGGCAGCACCCGCGCGAGGCACCGCGCCGCATGGGCGCCGCCCGCGGAGACACGCCGCGCGGTTCCGAACCGCGCAGGGCTCCGGCGGACGGCGACGGCAGCGCGGGATTCCGGTTTTCGTCAACCCGGACGGTGTTGGACTTTTCCGTCGAAAAGAGTAAATTGGGTCTTTTGTCTTGGGATGTTAGTACACGTTTTTGACTATAGTTATACTTGCGGACTTTCTTTAGGTCCAGGTGCGCAGCGGGGGTGCACGAAGGATTCAGGTGTTTCGATTTCTCTTCAACTAGGTGGGTACGGTTGCTATAAGTGCAACAAGTGCAGTAAGTGCATCTATCATCATTAAAATGCTCTTAATTTGTCTAACAATGTAGATGGACAGTTTAACCTTTCGCATAATTGTATTTTATCTAACAATTGAAGCGGCTGCGGTCACGGTACTCACTACACGCCGATCTCGGCAAATCCGTTTTCGGATGCTGCACGTACACAGGCGGATTGGCCTCCGCATGGGTGTACTTTTCCGAAGAAGTTGTCTTTTTGACCCGTGTACCTCACAAAGGGGTGGGAGCCGTGTGGACATCTTCGCGCCTGGTGAAAATAGCACACCAGCACTGTGAAGAGGTTAAAAGCATCAAAAAGGTGTTTGCGCACGAGGGGAGACTTTAGTCTCTCCGACAGGTACTCTGGGGTTGGTGCCCAACTTAATTGATAAATCTGGGGTTGGTGCCCAGCTTAATTATGTACAGGGTTTTAGCGAAAGGTTCCGGTGTAATCGGTTTTCTCCTTATTCCTTATTGATATTTAGATATCTACTTTGTTTGTCACTGACTTTACCCACTCCGTGACAGGTATTACTTGGTGCGTTAGCCGGGATGGCGGTGAGACAGCGTCGCGAGGACCGTAGTCAGGATACTTGGTTTTTATCTCGTTTTCCTTATACCTTAAATAGTTAATTTGCTTGTGGATCATATTAGTCGTGTACATGTATTAGTTAGCGCTGTGGATGAGGTGTACTTTTATACTTTGATACTTTTAGTGATGTTTTCATACGCGGCACGTTTTCATGATAAACCAAATGATTTCGAAAATGTTTTCTCAAAACGAAGTGTCGTGTGGGCACGGGTTTTGCAACCGCTGGTTTTATCCTTTCTAAACGTTGATGCCGCTTTAATAACTCGCTTGAAAATAAAATAACAAGGTGTCGAGTGGACACCGGTCTTTTAAAACATTAGTTAAATTACCGTACTCTGTTTGACGATGTATGTCTATTGTATGGTGATGGTTGATGTATGATGTTGTAAATGAAACGCATGTTGTAAATGAGAAGCCGTGCATATACAAAGGAGACTCTGTCCGTGGGCAGAGAGAATTTGTGTATGTGGCGGTCTGGCACGCACCGGGGATGAGGTTTAAGTTACTTTGTTAAGAAAAAAAAATAATACACGCAATTTTTCGCTTTGATAGACTCAAAAACCCCCGGGGGCGTGACAGATTAAATGGTATCAGAGAAAACAACCATAACCATAGTAGACGTGATCCACATCCACAGTGTAGGGTGCCACAAGCAAATTGGACATGAGATAACCAAGGTATAGGTGCGTAGTACGTGAGAGTACGGGGAAAAGGGAACGTAATATAGGTGTAATCGTAAGACAGGGTGCTAGGGTTATAACCTTAGGGTTAACATGGTTTCTCTATTTATAGCGGACGATGGCCCGGACTAGATCGTCCACCGACAATGCGAACGCGGACAGAGTGACCCCGGCCACCGCAGAGAACCAGCTCCTCCGGCGACGACTGCGGGAAATGGCCGGGCAGGTAGCGACGCTGACGGAGCAGGTTCGTCAACTGACGCAGCGACAGGCAACCACGCCAGCCGAGCGCGATCCGACCCCTCCGCCCGAAACCACCTCACCCACTACGGAACCGCAAGGGACGGGTGGTACGACGACGGAACAGCCCCCGGCCCCAAGGGATGTACCTACTCCGACGACCTCGGGGCCCGTGTTGGGAGTGACAGCGGGGGAGACAGGAACGACCCCTACTCTTGGGCGGTCCGCCGCTGCAGGAGGGATCACGGAGCAACGAGCGACGCGAGAAAGGGTCAGGACGAATTTGACTAAGTTCAAGAAGCATGACCCTCCCACTTTCGAGGGAGAGACGACCGATCCATGGGTCGTCGAGAAATGGGTGGATACCATGGAAAAACTCTTCGAGGACCGACTGATGGAGGAGCACGAGCGGGTTCCACTAGCCGTCCACTTTCTCGAAGGGAATGCACGCATCTGGTGGAAGATGGTACGCCCGGATCCGTCTACAAACGACCCGCTACCGACATGGTCGGCCTTTAGAGAGGAACTTTTTGGCGCTTTCTTCTCCGATAGCGTCAAGCGGCAATTGGAAGACGACCTGAAGAACATTAGACAAGGGAACCGCTCGGTCATGGAATATCAAAGGGAGTTTGTAAGATTGGTTAACTGCGTCCCGTTTGTTATACGGGATGAACCCCACAAGGCCCGTCTTTTTGTGGACGGGTTACGGAGCGACATCTTCGAGATGGTTCAGGCAGCGGACCTGCGCACGTTCAGGGAGGTGGTGGACAGGGCCACCATTGTGGAGCGGGGATTCGCTATCACCCGAGCTCGACGTGAGGGATCAGAAAATAACCGGGAGAGGAAGCGGACACAGACTTACCCGGGAGGGGGCCCGTCTGGTGGGAGACGACCCCCAAAGTACCCCAACGGCGCAGCCACCAGGACGGGGTAGAGCATCAACGGGAATCCCCCCACACCCTCCGGCGCCAAGAGCAGAAGGAGAATCGCGACCACAACCAGGAGGGAGGCTCTACTCCATGGGCCAGCATGGAGCGACACTGCCAGAGGAGGTGGTCACAGGTATTACCTCCGTTTCTAATTTTCGAGCTCGAACCCTGTTTGACACCGGGGCGACTCGCTCCTTTATTTCCCGCACTTTTGCACAAACACATCTGCTAGAAAGTAGTCCCCTTGATGTCTTACTGACCGTCCAGACCCCTGGGGGGCCAATCGCGGCGACTGGCCTAGTACCCCCGTGTTCAATAAGACTGGGAAGGTTGTCGTGCCCCTGGGATCTGGTGGTCATACCGCTAAAAGAATACGACGTGGTTTTGGGCATGGACTGGCTTACTGAGTATCAGGCGGTCATCGACTGCGAGAAGCGCCAGGTGCAACTACAGAAGCCGGGATTCCCAGAAAACGTGTACTTGGCATGTAAAAGCACTTCCTTTTTGGCTATCATCTCCGCGTCGCGGGCTAGGAAGTTGATGGAGGGCGGGTGCGTGGGCTATCTAGCCTCGGTAGGTTTAGCCACCCGACCCGTTCCCTCGCCTTCCGAAATTCCAGTGGTAAAGGAATTTTCGGATGTATTTCCGGCAGAGCTCCCCGGAATGCCACCGGAACGAGAGGTCGACTTCCCTATTGAACTACTTCCCGGCACCAAACCCATCACCAAGGCACCGTACAGGATGGCCTTCGCGGAGTTGAAGGAACTCAAGGCACAGTTGGAGGACCTTTTGGATAAGGGTTTCATCAGACCTAGCGCGTCACCCTGGGGCGCGCCCGTCCTGTTTGTGAGGAAGAAGGACGGAAGTCTGTGACGCCCCACATCCCAGGGGGTCACCCATCCTAGAACTACTCTAGCTCTAGCACGCTTAACTCTCATGTTCCTCTTGGATCTTGCTACCATCCAAAATGCTATAGCCGGGTTAGAGATTTAGTCCTATTATATCATTTATATATAGGACTAATCCAAATTCCGGGGGTGTCACATTCTTCCCCCCTTTTAGCCCTGACGTCCACGTCAGGCTCAAGCGCACTCACAAGCACCAGGCGATGTGAGACTCGTCTCGCTAGCCTTAGCCGACCTTGTAGGGAGCTGCACTCCACCTACAACGGTCATTAGCCGGGGAGCCACACTCTACCCGCTATATAACCCTGGCTCAGCCGAGACTCATCTCACATTTCCGGCTGGTGAATGGCTCTGATACCAACTGTGACGCCCCACATCCCAGGGGGTCACCCATCCTAGAACTACTCTAGCTCTAGCACGCTTAACTCTCATGTTCCTCTTGGATCTTGCTACCATCCAAAATGCTATAGCCGGGTTAGAGATTTAGTCCTATTATATCATTTATATATAGGACTAATCCAAATTCCGGGGGTGTCACAAAGTCTCCGGTTGTGCATCGACTACCGGGAGATAAATAAGGTCACCGTTAAGAACAAGTACCCCCTGCCAAGGATCGACGACCTCTTCGACCAACTACAGGGGGCGACGGTGTTTTCAAAGATTGACCTGCAGTCGGGCTATCATCAGGTCCAGGTCAAGGGGGAGGACATCCCCAAAACGGCTTTTCGGACTCGCTACGGCCATTACGAATTTACAGTAATGCCGTTCGGGCTCACAAATGCCCCGGCGGTGTTCATGGACATGATGAACAGGGTATTCAAACCCTTCCTGGACTTATTCGTGGTGGTCTTCATCGACGATATCCTCATCTAGTCCCGTACAGACGAGGAACACGAAGAACATCTGCGCACAGTCCTCCAGACCCTACGGGAACAGAAACTCTACGCCAAACTCAAAAAGTGTGAGTTTTGGCTCCGTGAGGTCGGCTTCTTGGGGCACGTAATCTCGGCGGCTGGAGTCGCAGTCGATCCGAAGAAGATAGATTCGGTGACGGACTGGCCCCAACCGACGACGGTGACGGAGATTCGAAGCTTCCTGGGATTAGCTGGGTATTACCGGCGCTTCGTGGAGGGTTTCTCCAAGATAGCCACCCCCTTAAACCGTTTGACTAGAAAGGGGGAAAAGTTCATCTGGACGGACAAATGTCAGAGGAGCTTCGAGGAGCTCAAGGATAGATTGACGCGAGCCCCGATTCTCGCCCTGCCAGAACCAGGGGAGGATTATGAAGTGTATTGCGATGCGTCGCGAAACGGACTGGGTGGAGTACTCATGCAACGGGGAAAAGTTATAGCCTATGCGTCAAGGCAGCTCAAGGAATACGAGCGGAACTACCCCGTGCACGATTTGGAACTCGCAGCGGTTGTGTTCGTCCTCAAGCTTTGGAGACACTACCTGTATGGGTCAAACTCCAATGTGTACTCAGAGCATAAAAGTCTTAAGTACCTTTTCACCCAAAAGGAGTTAAATTTGCGACAAAGACGGTGGCTCGAGCTACTGAAGGATTACGATTTAACGATCCACTACCACCCGGGAAAGGCAAACGTGGTGGCCGACGCCCTGAGCCGCAAGGGGCAGGCCGAGGAGGCAGAGGTAAGTGCCATCACCCAGCAAGATAGTCTGATTGCGAAATTTTCACTATTAAGACTAGAAGTAGTACCGGCGGGTACAGTCGCACAACTTCTAACACTGGTGGTCAGACCTACCTTGCTTGACAGAATTCTCGAGGGGCAGTCGACTGATGACCAACTCCAGCTGGTGCGAAGTAGAGTAACTGCCGACCAAGAAGGTGATTTCACAGTAAACTCCGACGGCACGATACGATTTCGGGGACGAATCTGCGTGCCGGATCTACCGGAACTCAAAGAGGAAATCCTGCGGGAGGCGCATACTGCTCCATATGCAGCGCACCCCGGGGGAACGAAGATGTACAAGGACGTCAAACAGACCTTCTGGTGGCCCAAAATGAAGGGAGACGTGACTCGGTTTGTGGCACACTGCCTGGTGTGCCAACGGGTGAAGGCCGAGCACCAGCGTCCGGCAGGAAAATTGCAACCCTTACCGGTGCCCGAGTGGAAGTGGGACGTGATTACCATGGATTTTGTGACCGAGTTCCCGAGATCGTCACAGGGACACGATGCAATATGGGTGATTGTGGACCGTCTGACGAAATCGGCCCACTTTCTGCCCATACACACGACGTGGACGCGGGAACGACTGGCACAAACCTACATCAACGAGATAGTAAGGTTGCATGGGGTGCCGACATCCATCACGTCGGACAGGGACACGCGATTTGTGTCAAACTTTTGGCAGAGCCTGCAGCGAGCAATGGGAACCAAGTTGCACTTCAGTACGGCTTTTCACCCGCAGACCGATGGACAATCAGAGCGGGTGATACAAATTGTGGAGGACATGCTTCGAGCATGCGTTTTGGACTTGGGCGAAGGGTGGGCACGGTGTTTGCCCCTAGTGGAATTTGCCTACAATAACAGTTACCAGGCCAGCATTCAGATGGCACCATACGAGGCCCTGTACGGGCGCCGCTGTCGGTCTCCAATATGCTGGGACGACTTGGGTGAGCGTAAGTTTCTGGGCCCAGATTTGGTGGAGGAGACCGAAGCAAAGGTGCGATTGATTAGACAAAGGCTACTGACCGCCCAGAGCAGACAGAAAAGCTACGCGGACAACAGACGCCGAGACTTAGAGTTCATGGTGGATGAGCATGCGTTACTCCGAGTTTCGCCCTCCAAGGGGAACCGACGCTTCGGCATAAAGGGAAAGTTAAGCCCGAGGTACGTAGGACCGTTTGAGATCCTAGAACGCGTAGGACCGGTGGCGTACCGATTAGCCCTGCCGCCGAACCTCGAACGAGTCCATAACGTGTTCCATGTCTCAATGCTCCGGAAGTACCTAGCTGATCCCTCTCATGCCTTGGATGCCTCCACCATCGAGTTGCGAGAGGATTTAAGCGTCGAGGAGACGCCGGTGCGGATTTTGGCGAGAGAGGACAAGAAGTTGCGCAAACGAACAATCCCCTATGTAAAGGTCCAGTGGAGCAACCACGAAGAGCGCGAGGCGACTTGGGAACTGGAATCGAAGATGAGAGAGTGTTTTCCCGAATTGATTAGTGGGGTTTGTACTTAAGTTTCGGGACGAAACTTTTTATAAAGTGTGAGTGGTGTAGTGATCCGGCCCTTAGGGGTATTTTTGACTCACATGTAATTATTTAAGCCTTTAAGTGAAATAAAATTATTCAATTCTTAAGAGTTGGTCAGTGTGTGGTGCTGGTATTGTTCTGTGATAGAGCGCGGAAAATGATCGCCGACGGTGCGATCGGATCTGAAATCCGATGTCGGGACCTCCCGGAACGGAATTCTTAGTGATGCGGTGATTAGTCATGCATCGGAATCCGTGCAAAATATCTTGCACCCGTTGGAGATAAGGTGTGTTATCTCGTAGGGGATAATTAATTAATTAATTAATTATCCGATGACGGAAAATAGAATTTTCTTACGTACGAATTAAAGAGGAAATTAATTAAAGACATAATACGAGCTATATAAGGGATCCCGATTATCGGAAAGAAAAGAAAAGAAAAATAAAACCCTAACCGGTGAGGAGAGAAAGAAAGAGAAAAAGGAAAAGACGGAACCCTAGCCGGAAGAAAGGGAAAGGAGAAAGAGAAGGAGCCCGATCTTCCCGGACATCGAACCAAAGGCAAGAACGCGACCGGACAACCTTCGCGTCGATCTTCGGTTAGTAAAATAATTGTTATAAATTATTTGGGATTTTTCCGTTGTCCTTTTTGTTTGAGTTCTTGGGTTTCTCCGTCGTATCTGTCACCGTCGCCGTCATCGTCGTCATGCTAGGGCACGGAACGGACGGCGGAGGCGCGCGGTGCCGCTAGGGCATCGCACGAAGGAGAATCGCGGACGGCCGATCGCCACCGCAAGCGGCGATGGGACCGCGCGGGCACCGCGCGGGTCGTACCCGCGCGGGCGCTGCGCGGCCACCGCGCGAGCGGCACCCGCGCGGACCCGCAACCGCGCGGGCACCGCGCGGGCGCCGCGCGGTGCCCGCGCGGGAGACACATGCGGACCCGCAACCGCGCGGGCAACGCGCGGGTGCCGCGCGCGCAGCACCCGCGCGGACCCGCAACCGCGCGGGCGGCACCAGCGCGGACCCGCAACCGCGCGGGCGCCGCGCGGGGCACCCACGCGGGCGCCGCGCGGGCAACCCCGCGCGCGGGCGCCGTGCGGGGCCGCACCCGCGCGGGCGCCGCGCGGCCACCGCACGGGGAGCACCCGCGCGAGGCGCCGCGCCGCGTGGGCGCCGCCCGCGAAGACACGCCGCGCGGTTCCGAACCGCGCAGGGCTCCGGCGGACGGCGACGGCGGCGCGGGATTCCGGTTTTCGTCAACCCGGACGGTGTTGGACTTTTCCGTCGAAAAGAGTAAATTGGGTCTTTTGTTTTGGGAAGTTAGTACACGTTTTTGACTACAGTTATCCTTGCGGACTTTCTTTAGGTCCAGGTGCGCAGCGGGGGTGCACGAAGGATTCAGGTGTTTCGATTTCTCTTCAACTAGGTGGGTACGGTTGCCATAAGTGCAACAAGTGCAGTAAGTGCATCTATCATCATTAAAATGCTCTTAATTTGTCTAACAAAGTAGATGGACAGTTTAACCTTTCGCATAATTGTATTTTATCTAACAATTGAAGCGGCTGCGGTCGCGATGCTCACTACACGCCGATCTCGGCAAATCCGTTTTCGGATGCTGCACGTACACAGGCGGATTGGCCTCCGCATGGGTGTACTTTTCCGAAGAAGTTGTCTTTTTGACCCGGGTACCTCACAAAGGGGTGGGAGCCGTGAGGACATCTTCGCGCCTGCTGAAAATAGCACACCAGCACCGTGAAGAGGTTAAAAGCATCAAAAAGGTGTTTGCGCACGAGGGAAGACTTTAGTCTCTCCGACAGGTACTCTGGGGTTGGTGCCCAACTTAATTGATAAATCTGGGGTTGGTGCCCAGCTTAATTATGTACAGGGTTTTAGCGAAAGGTTCCGGTGTAATCGGTTTGCTCCTTATTCCTTATTGATATTTAGACATCTACTTTGTTTGTCACTGACTTTACCCACTCCGTGACAGGTATTACTAGGTGCGTTAGCCGGGACGGCGGTGAGACAGCGTCGCGAGGACCGTAGTCAGGATACTTGGTTTTTATCTCGTTTTCCTTATACCTTAAATAGTTAATTTGCTTGTGGATCATATTAGTCGTGGACATATATTAGTTAGCGCTGTGGATGAGGTGTACTTTTATACTTTGATACTTTTAGTGATGTTTTCATACGCGGCACGTTTTCATGATAAACCAAATGATTTCGAAAATGTTTTCTCAAAACGAAGTGTCGTGTGGGCACGGGTTTTGCAACCGCTGGTTTTATCCTTTCTAAACGTTGATGCCGCTTTAATATCTCGCTTGAAAATAAAATAACAAGGTGTCGAGTGGACACCGGTCTTTTAATACATTAGTTAAATTACCGTACTCTGCTTGACGATGTATGTCTATTGTATGGTTGATGGTTGATGTATGATGTTGTAAATGAAACGCATGTTGTAAATGAGACGCCGTGCATATACAAAGGAGACTCTGTCCGTGGGCAGAGAGAATTTGTGTATGTGGCGGTCTGGCACGCACCGGGGATGAGGTTTAAGTTACTTTGTTAAGAAAAAAAAATAATACACGCAATTTTCCGCTTTGATAGACTCAAAAACCCCCGGGGGCGTGACAGTCTAAGTCTAGAGTTTGTTTTAGGAGTTTATCTCATGTATTCTTTTTGGACCTCAAATGTAAATTTTTGTTGTATGGTGATAGCAACAAAAATATCTTTTTGAATTTTCTTAAGTGGATCTATGTTTTGTCACGAAACCGCCAAAGGGGGAGATTGTTAAGGATTTTGTTTTGGCGTATTTCGTGAAAGTGTTTAAGTCTTGAAGATTGAAGATGAAGAAGCTTGGATCATATACCTCAATCTCAAGAAAGAAGAATTCAAAAGGATCAGGTAAGTTTAACTAAACAATCTTGGTGATCCGAATACTTCTTATAATGTAGAAACACTTGAATGGGTTTTTAATCGCATAAAAATCAAAAACTGGACATGTTATATGTTCAGGATCCGGATCAGAGTACTACAGTCCGGACCCCGAACATAGGGTAGTTCATGCGCAAATCCAATCCGGAACACACCTGGTTCAGTCCGGACCCCGAACGTGGAATTTGCAGAAATTGCATGAACAGTCCGGACCGTGGTTACTTCAGTCCGGACCCCGAACGTTGTTTTCTGGAAAAGTTCTGTTTATTGACGATAGTCCGGATCACACTTATTCCAGTCCGGACTGTCGACCCGAAAATTTCCAGATAAGGTTAGTTTTGTATTCTTATCCTCTTCCAATGGTTTCTAACCTATAAGTAAACCCTAATTCTATCTTTTAGGGTAATCCACAATAAGTTTTTTATCTCCGTAAATGAACGAGGAAAATAAATGGATGAAAAACTTATAGATCCACATATAGAGAAGAAAGGAAATAACTAGATTTAATTCTATGTTTCTTCTTCTATATTAATTAATTTGATTATAGGTTTTCATACTCAGATTTTGAGTAGAATCAAATTAATGAATACTTAGATGGCATTTCCGATCTATCTTTGATCTAAGTATTCGGCGGATCATCACCACCAACGAAACAACGATTTTCCCAAAAATCGGCGTGTGGATTCGCGTGGCCTTGTGGATTCAAGGTGCTACCGCTCTCGTGGATTCGGAGCGAGGTACGTTCGTGTGATCGAGACGTACTATTTGGTGGAGACCGTGGATTCGGTCAGACGTCGTGGATTTGACGTTGGACGTCGTGGATTCGGCGTTGGGCGCACATCGTGGATTCGAGGCGCGTTGCGGAGCGAGCGGAGAAGATCTACTAGGAGCGTATGGAAAAAGGTTGAGTCGTGTGTGAGTACGTTATATCACCTTTGTACGTGTTATAATTCTAGTGGATTTCACCGTGTTATCGGTCCCGTCGTTTTTTACTCCTGTGATGGAGTTTTCCACGTAAAATCTCTACGTGTTATTTTATTTTTCCGCATTGGGTTTTATTACGCAAAGATTTTTGAGTGTTTATCGTTTACACCTATTCACCCCCCCTCTAGGTGTTTTTTCCCCTATTTAGATCCATATTATACATAACCCAACAAAAACCACGGGACCGATAACACGGTGAAATCAACTAAGATTAAACACGTACAAAGGTGATATACCGTACTCACACACGACTCATCCTTTTTCCATACGCTCCGAGTTGATCTTCTCTGCTCGCTCCGCAACGAGCCTCGAATCCACGATTTGTGTCCAACGCCGAATCCACGGCGTCCAACGTCGAATCCACGATGTCTGACCGAATCCACGGTCTCCACCAAGTAGTACGTCTCGATCACACGAACGTACCTCGCTCCGAATCCACGAGAGCGGTAGCACCTTGAATCCACAAGGCCACGCGAATCCACGCGTCGATTTTGGCGAAAATCGTTGTTTTGTTGGTGGTGATAATCCGCCGAATACTTAGATCAAAGATAGATCAGAAATACCATCTAAGTATTCAATAATTTGATTCTACTCAAAATCTGAGTTTGAAAACCTTGAATCAAATTAATTAATGTAGATGAAGAAACATAGAATTAAATCCAGTTATTTCCTTTCTTCTCTATATGTGAATTTATAAATTTTTCTCCATTAATATTTTTCTGTCATTACCCGGAGTACAAAACTTATTTTTTGATTATTTGGATTACCCTAAAAGATAGAATTGGGGTTTACTTATAGGTTAGAAACCATTGGAAGAGGATAAGAATCAAAAACTGACTGTAACAGATTTTTACCCGCACGACGGTCCGGACTGGATTAGGCTTGATCCGGACTATCGTTGTTTTTCAGAGAATTCCTGAAAAAACAGTGTTCGGGGTCCGGACTGAAATACCACGGTCCGGACTGTTCATGTGATTCCTGCAAAATCCACGTTCGGGGTCCGAACTGAACCAAGGGTGTTCCGGACTGGATTTGCGCATGAACCTACCTACGTTCGGGGTCTGGACTGTAGTACCCTGATCCGAATTCTGAACATATAACAGTCCAGTTTCTTGATTTTTATGCGATTAAAAACCCATCCAAGTGTTTCTATACTACAAGAAGTATTCAGATCACTAAAGTTATTTAGTTAAACGTACCTGATCCTTTTGAATTCTTCTTACTTGAGATTGAGGTATATGATCCAAACATCTTCATCTTCAATCTTCAAGACTTAACCGTATCACGAAATACGCCAAACCAAATTCCTTAACAATCTCTCCCTTTGGCGGTTTCGTGACAAAACAAAAATCCACTAAAGAAAATTCAAAAAGATATTTTTGTTGCTATCACCATACAACAAAAATGTACAATTGAGATCCAAATAAGAATGAATACATGAGATAAACTCCTAAAACAAACTCTAGACTTAGACGTTTGTACTCTCTGCAAAAGAAATAATTCTTGGCAAAAGAAATCGTTAGATACCTCAAGAATTTGATATTCAAAAACCAACCAGAGAGATGAAGTTTATACTCACCATCACATTTGCAAAATCAGATATGTATTAAAATACCAATCAGAGATAGACATATCTTCTAAGCAATAAATTCCAAATGTCATAAGTATGTTAGTAATCAAACAACTTATTAGTAATAATACATGCCTAAATAGTTAGTCAAATAGTTAGTCGAGACATGCAATTATTCACAATACAAAACCAAAGTTGTTGTCATACTTACCTTTCAAGTTTTAATGTTCCAACCACAGTTCTCACACACAAACCATTGTCAAACTTTGTTCATATGTTCATATTCTCTCTCCCCCTTTTTGTCACTAAAAGTAGCCAAAATTACAAAATTAAGGGAGTTAAAAGTTCAGAAAAAGAAATGTAAGAACTAGAACTAAAACCTGCAAAACAAAAAGAATTAGAATTAATTGTCAGACTCCGAGTCTTCAGAGCTACTACATCCCATCTTTGAAAACATCTTCTTCACCAACTTCTTCATCGAAGTAAATTCCTTTGTCAGAGTGATCTGGGCTGCAGTGATTATTTCAAGCTCCTCAGAGATGCACTTTTGTTCTTTTGTGATCTGTTCTTGTTCAAAAGATAACCGTTGCTGCTCAATATAAATTGAAGTCACAGAGGCTTCATCATCTGGCACGGGTGCTTTCTTTGCGGGTGAAGCAGAAGTACCGACTGACGGTTTCTTGCCACGCGGAGGAGTTGGAGTGGCATGAGGCAGTTTCTGAAAGGACTTTACGACTGTCGAATCATTAATCATACCTGAACTGTGTTGATAACTTGAAGAGCTAGTATCAACCTTGAATTTCCTTAAGATTCTCATTATGATCAGTGGGAACGGAAGTCTTTCCGTTGGATGAGGATGTTCAACGTACCGTGCCATCCTACACCAAATGACATATGGTATATTGATGTTCAACCCTACTGCCTCTGACGAATGTCCTAACAGATATAAGAATAGCATACGATCCCATCGTAGGACTTTCATCTGCATGTTCGGAAGAATATTGTAGCAGATTATAAAATTCAAGAACCGGTACTCAGGTCGAAGTTCTTTAGAGTAAACAGAATTTCCCGATGACTGAGTCTCCGTCATGCATATCCCATTTACAACAGTTTGCCACAACACGTTTGTTAAACTTTTCCCTTTCAAATAATTGGTCCCTGTCATGTTTGATTTCATCCCTTGGACTTCTCCAATTAAATGTGGAATTATTTTGAGTCTTATCCCTCGAACTGTTGTATAAAACTCCATTGGGCCATCTTCATGTTCTTGAAGCTGCACTGCATTGGTATAGAAGGTCCGGACCAGATGCAAACAATACCCAAGAGTTTCAGGAAATTTGCAAACTTGATAGAGATTAGCTTGTTCAATTAGATTTCCGAAAGCAGGAGAACGATCTCGAAGAGCTCCAATGTTAACGTGCCGTTCCCCAATACACTCTCTGTTCTCAAAGGCTTTCAGTCGATCTATGTTAATAGGCACGTTTTCCTCTGGAGGTGGTGAATTATGTGCCATTGGTTTCTCAATTTCAATCCCTCGTGCTCGTCCCATCCGTCAACCTACTCTTTTTCTCTTCATTGAATAGGATGTTGGCGGCATTGGAGCTTTGCCTTTCTCCACAGCAGTAGGTGCTGTCTCTGCCTTTGTTGTACCAGGGGTTTTCCCTTTTGAGGTAGCAGGTGCTGCATCGTCTTCCATTAGTTCATCCCAGTTCACTGATTCCTTCTCAGATTCCGTCTCGGAGTCGTCCACAAGGACATACTCACCTTTTCTTTGAGTTTTCTTTGCTCTCTTTAGTTTATTTGTCGCTCTTGTGTGTACCATGGCTACAAGGAGAACAATAATCCATGCAAATACCATCCTTGCTTGTGCTGCGAGAAAAAACTCAAGAACATGAAAAATTATTTAATTTTCAAAATTTTGAAAAAAATTGTACCTAAACAATCATTATCGTGTAGAGAGACTAGGAATCAAATTAGTTTTGCAAAAAAGAATTTTAAAAATAGATCAATTCCATAATTTTCAAAAATTCTCATTATATGCCCTAAAACCGAATTTTCAGAAATCGAAGCCTAAAAATTCGTTAATCAAGAGAATACCAAGCATATAAACAAAACTAATCTACTCAGAGTTCTTATTTCAAAAGAAATTTGACCAAAAACTATCTAGAATTGAATTTGAATCAAGATTTTCTCTCACATTATGAAGAACAATGCAAAACCAGTGAAAAGATTGAGTTTTGATCAAAAAAACTTACTTGAATCTGAAGAACTTGAGTTAGAAAGGCTCCAAATTGGCTGTTTTCAAGAGAGAGAAACTCTGGAGACTTGAAAACAAAAGCTTGTGATAAAATAAAATCAAAAACCCTTTTGTTTTAAATAAACCCTTGCCGCGGTCTGGATCGGATCAAGAATCCAGTCCGGATCGGCTACCCGCAGAAAAGTTATGCGTTCAGGATCCAGAACAAGAATTTCAGTCCGAATCGGCTCCAACTTTTTCTTTAGAAAAATTTAGAAAAATTTTAGAAATTCCAGAAAAAGATTGTAAGCACTTTTGTATGTCAACTTTAAACAAAAACATCGTTTCATATCAAAAGAAATAGATTATGCTAAATCTATCAATAATATCCATGTAATGAAATGAAGATTTATAAAAATTAAATCCTTTAAAGCTGATCAAGTTCAAGAACATCTATCACGATCTAATGAGTAATGCGTTTATCAAATCATCAATTTAGTAAAGAAGATGAAGTACCAAGATCGATAGATGTTTAAAATCCCAAATAAGTTAGATAATATATCTAGTCATTTTATTGTAATGAGCGGCACTTTGAGCATCTTTCAATAAAAATCCCACCTTATACCAACCTTGTAATTTGACAGAGTCAAGTATTCCAATAAGCATTTTATCTAATCATCAAGAAAAACCATGCTTTGTATACATGTGGTAGCTGCACACAGTACTCGGACGACCGAGGTGGTAGCTCTTTCCTCCATGTGGTGGTAGTTTTCACACTCTTCATTGGGATGTAACTCTTTCCACATCTTTTGAGCATAAACAATTTAATAAACTCCCCCTCAATTGGCTATCAATTATTTAAGATATGAAGTATTCAACCAAAAATTGATCTCGTATTCATACTTAACTTAATTTTCAAATATGATAAAAACTATACCAAGAGATCACTGAGAGAGAAATTGACTTTGATCAATTAAAAATGAACTAATTGATATAAATGATCATTGCATCAAATGAACATGATATCCAAACCATAATAAATTTCTTAAAAATATAAAAGGATGCAAATAAAGTCAATTATATTAATGCTCAATTAATGTTCTATGTACAAGCATAGATAAAGAACACAAACACAAAACAAAACCTAACATAAGCAATGGTTTCAAAAAGTGTTATTTCAAAGAAAGCATTCCAATTGCCTTACGCAAATGAATAAACCGTTTTTTATCCAAAGGTTTTGTTAAAATATCGGCTAATTGATCTTCAGTTGAAACATAAGAAATTTGAAGAATACTTGATTCAACTAGCTCTCTTAGAAAATGATATCTAAGTTCAATGTGTTTTGTTCTTGAGTGCAACACAAGGTTTTTAGAAATATTTAAGCACTAGCGTTGTCACAAAGAATTGTTACCGAAGACGCAGGAATTCGGAAGTCGCTCAACACGCTTTTCATCCAAATGAGTTGGGTTGAACAACTACCTGCTGAAATATATTCCGCTTTGGCAGTCGAGAGTGCAATGCAGTTTTGTTTTTTACTATGCCATGCAACAAGACAATGGCCAAGATAAAAACATGCACCACTCGTACTTTTCCGATCATCCGCTGATCCTGCCCAATCGGCATCTGAGTATCCTACTATGTCAAGAGTTGTTCCCATAGGATACCAAATTCCGAAGTTCAGTGTTCCTTTGATGTACCGGATGATCCTTTTCACCGCTTTCAGGTGAACCTCCTTTGGTGCTGATTAATATCTCGCGCAAATCCCAACACTAAAGGATATATTCGGGCGACTAGCCGTGAGATAGATTAGACTTCCTATCATGCTGCGATAAAGCTTCTCGTCTACACTTTCACTAAGAGATTCACTTCCTAATCCCTTATTGCTAGTTCCCATTAGAGTCAGAAAGTCTTTAGAGTTTTCTAATCCGAACTTCTTAGCCAACTCCTTGGCATACTTGGATTGGCACAAATGGATGCCTTCTTTATTTTGTTTCACTTGCAATCCAAGAAAATATGTTAGCTCGCCCATCATGGACATCTCAAATTCGCTTTCCATGGTTTCCGCGAATTTTGAAGCATCGTTGTTTCTTGTTGCTCCAAATATGATGTCATCGACATAGATTTGTGACACAATAAAGTTATCCTGAAAATGCTTCACAAAGAGTGTCCGATCCGCTCCCCCTCAAGTGTAGCCCTTTTCCAAAAGGTGCTTGTCAACCTTTCATACCATGCTCGCGGTGCTTGTTTTAGACCGTAAAGAGCCTTTTTCAATCGAAAAACATGATTAGGTAGTTTATGGTCAATAAAACCTTTCGGTTGAGCCACATAAACTTCCTCATTTAAAAAACCATTTTAAAAGGTGCTCATAACGTCCATTTGAAAAAGCTTAATTTTAAAATGACAAGCAATCGCAAAGAGGATGCGAATTGACTCGAGACGAGTGTGACGCCCCACTTCCCAGGGGGTCACCCATCCTAGAACTACTCTAGCTCTAGCACGCTTAACTCTCATGTTCCTCTTGGATCTTGCTACCATCCAAAATGCTATAGCCGGGTTAAGAGATTTAGTCCTATTATATCATTTATATATAGGACTAATCCAAATTCCGGGGGTGTCACATTCTTCCCCCCTTTAAGCCCTGACGTCCACGTCAGGCTCAAGCACACTCACAAGCACCAGGCGATGTGAGACTCATCTCGCTAGCCTTAGCCGACCTTGTGGGGAGCTGCACTCCACCCACAACCGTCATTAGCCGGGGAGCCTCGCTTTACCCGCTATATAACCCTGGCTCAGCCAAGACTCATCTCACATTTCCGGCTGGTGAATGGCTCTGATACCAACTGAGACGCCCCACTTCCCAGGGGGTCACCCATCCTAGAACTACTCTAGCTCTAGCACGCTTAACTCTCATGTTCCTCTTGGATCTTGCTACCATCCAAAATGCTATAGCCGGGTTAAGAGATTTAGTCCTATTATATCATTTATACATAGGACTAATCCAAATTCTGGGGGTGTCACAACGAGCTACCGGGGCGAACGTCTCATCAAAGTCTATACCTTCTATTTGTGAATAGCCCTGAGCAACTAGGCGTGCTTTGTTCCTGCTAATGGTACCATCCTCGTTTTTCTTGTTCTTGAAAATCTATTTACTACCAATCACGTTGTGTTGCTTCGGTGGCTTCGTTACTTCCCAGACTTTATTTCTTTCGAACTGATGGAGCTCTTCCTGCATTGCTTCAATCCAGTAGTCATCCCGAAGAGCTTCATCGACGTTCTTTGGTTCTACCATGGAGATGTAACAAGCGACTCCACAAACCAACTGTCTCCGAGTCCTGACTCCTTGTGGGTCTCCAATAATGTTTGATTCCGGATGATCCTTGGAGATACGTAGCGTTTGAGGTAACGGAGTACTCGGAGGTACATATGATGATTCCTGCATATTAGATAAACTTGAAGAACCATTAGATGCATCAACTTTATCGAAAGAATTATTATGAGAATATGCATTTACAGGAGTATCATCATCTAGAGACATATCATGGGTAGATTTATCAGATGCAAAATGAAAAGCTTCATCTACTTTAACATTAATATATTCTACCATCGTTTTAGATTTCAGGTTAAATACCCGATATGCTCTACTATTTGTAGAATAACCCATGAAGATCCCTTCGTCACTTCGAGAGTCGAATTTTCCAAGATTTTTGCGATCACGCAAAATATAACAACGACTCTCAAAGATTCGAAAATATTTGATATTCGATTTTCTACAAAACCATAGCTCATATGGTGTATTTAAAGTTCCCGGGCGCAAATACACTCGATTAATTACATAGACGGCGGTGTTCACAGCTTCAGCCCAAAAATGTAACGGTAATCTCCGGCTGTGAAGCATAACACGCGCCATCTCTTGAACAACCCTGTTTTTGCGCTCGACTACACCATTCTGCTGAGGTGCATAGGGTGCAGAGAATTCATGTTTTATGCCGGTGGAAGTGCAAAAATTAATGAATTTAGAATTGATGAATTCTCCACCTCTATCACTTCGAACACGAACGATCTTTTCATTTCTCTCAATCATAACACGATGACAAATCTCATGAAAAGAATCGAAACTATCCGCTTTCTCTTTTAAAAATGTTACCCATGTATATCTAGAGAAATCATCAACCAAAAGAGAAATGTACCATTTACCTCCCAAACTTGGTTGACGAGTCGGCCCCATTAAGTCCATGTGCAGTAATTCTAAAGGCCGATTGGTACCCACGTGGATCAAGTTCTTGTGTGCAGCCCTTGATTGTTTTCCCTTTTGACAACCTCCACACACAATGTTTTGTTTAAAATATAGTTTAGGAACCCCCTTAACCACATCTTTATTTGAAATCCTTGCAAGTTTCTTAAAATTTATGTGACCTAGTCTTTCATGCCAAAGAGTTTCATTATCTAAAGAAACTAGGTTACAATGTTCAGGAATTTTGTTTGGAACTATATAGCAATTATTTTCAGAGCTAACCCCTTTCAAAAAGAATAAATGGTCCTTATCAGTTACAATACATTCTGCTGAAGAAAAATTAACTGAAAAACCATTATCACAAAGTTGACTAATACTAATGAGGTTAGTCTTAAGGCATTCAACAAATAAAACATTGTTCAAAACCGGGCCTTCTGGAATAGTGATTGTCCCTTTTCCAGCAATTTTAGAAGAACGACCGTCTCCGAAAATTACAAGCCCTCCGGAGGTTTTCTCTAAAGTTTGAAAACAATTTTTGTCACCGGTCATATGACGTGAACACCCACTATCCAGATACCAAGACGAGTTGTCATAAGCATGCAAGGAAGTATGAATGACAAGATAAGGGAAGATTTCACCTTTGCGCACCCAAACCTTTTTGGACTGCGTCGGCAATGTTTGTGAAGTTATTCTCCTTGGTGAAAGCGTCTTGTATGATTCATCGCTTTTCTTTGACGTCGTCTTGTGAGGTGAACTACCATGGTTCTTTTCCTTTGAAAAATTTTCCTTTGATTTCCAGGGAATGACCTTGTTGGTAGTTGTTGCAAGAGGCGCTTGATTTGATCTTTTCGCTCCAATCTTGCAATATCTTCGTATGTGCCCAGCAAAACCACAACGAAAACATACCTTTGTACTTGATGAACCCGAAGTAGGTGAGGTAGGTTTGTTGTCGTTGTATGCAGTAAATTCCGTCGTCGGAGGAGGAGACACCGACTGGGGCACAAAAATTGTTCCACTCGAACTAGGATTATCTCTAGTTCGATTGTATCCAAGGCCCATACGGTTTGTTTGACCAAGACCAAGCATCTTATCCAACTTGCTCCTTCCAGAAGAAAATCGCTTCAAATCATCCTTGAGTTGAAAAATGGTCTTCGTCATTTCCATCTTTTCTTGACGAGCCTCGGAGTAGAGCTTCAAGAAGTAATTCGCTTTATCCACCAATTTGATATGTTCCTTCTCGAAATGCTCATTTTTCTCTTGAAGGGAAACATTTACTTTAATCAAGTTATCCCTTTCCACTTCAAGAGCGTTTGAGAGAGAAGTTGCCATTTTTGCTTCTTCTTCGAGATCCTGCAATCTCCCTCTCAAACCCTTGTTTTGCTTTGCCAATTTCTTTGAATCCTTTAAAAGTTTATGATAGGCAAAAGCAAAGTCTTCACCTTCGGAATTACTCATTCATTGTCCGTTGCATTCTTTTCAAATTAGGAGGAGTTGGACAATGAATCGGATGTACATGCCATAAAGCACACGTAAGGTGAAGATGTGGACTCGTGGAATGTCGTTGCGTTGTTTTCTTCATCACTGGAAGATGACTCATTGGACGTTGAGGTGTCATCCCAAGTGACGTCTTGCATCGCCTGTTGGGTTATATGTAATAAGGATCTAAATAGGGGAAAAAAAACCTAGAGGGGGGTGAATAGGTGTAAACGTATAAACACTCAAAAATCGTTGCGATAAAAACACAATGCGGAAATAAAAATAACTCGCAAGATTTTTACGTGGAAAACTCCATCACCGGAGTAAAAAACCACGGGACCGATAACACGGCAGAAATCCACTAGAATTAAAACACGTACAAGGTGATTTACCGTACACACTTACGACTCAACCTTTTCCATACGCTCCTAGAGGATCTTCTCCGCTCGCTCCGCGACGCTTCTCGAATCCACGATCTGCGCCCAACGTCGAATCCACGGCGTCCAACGTCGAATCCACGACGTCCGACCGAATCCACGGTCTTCACCCAATAGCACCCTTCGAATCCACGAACGTGCCTCGCTCCGAATCCACGAGAGCGGTTGAACCTTGAATCCACAAGGACACGCGAATCCACGCGCTAATTTTTGGGGTAAATCGTTGTTTTTGGTGGTGATGATCCGCCGAATACTTAGATCAAAGATAGATCGGAAATACCATCTAAGTATTCATTAGTTTGATTCAACTCAAGATGTGAGTATGAAAACCTAGAATCAAACTAATCAATATAGATGAAGAAACATAGAGTATTCTCTAATGATTTCCTTTCTTCTCTATATGTGGATCTAGAGCCGTATAAGATGATATAAGAATATGACGGCTATTTTCCTTCTTTTTTTTTTTTGGATTAACCCTAGAAAAAGAGTCATAGGGTCTATTTATAGGTTAGAAACCCTAGGAAGGAGATAAGAATCAAAAACCTAACATTTCTGGAAATTTTACAGACGGCGATCCGGATCGGATTAGCTGTGATCCGTATCGTCGTAACGAGTCAGGCAATTCCAGAAAAACGAAGGTTCGGGATCCGAATCGTCGTGCTTGATCCGAATCGTTCATACAGTTCACCAAACATCAACGTTCGGGATCCGGATTGCGAAGCCTGATCCGGATCGTTCAAGGAAGATGGTAAACTCAGTGTTCGGGATCCGGATCAAGAGAGGCTACGATCCGGATTGAACTGGTGTATGAACGAACCACCTTCGGGATCCGGATCGAACAACCTGATCCGGATCCTGAACATGTCCCAAGTCCAGTTTTTGATTTTTATGCAATGAAAGATTCTTCCAAGTGTTTCTACACTACAAGAAGTATTCGGATCACACAAAATCTTTAGTTAAACATACCTGATCCTTTTGAATTCTTCTTTCTTGAGATTGAGTTAAATGATCCAACTTTTTCACCTTCAATCTTCAAGACTTGAGACTTTCACGAAACTACGCCAACTCAAATTCCGTAACAATCTCCCCCTTTGGCGGTTTCGTGACAAAACACAGATCCACTAAAGAAAATTTAAAAAGATATTTTTGTTGCTATCACCATACAACAAAAATTTACAATGGAGATCCAAAAATTTAAAAACATGAGATAAACTCCTAAAACGGACTCTAGACTTAGACATCTGTACTCTCTGCACAAAGAAATCATTCTTGACAAAAAGAGATCGTTAGATACCTCAAGAATATTTAGCATTCAAAACCTAGTACAGAGAGAGAGTTTATCTGATCATCATGACATTTGAGAATTCAGATATGTAACAGAATCATAGTCAAAAACCAACATATCTTCTATGCAATCAAAAACCAAATGTCACAAAGTGTTAGTCCAACATCAACTTGTTAGTCATATTACATGCCCAAATAGTTAGTCGAATAGTTAGTAGAGACATGCATACAAATCACAAGATAAAAACCAAAGTTGAGGTTGAAGTGATACTTACCTTGATGTATACAAAATTTTCACATCAGTATCATTGTTCATTGTTCTCTAAACTCTCTCCCCATTTTTGTCACAAACAAAGCCAAAAATTACAGAAGTGGAGAGAATGGATAACAGTTCAAGTTGGAGAACTAAAGACTAAAACTAAAATATAAAAACCTGCACAACAGAAAGATTTAAACATATGCATAATAAACAGAAATTGGAAGGATACGGATTATTCAGACTCGTCTGAACTGATACAGCCGAGAATTTGGAATATTTTCTTTAGTCGCTTGTTCATTGATGATTGATTCTTATTTACCTTCTTTATTTCTTCCTTTACCTCAATTAGTTCATTTGATATACGTTCTTGCTCGTTGGAGAGCCTTTGCTGTTCTTTATAGATTGAGGTAACAGATGCATCATCATCAGAAGTTGATTGAGGTGCTTGTTGTGCTGGATGTGCTGGTTGGACTGGAGGAGTTGCTGCCGGTGCAGAGGTTGTCGCTTGTTGTCGGCGAGGAGGTATGAAGGGTTCATCTGGCTTCGTCGAGAGAGACTTTACAATTGTTGTTTCATTGATCGTTCCTAGACTGTACATATAGGAGCTCGCATTTGTGTCAGCTTTAAATTTGCGAAGAATGCGCATGATGATCATTGGATAAGGTAGTCTCTCAGAAGGATGAGCATGCTCCACATATCGCGCCATCTTTGTCCAGATGATGTAAGGAATGGTTAGGTTAGCTCCCATTGCTGCTGTGGGGTTTCCAAGTAGATAAAGGAATATCATTCTCTCCCACCGAAGAACCTTTGTGTTCATGTTTGGAATGACATTATAACAAACAATTAAGTCTAAGAAGCGGTACTCTGGTCGTAGTTCTTTCGAGAAAACGGAGTTTCCTGTCGACCGAGTATTTGGAAGACAGATTCCATCAACTACCACTCTCCAGGAGTAGGTGTTGAAGACTTGATTCTTCAGGTAATGAGTGCCATCGGCTCGGGCGTCCATCCCTAATACCTCTCCAATCAGTTGGGGGGTCACTTTGATCTTAACATTCTTGACCAATGTTTGAAAGTCTCGGCGTCCGCTCTCCTGATCAACTAAATAACAAGCATTCTGATAAAACATTCTCACTGAGTGAAGACAATACCCAGTGGTCTCCGGGAAGTCACAAATGGGGGCAAGACCTATATGGTCAAACAAAATCCCAAATGTCCGAGAACGCTCTTTTAAGGCTTTTACATCAACATGCCTTTCTCCAATGCATTCCCTGTTTTCAAATTCCTTTATTCTAGCCGAGCTGATAAAGTCTTGAGGAGTTGCTTGGCTAGCAGCTGGTTGCTCAATGGAGATTCCCTGAGCACTCCCTCTCTTGCGAGCAACACTCTTTCTTCTTGTCTTCCCAGAAGTTTCTTCCATTGGAGCTTTCCCTTTTTCAGCAGCAGTAGGCGGAGCCTTCGATGTTTCCGCAGGCGCTTTTCCCTTTGAAGCAGTGGGAACAGTCGTTGCTTCAACCTGCAGTTCATCCCAGTCAATTGATTCCGTTTCAGATTCTGTATCGGAATCATCTTTAGATTTCTTCGTTTTCTTAGCCTTCTTAGCCCTCTTGGGCTTGACAGTGTCTCTCGTATGTACCATAGCAGCAAGTAGGAAAACAATCCAAGTGATCACCATTGCTATTGGTTTCTTGAGAAAAAGAAATCCTGTGTGCAACAACTCAAGAACACGAAAAAAATTGTTAATTTTTCAAAAATTTGAAAAATTGTACCCAAACAATCATAATCATGTAGAGAGACTAAGAATCAAATTAGTTTTGCAAAAGGACTTTTAAAAATAGATCAATTGCATGATTTTCGAAAATCCTTATTATATGCCCTAAAACCGAAATTTTAGAAATCGAAGCCTAAAAATCCGTTAATCAGGAGAATACCTAGCATATAATCAAAACTAATCTACTCAGAGTTCTTATTTCAAAAGAAATTTGATCAAAAACCATCCACAAACAAAATTGATCAAAGAATTTCATCACGTTTGAGGAGGAAAACAGAAAAATGGTGAAAAACCGAGATTTTGATCAATAAAACTTACTTGGAGTTGAAGAACTTGAGTTTGAAAGCTTCCAAGAAGGCTGAAATCTAGAGAGAGAAGCTCTGGAAACTTTGGAACAAAAGATTGGAGTAAGAGAAATCAAAACCCTTTTGTTCTTTATAAAACCCTAGCCGCGATCCGGATCAGACCATGCTTGCGATCCGGATCGGCTACCCGCAGTGAGAAACTGCGTTCGGGATCCGGATCGGCAGGTCCAATCCGGATCGTCAGCCCGCAGAAGAATACCTGCGTTCGGGATCCGGATCATCTTGCCCGATCCGGATCGGCTCCAACTTTTTCGTTAGAAAATTTCAGAGAAATTCAAGAAAAACCAGAAAAAGATTGTAAGCACAAATGTGTATCAACTTTAAACAATAATCATCGTTTCATACAACAAGAATTAGATTATGCCAAATCTATCAATAATATCAAAAAATGAAACGAAAATTTACAAAAATTAAATCCCTTAAAGTTGAAACACCTTCAATTACATCTAACTTGATCTTATGAGTAATGCCTTTATCAAATCATCAATTCAGTAAAGAAAATGAAATACAAAGATCAATAATTGTTTGAAATCCCAAATATAGTAGATAATGTATCTAGACAATCTGTTGAAGAGAGTGGCTCTTTGAGCATCTTTCTTTAAAAACCCACCTTATACCATGTCACGCCCCGAGTCCGCCAATTTGTACGGTTCGGGCACGCCAACAGACCCGCCAATCGGGTAAGACCCTTTTCCTACCCGAAAGGAACGGTAACATCCATAATAACACAACAAGTGTATGCGGAAGCTCAATATCAGAGTACTAAAAATCACTACAAATTTAAAATTTTCATTCAATAACAACTAGTTAATGCGGAAATGAAAGCATACAGGAGTGAATCATGCATTACTTTATTACACTTTACATTTCTGAACTTGCAATATAAAATTATTACAATTCTTTTACATAAATTCCTCACCATACAAGGTTCACTCAAGAAATATAAAAATGGGATACCTCTGCTAGACCCTCTAGGTCTCTATGCTGCTGGGCCCTTGCCCCTGTCGTATACCTCGCCGTCTGCCTCTGAACCGTCGCGATCGCTGCATCCATACCTGAACCTGTGGGGGGTGAGTCACCCAAGGGGTGTGAGAACTACGACAGAGTTCCCAGTGGGTTCAACCACCGAGAAAAAGTGTCCTACACCACTTGGTCCAATGGAAGCAATAATAATAGTGCTAGGAAACTAAATCCTCAATATCAAAATGCAGCTATGCAATATAACATATCACTACACTATCTGTGTATAACCATCTACCCAGCACTACTCTGTCTAGCCACACTAGGCAACTAACCACCAACTCGGCTACTAAGCCGCTGTATACTGGGTTACCCTAACCCGGCCACCTTGGTCACTCTCTGTTCTTCTTATTCTTTACCCTATGGTGGTTTAATTTAAGTTAAAACCTTGGTCACTCTCTGTTCTTCTTATTCTTTACCCTATGGTGGTTTAATTTAAGTTAACCCTCAGAAATTCTTATCCAACGGGCCCCAGCCCGGTAGTCCTGCTACCATCAGATAAGATTTCTAAGGTTGCCGATAACACTCGCAAGTGTTACCCCGTCCTGCCGGGGGGACTTGTCATACGGGACACTGCCCGATAGGGTCACTGCCCAACTCTGACAAGAGTACTCTAGAACCTGTCATACGGGTCGCTGCCCGGGAGAGGGACACTGTCCAACTCCGACAGTTGTACGTTCACCCCCGGAGGTACGCCCATTTTATCTTTTTCTTTTCCTTTCTTTCTCTTTTCTTTTCTTTCTCTTTTCTTTCTCTTTTCTTTCTCTTTTCTTTTCTTTCTCTTTTCTTTCTCTTTTACTTTAGCACTTGGCCTCTTTGCTCTTAACACTTGCTTTTCTGTCTTATACGAGCTTGTAGCTCCCTTTTTGCCACTGGCAATCTCTTTCTTTAAGCATTTAGCTCTTTACTTTCACTTTTAGCCTTTCGAAAGTACCTCGTCCGACGGGTCACTGCCCAGGGAGTCCTGCTCCACAATGACGAGTCTCAAATTCGAAGGCGCCCTTTACATTCTCGATATGCTCTTTTAGCCGCTTTTAGCTTGCTATTAAACTTTACCTTTTACATTTATTACCTCTTATCCTAGGTCTTGCCATAAGGATAATTAGAGAGTCTCCTGGACTCTTAAACATTTCACCCTCATTTATTTAACTCAAATTGAAGTTAAAGTTATTGTCCATTTGCCCAGACACCCTATGACTTTCTAGGGTTATATTTGATCAACTCTTTAACCTTGGGATCTTATCCCACTTTCCTGATTCCTCATTGAATCCTAGAGTTAACTTAACTCTATTTTCCTGTTCCACTATTAACTTAGAGTTACACTGACTCTAATTTCCTGTCTGTGAGTTTAAACTCCTCTGGATCTCCTTAGGTTCCCTTTACCTAAGTTCTATGTCATACTCATCCTAGAGTTCCTTGACTCTATGTTGATCACTAGTTCACCTTAGGTCCCCTTTACCTAAGTTCCATGTCATACTCATCCTAGAGTTCCTTGACTCTATGTTGATCACTAGTTCACCTTAGGTCCCCTTTACCTAAGTTCCATGTCATACTCATCCTAGAGTTCCTTGACTCTATGTTGAACACTAGTTCTCCTTAGGTTCTCTTTACCTAAGTTCCATGTCATATACACCTAGAGTTTTCTGACTCTATGTTGATCACTCTATCCAGTGTCCTTAGGTTATCACCTAAGACCATGCCACTCATCCTTCCTAGGATAACTCCTAAGTTGATGTCACTCGTCAAACCCCTAAACTAGGTTTTCTCCTAGTCTTACTACCAACAAGTTCTGTTCCCTTATGTCACATGATTCCTAGGGTTGTACCCTAACATGATCACAGTCATCAAGTAATTACTCATTTCTACGCATGCAATTATTTTCATATCCACCATAAAAATAATATTATCCTCTAAGTCCTTTTTGCACATGAAAATGAATTATCTTCTTTTGGCAACTGGCAGTTGCATTTATCATCTGTGTCCATCTACACATACAAATTTATCCCCTATTGTGGATAAATCATAAATATCACTTTTCCTCTAAATTTCTCTACACATGCACATATATCATCTGTTATTGGCAACCAACAGTTGCTCTTTTCATCTGTGTTCCTCTAAACATGCAATCTTATTCATAATTACCTAACGCCTCTAACAGGCTACTATCATGCTTCGAATCGAAAAGCAAAGGAGCAAGGGGAGAGGTCACCCATTTTCGGCAGAATTCCCCACCTTGTGGTGTCCCCAATTGCTCGTAGACACTTGCAATTGGTCTCCGCGCGATTCCACTTGTCTCCTCGAGCTTGCACGCAAAACGGTGCACGTCCCTCGAGTTCGCACGCAAAACGGTGCACGTCCTACAACCCTGCACGCAAAACGATGCATGTCACTAAAACCCATACGTAAAAATGGTGTGCGCCACTTCAGCCGGCACGCAAAACGATGCACGGCAACACGATCTGCACGCGAAACGGTGCACGTACCTCAAAACTGCACGTAAAACGGTGCATGTCTGACTGTAGGGTTGCACGCAAAACGGTGCATATTTTTCTTAGCCCTGCACGAAAAATGATGCACAACATTAGAATCTACACGTAAAATGGTGCGCATTGGTCCAACCCGCACGCAAAACGGAGCACGTACCCCGTATTGGCACGCAAAACGGTGCACATTCTACGATAGGATTGCACGCAAAACGATGCTCATTTTTCCAGCCCTGTACGTAAAACAGAGCGTATCATTAGAGTCTACTCGACAAATGGTGTCCGCTAGTCCAACCTGTGCGCAAAACGGAGCACTTACCTCGTGCCGGCACGCAAAACGAGACGTGCCAAAAACGCCCGCAAAACTCGAGCAGTAAGACGGCACAGAGAAGTTGGGTCCCTAACATGCATGTGGGCAAAGGGGTCAAACCCATAATCCAAAAGGAAGTATAGAAACTGTGCCGAAATACCACAAAAATATAACAAACGGCCTACCTTGACGGCATCGCGTAGTCCATCTGGCTTTTTGGAGCATTTTGCGCGCTCCACGATGCCCACAATGCCTCGCTGCAACACTCCCCGACCTTCTCCCTCACTCTCCCTCACTCTCGGATGAAGAAGGAAACGAAGAAGGAGAAGAAGTGGCTTACGGGGAGGAAAAAGAAGAAGAAAAAGAGGAAAAGGGGAGGGGGCGGTCCACGATGCACGGTGCACCGTGCACCGGCCGGTGCACCACACCCACCCGGGTGCACCCGGCCCACGCAAGAGGAAGGGCGGCCACGTGGCCGCGTCCCGCACATTAGTGCGCGCCAGCTGTGCGCATTGCGCAGCGCATCCCGCGTCTTGGAAATCCGTTTTTGTTCCGTTTTCTGTCTTTTTTTCGTCCGTTTCCGTCCAAACTTGACAGGCGGCTTCGTTTCAGCTTAATTTACCACAGAAAAATTTAAATTTTCAGTTTGGGCCATTTCTGGGTCACCAAAGCCCTACTGTGTCCAGAATCATTGGCGGACCCCGTTCTCGTAATCCGGGTATCCGATCAACACGAAATTTTTACTGTGACCTTAAAACATAATTACACAGCTCCTGTAATTTTCTCAGAATTTTTCGACACTGTTGGCGGAGCCCGTTCTCACTATCGGGTATCCGATCAACGCGAAACTTTTTCTGTGATCTTAAAACATATTTACGGGACTCCCGTAATTTTCTCGGAATTTTCTGACACTGCGAATTTTGCACTAAAAATCTAGGCCCCCTTTCTCAAATACATTTTTAGATCTGTCCATTTTAACCCGATTTGGGCCTAACTCGCGTCCAAATGTTCCTTACTTCCCCAACTTTCATAACACTAGTATTTCATACCACCTTTATTTACATTTATTTATATACCAAAATTCCGGTTCACTACATACCAACCTTGAAATTTGACGGAGTCAAGTATTTCAACATGCATTTTATATAATCAAAAATTTGAACAACCATGCTTGGTATACATGTGGTAGCTGCACACAATACTCGGACGACCGAGGTGGTAGCTCTTTCCTCCATGTGGTGGTAGTTTTCACACTCCTCATTGGGATGTAACTCTTTCCACATCTTTTGAGCATTTTACTTTTCTTTGACTCCCCCTCAATTGGCTATCAATTATTTAAGATATAAAGTATTCAACCAAAAATTGATCTCGATTTCATACTCGACTAAGCAGTCAAATAAGATAATGACTATACCAAGAGATCATTGAGAGAGAGAAATTGACTTTGATCACTCAGAAGATGATTTAATTAACATAAATGATCATTGCAACAGTGAAATATTATGATGGCAAAAGCATAATAAATTTCTAAATGTGCGAAAAGATGCAATTAAAGTCAATTATGATCTATGCTCAATTAATGTCCTATGTACAAACATAGATAATGAACAAAACAAAAACAAAAACAAAACCTAATCTAAGCAAAGGTTTCAAAAAGAAGTTTATTTCAAGGAAAGCATTCCAATTGCTTTTCGCAAATGAATAAAACGTTTTTGATCCAAAGGTTTTGTTAGAATGTCAGCTAATTGATCCTCAGTTGAAATATATGAAAGTTGAAGAATATTTGATTCAACTAGCTCTCTAAGAAAATGATATCTAAGTTCAATATGCTTTGTTCTAGAGTGCAACACAGGGTTTTTAGAAATGTTAATTGCACTTGTGTTGTCACAAAGTATTGTTACCGAAGATGCTGAAATCCGGAAGTCGCTCAGTACGCTTTTCATCCAAATGAGTTGAGTTGAACAACTTCCAGCTAAAATGTATTCCGCTTCGGCAGTCGAGAGTGCTATGCAATTCTGCTTTTTACTGTGCCATGCAACAAGGCAATGGCCAAGATAGAAGCATGCACCACTCGTGCTTTTCCGATCATCCACTGATCCTGCCCAATCGGCATCTGAGTATCCAACAATATCCAAACTTGTTCCCATAGGATACCAAATTCCGAAATTAATTGATCCTTTGATATACCGGATGATCCTTTTCACCGCTTTCAGGTGAACCTCCTTTGGTGCAGATTGATATCTCGCGCAGATCCCAACACCAAAAGATATATCCGGGCGACTAGCCGTGAGGTAAAGTAGACTTCCAATCATACTTCGATACAGTTTCTCGTCTACATTCTCACTTTGTGATTCACTTCCAAGTCCCTTGTGGCTAGTTCCCATTGGAGTCGGAAAATCCTTCGAATTTTCAAGGTCAAACTTTTTAACCAACTCCATTGCATACTTGGATTGACTCAAGTGAATACCTTCATCATTTTGTTTAATTTGCAATCCAAGGAAATAAGTCAATTCGCCCATCATGGACATCTCAAATTCGCTTTCCATGGTCTCCGCGAATTTAGAAGCATCATTATCTCTTGTTGCGCCAAATACAATGTCATCGACATAGATTTGTGCTACAATGAAATTGTTTTGATAATGCTTCACAAAGAGAGTCCTATCAGCTCCCCCTCGAGTGTAGCCCTTCTCCAAAAAGTGCTTTGTCAACCTTTCGTACCATGCTCGCGGTGCTTGTTTCAGACCGTAAAGAGCCTTTTTCAAACGAAAAACATGGTTAGGTTGTTTATGGTCTACAAAACCTTTCGGTTGAGCCACATAAACTTTCTCATTTAAAAACCCATTTAGAAATGCGCTCTTAATGTCCATTTGAAATAATTTGATTTTAAAATGACAAGCAATAGCAAACAGTATACGAATGGACTCCAGTCTAGCTACAGGGGCGAATGTTTCATCAAAGTCTATACCTTCTACTTGAGAGTAGCCTTGAGCAACTAATCGTGCCTTGTTCCTGATGATAGTACCATCCTCATTCTTCTTGTTCTTGAAGATCCATTTGGTACCTATCACATTATGTTGCTTTGGAGGCTTCGTTAATTCTCAGACTTTGTTTCGCTCAAATTGATGGAGCTCTTCCTGCATTGCTTTAATCCAGTAGTCATCCTGAAGAGCTTCATCTATGTTCTTTGGTTCGATTAGAGATACGTAGCAAGCGAATCCACAAACCAACTGCCTCCGAGTTCTAACTCCTTCTTGTGGATCTCCAATAATATTCGATTCCGGATGATCCTTGGAGATTCGTAGCGTTTGTTGAAACGGAGTACTCGGAGATATATGAGATGATTCCTGCACATTAGATAAACTTGAAGAACCATTAGATGCATCATTAATATTGGAAGTATTATTATGAGAAGATGCAACGGCAGGAGAATCATCATCTAGAGAGATATCGAGGGTAGATTTTTCAGATGCAAAGTGAAAAGCTTCATCTACTTTAATATTTATAGATTCTACGATCGTCTTAGATTCCAAGTTAAATACTCGATATGCTCTACTATTAGTAGAATACCCCAAGAAAATCCCTTCGTCACTACGTGAGTCAAACTTTCCAAGATTTTCACGGTCACGTAAAATGTAATACCGACTCCCGAAGATGCGAAAATATTTGATATTGGGTTTTCTACCACACCATAGTTCATATGGTGTATTTAACGTTCCCGGGCGCAAAAACACTCGATTAATGACATAGACAGCGGTGTTCACAGCTTCAGCCCAAAAATGTAGCGGTAGGTTCCGGCTATGAAGCATCACACGCGCCATCTCTTGAACAACCCTGTTTTTGCGCTCGACAACACCATTCTGTTGAGGTGTATAGGGTGCAGAGAATTCATGCTTAATACCGTTTGAAGTACAAAAGTCAATGAATTTAGAATTAATGAATTCTCCACCTCTATCACTTCTAACACGAATGATCTTTTCATTCTTTTCAATCATAATACGAAGGCAAATCTCGTGAAAAGAATCAAAAGTATCAGCTTTCTCTTTTAAAAATGCTACCCAAAAATACCGAGAGAAATCATCAACCAATAAGACAATATACCATTTACCTCCCAAAGATGGTTGACGAGTAGGCCAAAAGAAAGAAAGAAAAAAAAAAAAAATAGTCTACATAAACTACACAACATTTTAATCGTAGAACGATTAAAGACAAGGAAGGGTTTCACCTTTGCATACCCAAACCTTTTGAGTTTTGGAGTATGTTGGCAATGGTTGAGAAGTTTTCCTTGATGAAGACGTCTTGTATGATTGATCTTTTTCTTTTGTCATCGTCTTGTTTGAAGTACTACCAATGTCCTTTTCTTTAGAAAAATCCTTCTTTGAGTTCCGGGGAGTGAACTTATTGGTAGCAGTTGCAAGATGTGGTTGATTTGATCTTTGAGCTCCAATCTTGCAATTTCTTTCAATGTGCCCTGCAAAATTACAATGAAAACATACCTTAGTGCTTGACGATTCTGAAGAGGATGAAGTAGGCTTGTTGTCGTTGGTTGTCGTGAATTCCGGTGTCGGAGGAGGAGATACCGACTGAGGCACAAAGACTGTCCCAACCGAACTAAAATTGTCTTCAGTTCGATTGTATCCGAGGCCAAACTTGTTTGTTTGACCAAGACCAAGAAGTTTATCCAATTTACTCCTTTCAGAAGAAAATTGCTGTAAGTCATCCTTGAGTTGGCAAATGGTCTCTGTCATTTCCAATTTTTCCCGTCGGGCCTCGCCGTAGAGCTTCAAGAAGTAGTTCGCTTTGTTCACCATATCTATATAATTCTTCTCGAGTTGCTCATTGGACTCTTGAAGGGAAACATTTGCTTTTATCAAATTATCCCTTTCCACTTCAAGATCGGTCGAGAGAGAAGTTACTCTTTTTACTTCTTCTTCGAGATCCTGCAATCTCCCTCTCAACCCCTTGTTTTGCTTAGCCGGTTTCTTTGAATCCCGTAAAGGTCTGTGATAGGCTAAAGCAAAATCTTCACCTTCCGAATCATCCGATTCATTGTCCGTTGCATTCTTTTCAACAGTGGAGTTGGACAATGACTCGGACGTACTTGCCATAAAGCACATGAAGGGTGAAGATATGGACGCGTGGAATGCCGTGGAGCTCTTTTCTTCATCACTTGAAGACGACTCATTTGACGTTGAGTTGTCATCCCAAGTGACGACTTGCATCGCCTTCTTCTTTGCCGGATACTTGTTGGGACACTCCGTTGCAATGTGGCCGTAGCCTCGACATTTGAAGCATTGTAGTTGTCCCTCTGAACTCTTCTTATCCTTTGAGAAGTTCTCTTGCTTTCTTGACTTGTAACTTGAAGTACCCTTGCCTTTGATCGACTTTCCGAAGGATGGAGATTTGCTTGAATTACCCCTTCGAAAGTTGCGGCGAAACTTCCTTGTCAAGAGAGCGAGCTGCTTCTCAAATTCCTCCATAGAAAGGTTCTCGTCATCGTCTGAGGAGGATGTATCCGCGTCTTCTTCCTTAGTTGTTTTCAACGCATAACCTGAAGACATAGAAGTGGATGCCTTTCCAGAAGAATTGTTAGTAGTAAACGTCATTTCATATGTTTGTAATGAACCAACTAATTCTTCTACACGTATTTCGTCCGGGTGTTTAATAGTTTCAATGGCTGTAACCTTTGGGCGAAATCGATCAGGGAGAGTTCTTAAGATCTTTCTTACAATCTTAAATTCTGGAATCTTCTCTCCCAGGTTAGCACATGAGTTTACGATGTCTTGCAATCGTGTATAGTAGTCCGTGAAAGATTCATTTTCTGCCATCAAGATAGAGTCAAACTTGCTCGTAAGCATTTGCAGTTTCTGAATCTTCACGAGGTTAGTTCCCTCATGTGTAACCTGAAGAACATCCCAGATTTCTTTCGCAGTCTCACATGCCGAGACGCGAGAGAATTCAGTTTGAGATAAGGCATTAAAAATAGCATTAATTCCCTTGCCATTGTAAGAAGATGAATCTAACTCTTCCTTGGTCCATTTCGACCTAGGTTTTAAGGTGTGAACATCACCAATAAATTCAGTTGGATTAGACCATCCTAATTCAATTGATTGCCACACCCGTTCGTCGATGGAAATTAAAAAGGCTTTCATCCGCACTTTCCAGTACGCATAATTTGTTCCATCGAAGAACGGGGGTCGGTTGATGTTTCCACCTTCAACCATTGTTTACAACCCTATTCCCGCTCTGATACCACTTGTTGGGTTATATGTAATAAGGATCTAAATAGGGGAAAAAAACACCTAGAGGGGGGTGAATAGGTGTAAACGTATAAACACTCAAAAATCGTTGCGATAAAAATCCAATGCGGAAACAAAAATAACTCGCAAGATTTTTACGTGGAAAACTCCATCACCGGAGTAAAAAACCACGGGACCGATAACACGGCAGAAATCCACTAGAATTAAAACACGTACAAGGTGATTTACCGTACACACTTACGACTCAACCTTTTCCATACGCTCCTAGAGGATCTTCTCCGCTCGCTCCGCGACGCTTCTCGAATCCACGATCTGCGCCCAACGCCGAATCCACGGCGTCCAACGTCGAATCCACGACGTCCGACCGAATCCACGGTCTTCACCCAATAGTACCCTTCGAATCCACGAACGTGCCTCGCTCCGAATCCACGAGAGCGGTTGAACCTTGAATCCACAAGGACACGCGAATCCACGCGCCGATTTTTGGGGTAAATCGTTGTTTTTGGTGGTGATGATCCGCCGAATACTTAGATCAAAGATAGATCGGAAATACCATCTAAATATTCATTAGTTTGATTCAACTCAAGATGTGAGTATGAAAACCTAGAATCAAACTAATCAATATAGATGAAGAAACATAGAGTATTCTCTAATGATTTCCTTTCTTCTCTATATGTGGATCTAGAGCCGTATAAGATGATATAAGAATATGACGGCTATTTTCCTTCTTTTTTTTTTTTTTGGATTAACCCTAGAAAAAGAGTCATAGGGTCTATTTATAGGTTAGAAACCCTAGGAAGGAGATAAGAATAAAAAACCTAACATTTCTGGAAATTTTACGGACGGCGATCCGGATCGGATTAGCTGTGATCCGGATCGTCGTAACGAGTCAGGCAATTCCAGAAAAACGAAGGTTCGGGATCCGGATCGTCGTGCTTGATCCGGATCGTTCATACAGTTCACCAAACATCAACGTTCGGGATCCGGATTGCGAAGCCTGATCCGGATCGTTCAAGGAAGATGGTAAACTCAGTGTTCGGGATCCGGATCAAGAGAGGCTACGATCCGGATTGAACTGGTGTATGAACGAACCACCTTCGGGATCCGGATCGAACAACCTGATCCGGATCCTGAACATGTCCCAAGTCCAGTTTTTGATTTTTATGCAATGAAAGATTCTTCCAAGTGTTTCTACACTACAAGAAGTATTCAGATCACACAAAATCTTTAGTTAAACATACCTGATCCTTTTGAATTCTTCTTTCTTGAGATTGAGTTAAATGATCCAACTTTCTTCACC
The DNA here is from genome assembly GCA_029204045.2 of Tillandsia leiboldiana. Classification (NCBI taxonomy): domain Eukaryota; kingdom Viridiplantae; phylum Streptophyta; class Magnoliopsida; order Poales; family Bromeliaceae; genus Tillandsia; species Tillandsia leiboldiana. The sequence continues at coordinate 26,913,940 of CM055061.1, forward strand.
TTCAATCTTCAAGACTTGAGACTTTCACGAAACTACGCCAACTCAAATTCCGTAACATCGCCTTCTTCTTTAACGGATTCTTATTGGGACACTCCGTTGAGATGTGACCGTAGCCTCGGTGTAGGTTTTTATATATTTAAAGGATCCACACGGATCTAAATAGCTACTATCAAACAACTACAGGGGTGGTGAATAGGTGTAATACTTATAAAACCAATCTCAGTGCAAAATAAAAACCAATGCGGAAAATAAAAATAGCACACCGAGATATACGTGGAAACTCCAATCCAGGAGAAAAACCACGGGACCAACACGCAATAACAATCCACTAAGAAAAGAAGAATAACAAGGTGATTACCGACTCCACGGACTCAAACCCCTCCTTCAACTTCTTCGGACCTTGCGCTCACCGATTGCACGTCCACTGCACACGTTCGAATCCACGAACGCCACTCGAATCCACGAGCACACGTTTCGAATCCACGAAACGCCTTCAACACATCGAATCCACGATGCTACGTCGAATCCACGACGCAAACTTGATAAAAGTTTCGATGGTGATCCTTTGCTTAGATTATCATTGAGGAACCGTAGATGGAATCTCTAAGCAAAGACTAGATCAATTCGACAAAAGATAGATCTTGGAAGAACCGTCGAATTGACCTAAAAGAGGCTATAAAGAAGAACGATAAAAACCTAGTCTCTAGGGTTGCTCTCAAGTGTTTTATAAATTAATCGGTAGTTCTTGAGAAACCCTAAGTGTCTATTTATAGTTTAGAAACCTTTGGAAAGAGATAAGCATCAAAAACTGACTTAACAGAATTTTTCCCGCACGACGATCCGTATCGGATTTACGGCGATCCTGACTGTCGTCGTTTTTCAGCAATTCCTGAAAAAACAAGGTTCGGGATCCGGATCGGAATTCTGATCCGGATCGGTTCAAGATCAGAAATTCTGAACTGGACTCTGAACATCCAATTTGTCCAGTTTTTGATTTTTAAGCAATAAAAACTTATCCAAGTGTTTCTAAACTACACAAATGTATTCAGATCACCAAAATTATTTAGTTAAACGTACGTGATCAATCCGAATCCAATTTCTTTAAGATTGATGTATATGATCCACAATTCTTCAACTTCAATCTTCAAGACTCAAAACACTGAGTGTCAACTTGAGATCTTGTTGAATCTTCTCTGAGTCTTCAATTGCTGATTGACAATTTGATCACTTCAAGACTCCGACTCAACTCACGAAATATGCCAACACAAAAAGCCGTAATAATCTCCCCCTTTGGCAATTTCGTGACAAAACCCAAAAATACATAAAACGCTCAAGACACTCATCTTAAACCAAAAAATCGAAACTCAATGTCATCACGAAAACATTGACTTTCTTTGCGTGAAAGATCCAATAAATAAAAATAACATTTGAACCAGTCTTAGAACAAACTCTATGACTTAGGACTTGGAGTCTTAAAGTGATGTAGATCCTGCAAAACAAAACTCCAAACAAATCAAAAGTCAGTTGTCAGAAATTAAAATTATATCCTACATTTGATTCGTCCTTTTGGTTCTTTTTGTTTTTCGGCTCCTTTGACATCATCTCTTTTGTGGTGACCCGGATATTTGCAGGGCTTCTACAGTGTGACCAGCAGCTTCTTGAAGCCTACGTGGCATGTCGGCGGTGTTCGCGCGCCAGTTTGGACACAAGAGATGGACTCGGGGCTTAAAATGGATCTCGTAGGTAATCGTGGGACCCCATCGGATGTTTAGAACAGTTTACGCGAGGAGTGGATATCAAATTTAGGCTCGGCGCGGAATTCGGATTAAAAATACCTTTTTGGGAGCCTCCGGCAAATTATAGGATTGGAATTTGGCAAAATGGACGCCGGATTTGGAATCAGCGCGCGAAAACGGTCAAGATGGGCTAATTACTTACTGTTTTTGAGCTTGCGGGTACTGTTCATGCCGGAACAGTATTTCCGGCGATCGACGGTGGCGGTCGGCGGCGGCGGGCAGCGTCGGCGGGCGGCGGCGCAGCCTCGGGCAGGCGTTTGGCGGCCGCGGGCAGGCGGCTGAGGGCGCGGGCAGGCGGCTGAGCGCGCGGGCAGGCGCGCGGTCCACCGCGGAGGTCGTGCACCGGGGGCGGGCCACGTGGCGCTCTCCGGTTGGCCGGTTCAGCAGGCGCGGTCCACTGAAATTGGGCCCGGGTGCACGGTAGACCGGGTGGACACGTGGCGTGAGGTGATTGGTTCGGTGTTGTGCTCCCGGTCCACGCAACCGGTGGAGTTGGTGACCGGGGCAGGTGGCCGTACGGCGGGGCAGGTGGCCGTACGGCCCGGGTCAGCCGCGACGTGCACGGTCCACGGCGCGACGTGCGTGGTGCACGGGTTGCCGGGCCACGTGTCGCGTCGCCATTCGCGGGCGCAGGTGCACCGGGTGCAGTGGGGGCCCGGGGGAGTAGTGGACTGGACTGTGTGGTGGACCGGGCCGCACTGTGCGCGCCCGAAAGTGGTGGGCCGGGCCGCACTGTGCGCGCCGGAAAATTTCCGGGCGCCCGAAAATCCGGACTTAATGGGAATTATCCCAATTGTTTTCCTCAGCCTATTTAAAGGCAGCCCGAGCCTCTGTTTTTGGGCTTTTTCTCCCAAACCACACCTCCTCTGCTCGAGCTCCCTTAAGCTAAGTTTTTCACCTCTAAGTGCTTGATCTTCCTGCAGAGTTTTGGGATTTTTGGGGGCACGAATCCCGAGGTTCCCCATTTTACGGTGCGGCGCGATGTTGCTTTCTAGTATTCTTCTTCGGCGCAGCGACAGTGTTTTGGCTCCCCTGGGCTACCCCGAGCTCCTTTTTCTGTGATTCTTGCGCCGACAGACTCCTAAGAGGTAGGGCTTCATCTTTCGTATTGATCGCGCTTTCCCGTTGCGAGCTTTTGGCACGGATCCCGAGGCAACACTGTGACCCGTTTTCTGTTTGGCTTTGTGGGATAGCATCGAGGTGTTTTGGCCATATCTTTGCGCACAAGCGTCAGCCGGAAACGAGCTTATACAACTTTTTCATCTACAGATCGCAAGGAACGCGTTCGTATTTTTCTTGGATTTTTCGGAGATTTCATCAGAGGTGAAAATTACTGTTTTCTCAGTGAACAGTGTACAGTTTTAATACAGATTTTTGTATGAGTGTACCCCCTTGCCGAATTTTTATCTTGACTTACCGAACTCCGATTTGGGCGTCCAAGGTACCGTTTCGAAGCTATCGACGCAAGGATTGCTGTGATATTTTTATTGGAATTTTCTGGGCACTATCTGCAGGTGATAATTTAACAGTTCAGAATTCGAGGTTGTATGTGGTTTTAAGTGCTATATTTGGGAGCCTAGTGTAATTAGTGGACTTTGTATTGTGCCAGGAGTGTTACGGGTGTGCTGAAACTTATTGGAGCAAGGGATTAGAGTTATTTGGTGTTTTCAGCTGTTGGGCTTTGGACAGTCAGCTTTTCAGGTGGGTGCCTTATTCCCGAAACCGGTGGACGGTTCTCTAAATTTTCATATGTTAGCATTGCATGCAGGTGAATGGTACAATAGCTGGGATTGATCGGTAAGTTTAACAATGAGGATTTTATGGAAATTGCAAGTGAATTATTCACAGTATGACAATGGTATTAATCAAATAGTCATGTTGATGATTAGTGAAAGCTTATCTAAGGCAAGGATACCCTATATGATTAATTATCATGCCATATTAGCACATAACCTTTATGAGGATGGTTTATGCATTGGGATAGGATTATGTAGTTATGTGCAGGTTCTACTCTGAGGAGCCATTATGGATTGAGAATTATGGACAGGTATGGTCATTGATAATTTTGGCATGAGGTTTATTTTCTTTATTTTTCTTGAGGACAAATGCATGCTTGTATGGACATATGTGTATGGACATATAGTTAGGCCATCTTTTACTGCTGCACTACATATTGGAATTTGACTTAGGAGAAATCATGATTGCTTTCTTTCTCCTTTTTATTTAGACTTTTGAGTCATGTTGCTCGGGTTCGAGCAGAGGTTTGGGATAGTGTAGCTGGGACCTTAGGGTCAGAGACAGGGTGTGCTTGATGTTGGATTGTGGGTTATTGCGGCAACCGCGGGCAGTAGGCGGTTGACCGGATCTTGATTAATTTACCCAATTGTGGATTGTGGGTTATTGCGGCAACCGCGGACAGTAGGCGGTTGACCGGATCTTGATTAATTTACCCAATTGTGGATTGTGGGTTATTGCGGCAACCGCGGACAGTAGGCGGTTGACCGGATCTTGATTAATTTACCCAATTGTGGGTTGTGGGTTATTGCGGTGACCGCGGACTTTGGGCGGTTGACCGGATGTTGACTATTGCATCAGATTGGGTATCAGATTTGTTCTAGTGGATGGTGTTTCCCACTTTTTGAGTACTATTGCATCAGATCGGGGTTTTGTTAGTGGACGGAGTTTCCCACTTTCATCATAGTCTTGATCCAGTCCTGCTATTATGAGACAGTGGTTACAGAGATACTCGATACAGTGATGCTTGATACAGTGATACTTTACTCGTGTGGGTCGCTCCCCTCGAGTGCCACTCCGGAGTAGGCTTTCCACGGTGTGAGCGCCGGGCACCAGGCAGGGTTCTTGAGTTCGACAGCAGAGCAGGCAGTACCAGTGATTACTGGTCTATCGATTGGGTTTATTCAGGCAGATACTTTTTGTTACACTCGTGCCTGGGGGACCGAGTGGAGTCTAGTAGCTTTGTTTAGACCAGTGCTTGTATTGTTGGAAACCGTTCGGGGTTTGACGGTGGTCCCGTGGTCGTTGTGAGTTCTTTGACCATTGTGTGAGAGGTTGAGCATCTTGAGTCTATCTGTTCTGAGAGAGAGAGCATGGATTATGACTATAGCCTGCATGAGCCACTACTCAATAGCGAGTTAGTCCGTTTGGACGCCCTACGTAATTCCTGCCCGTCAGCGGGAGGTGGTTGTAGGTGGCGCAGGTTTGACTGGACCCGATGTGGCAGTCAGCTCGATTGGGTCAATTGAGCACCTCGTGTGCGAGTGTTGTATATCTTCATCAGAGTTTCCCCATTTGAGCATTTGGATAGAGGCATGGTAGCTGTAGAGTGTTTCCAGCTTCTTCTTTCAGTTTTACTGCATCGGTTATCTTTTGCCTCTAGTAGTCTTGGTGGGCAGATCGTCAGGCCTTGTGGCGATACCCACTGAGAACTCCCTTATTGCGTAGTTCTCACGCCCGTTGGGGTTTTCCCCCCTTTTGTCCTTTCTTCTCTTTGTTTTGCAGAGTCTTGGCGGGTGTTGCCGTTCTGTGGTTGCTGTGCGTGGTGAGGGAAGTAGCGAGCTAGATCCAGACCCATTTTTGGAGAGTAGCGGTACCCCCTTTGGAGGAGATCTTCAGTATTAGTCGGTAGATTGGTATTTATTTCCTCTTTTGAGAGACGATGTAGTGAGGATATGATGTATTGAGAGCTTGTACACTGATGTTTTATTTGAGATATCTCCCTGTTGAGCTATGAGTTTTGTACTCGAGGTTAATGTATGATTATCATTTTTGGGAGATGGACCTTGTTGTTTTATCTTCAGTTGTACAGTGGTGATTTTATTCTACAGAAGTTTTATCTTTTAGCTCTGATATCTGTTAGCTGTAGTTCTTTTTGCAGGTAGGACGCTTCGCCTATGCGGGTTTGGCATAGGTGGCGGATCTGTTGGCGAGCCCGGGTCGCAGTTTCGGACCCCGGGGCGTGACAGATTAGGTGGTATCAGAGCCTAGGTTGTAGGTCATGGTGGACTTAGAAACCCTAGGCTTTTGGTTGGACCCTAGGATGACTTCGTGAGAGTCGTGATTTGTAGCGAGAGTCCTGATTGAGTTTTGCACCTCTCCCGAGGGACGGGATGAGTGATTGGCATGTTTATTCTCCTAAGTAGTTATGTTGGCTGCAGACAACATAACGCTATGAATGGGTGACATGCTCTAGACTTTCGCTGGATTGGGTCGAGCGTTGTTGTGTGCTGATTTGTGGTTTCGTCGTGGCGAGCGGTGTCTCCCCGACGCTGGGTTTGGGACCTTTGTGCATCCTGTCATGGCAGTTGAGCTTGAGCGGTTGGTTTTGGGCCGGATACCCGGATTGAGGTCAGAGAACTCCGAACCCAGATGACAGGATTGTCAGAGACATATCAGCGGCAGTGTGAGCAGCTAGTTTGGTGACGCAGTTGTCAGAGCAGTGGGCAGGCCCGACTGTACTTTTCTTCTGAGACCACCAGGATGTAGTACCCTCAGCGGCAGGGATTTTTTATAGTGCCAATAGAGCGAGTGGCCCCCTCCGTGCCAATGTTTAGTGCCAAGCACTGAGGTAGGGTGGATGGTTGACAGCAGAGGAGCTGTGGGGCATGTTTGATTTAGTTAGCCAGATTTGGCAGATGAACCACCCCGACTCGTAAGATTGAGCTTGGAGCCTTTGGAGGCAGAGTCGTGGTTGGGGGTGATGGAGTGATCAATTGAGAGCCTCCCTGTGCTAGAGAGTTTATGCAGTTGTTGAACTGGTGCTCCAGGTTTCGAGGGACGAGGCACATAGGATAAGTGAGATTGGGAGTGGGATTGCACCAGGATACTCTTTAGTTTCTTTTCGGTCACTCATGTTCGGGTTTTTGGACTGTGGATGCCTCCGTCGGAGTAGGCATTGTGTTTGGAGCTGGACACTGCAGTTCTTGGATGGGGATCTGCCGCTAGAGGTGAGTTCTGGAGGGAGGCGCTTGCGCTAGGTGATGGAGGACAGATCGGCAGGCAGAGGCATTTTCGTTTTGCTTTCCTGGGTGGTGGATATCCTTGTGGATGGTTAATGCAAAGCTTACCCAAGGGAATTCTACCCTTTGTGATTTATAACTTGCATATTTTGATTGTATCATATGGGATTGAGGGGTGAGCTTAGAAAGGATAGTGTATAGGGAATTGCATGGATTAATGGTGTTTGTCTTATGACGGTTGCAATGATGGACTTCTGAGATGGTTGGGGATCGGGCGGACCCCCGATGGCAGTATCAGTGTCTATATCGAGTAGCGCAACGGTAGCGTGGTTTTGTTGTCTGCGGAGGATCGTATCTGTTGCCTCAGCGGTGAGCAAGAGACAGAGGTCGTGCTCCCTTGTGATTGATAGGATATTTTCTGATGGACTAAGCGACAACCGCTTGCATCGTGTGGATGAGCTTGTGCCGCCTGGTTGGAGGGCGCCACGGCAGTGGATCGGGTTGTTGCAGGTGTGATTTCATCACCCGCAGTCGGAGTTAGTGTACCTCGCTTTCCGGCATGGACTAAAGGCAGAGTTATTACCATGTTGCACTGGAGGTACAGAATACCATCGGTGTTTATGCATGTGAAGGAGGCTTGTGGGTTTTGTTCAGTGTCGTTGAGACCATGAGTTATACCAGCAAACCTCTTGATATGGGTGGCAGTTCGATGTTTTGACCCAGTGCTTGGGATTGGTTGGCACGGCACCACTGGATGGTTAAGTGCAGAGAGGGTGCTGATTGTGACTTTTGCGAGGCAGACAAAGAGGCTTGTTATGGGGAGATTGTTCGAGCACACAGGGTTTAGCGACTGTGTGAGAGGAGCTTATGGTGCGCCGGGACCAAAGGATATTTCTATTGCTGCGAAATCCCGGGTGTGAGTCCACTCGAGTTGATGATTATGCCCGCCTGTTAGGGAGAGTTTGATTGCGGTTGACGTGTTCTGGAAACCGCGCCCAACCTCAGTATCCCCACTTGATTATCGGTAGAGCTGGGAGAGTTGATCGCACCGGTGCAGGGATCTTGTTGGATAGAGGGTCTGTTGACCTAGTGCCACGTCGTTGATACACGACGGTGAGAGCCCTTTGGGATTGGAGTCCAGGCAGGTCCAGGTATTATTTAGAACCTTTTGAAGGAGCTATATTCCGCAGTTATTGTTTGATGCCTGCGCCATTTGGAATTTCGCTGAGGGCATGTCTAGAGGTGTTCAGGACACGGTAGGGGGCATTACGAGTACAGTGAAGCCCATGGATTGACTAATGCCCTGCTGCCTCTAGATTGAGGAATTCTGTGTTTCATTGGCCTTGACGGTTTGATAGCGGCATCCTCCAGGAATATTTTGGTTTTAACCCCCTCCCTGAGTGTTTAGAGCTTGTGCAGCATTTGTATATGGTGGTGACAAGATCTGTGGGGAAGAAGCTTTTTGCCATGTCGTTGTGGTGCAAGTTTTAGCTTCGAGAGCATATCTTCCTAGATTACTTCTTCTAGCCGAAGGGGGCGGCGGTGGAAATCGGCCAAAGTGGATGCTATTTAAGACTGGCCGAGATCGACGGTCATTGTTGGGGTGAGGAGTTTTTGGACCGGATAGTGCCAGCAGAGCTTGATGACCGGGTGATGAGATTGGTACCAGCGCCGATTCTAACCTAGTCAGTGGTGGGGGATGGATTTGTGGAGTTATAGTGATACCTCCCGTAGTGGCTGTAGAGCCACCATTGGATTTTGTGAGCATCCAGTATCACCGCCGACAGAGCCACTGTGGTGGCGGATGCCTGGAGCAGAAGAGCTATTTGGGAGTCGAGTTTTGACGGTTCCATAGCTGGCACTGTGTGGGGCCATCCTTGTGTGCAGGGTTGAGTTGAGTCCCTGAGGATCCTTTTGATGAGAGGCTGCGGCTGAGCAATCCACTTAGGTGGTTAAGTGTTGAGGGCGACCGAGTGTGAACCCCTGCTTGTTTGGGCCCCTTTTTCTGTGCAGGTGTTTGTGTGGATGTGATTCGGGTCGCTTTGGTTGAGCTGGCTCTTGGGAGTGATTTTAGAGCGTGTTACTCAGGCTGTTTGTTCCTTTTCCCCCGCCTTTTGTTGGAGTTTTGAGGTTTCTTCTTCTTCTGCGTCTCAGCTTGGAGTGTCATGTTTTGGACCCCTCCCGTGTTTGACTCGTTCTTTTTTGGGGTCTGTGAGAGTTTGGAGTACGAGGGACGCCGTTGCGAATTCCGACTCGTGAGGTGAGGGAATTGCGCATCGGGCTATGCCGTACTGGTTGTTGCTGTGTTGTTGCTGAGGAGTAATCACGGGGAGTGATAGGTGACTTGGGAGCTGGAGACGGCGGTGTTGAGTATGACCCCTGTTTCTGGGACTCCTTGGGAGTTGCCTTAGTTTCGAGGACGAAACTTTCTTCTAGTGGGGGAGGATGTGGTGACCCGGATCTTTGCAGGCTTCTACAGTGTGACCAGCAGCTTCTGGAAGCCTACGTGAACATGTCGGCGGTGTTCGCGCGCCAGTTTGGACACAAGAGATGGACTCGGGCTTAAAATGGATCTCGTAGGTAATCGGGGGACCCCATCGGATGTTTAGAACAGTTTACTGCGAGTGGATATCAAATTTAGGCTCGGCGCGGAATTCGGATTAAATACCTTTCCGGGAGCCTCCGGCAAATTATAGTATTGGAATTTGGCAAATGGACGCCGGATTTGGAATCAGCGCGCGAAAACGGTCAAGATGGGCTAATTACTACTATTTTTGAGCTTGCGGGTACTGTTCATGCGGAACAGTATTTCCGGCGATCGCCGGCGGCGGCCGTCGGCGGCGGGCAGCGTCGGCGGCGGCGGCGCAGCCTCGGGCAGGCGTTTGGCGGCCGCGGGCAGGCGGCTGAGGGCGCGGGCAGGCGGCTGAGCGCGCGGGCAGGCGCGCGGTCCACCGCGAAGGTCGTGCACCGGGGGCGGGCCACGTGGCGCTCTCCGGTTGGCCGGTTCAGCAGGGCGGTCCACTGAAATTGGGCCCGGGTGCACGGTAGACCGGGTGGACACGTGGCGTGAGGTGATTGTTCGGTGTTGTGCTCCCGGTCCACGCAACCGGTGGAGTGGGTGACCGGGCAGGTGGCCGTACGGCGGGGCAGGTGGCCGTACGGCCCGGTCAGCCGCGACGTGCGCGGTCCACGGCGCGACGGGTGGTGCACGGGTTGCCGGGCCACGTGTCGCGTCGCCATTCGCGGGCGCAGGTGCACCGGGTGCAGTGGGGGCCCCGGGGGAGTAGTGGACTGGACTGTGTGGTGGACCGGGCCGCACTGTGCGCGCCCGAAAGTTGGTGGGCCGGGCCGCACTGTGCGCGCCCGAAATTTCCGGGCCGCGGGCCCGAAATCCGGACACAATGGGAATTTTTCCAATTGTTTTCCTCAGCCTATTTAATAGCAGCCCGAGCCTCTGTTTGGGGCTTTTTCTCTCCAGCCCACACACCGCTCTGCCCGAGCTCCTTAAGCTAAGCTTTTTTCACCTCTAAGTGCTTGATCTTCCTGCCAGAGTTCTAGGATTTTAGGGGGCACGACATCCCGAGGTTCCCGATTTTACGGTGCGGCGCGATGTTGCTTTCTAGTGTTCTTCTTCGGCGCAGCGCAGTGTTTTGGGCTCCCCTGGGCTACCCCGAGCTCCTTTTTCTGTGATTCTTGCGCCGACAGACTCCTAAGAGGAAGGGCTTCATCTTTCGTATTGATCGCGCTTTCCCCCCCCGTTGCGAGTTTTTGGCACGGATCCCGAGGCAACACTGTGACCCTTTTTCTGTTTGGCTTTGTGGGACAGCATCGAGGTGTTTTGGCCATATCTTTGCGCACAAGCGTCAGCCGGAAACGAGCTTATACACTTTTTCATCTACAGATCGCAAGGAACGCGCTCGTATTTTCTTGGATTTTTCTGAGATTTCATCAGAGGTGAAAATTACTGTTTTCTCAGTGAACAGTGTACAGTTTTAATACAATTTTTGTATGAGTGTACCCCCTTGCCGAATTTTTATCTTGACTTACCGAACTCCGATTTGGGCGTGCAAGGTACCGTTTCGAAGCTATCGACGCAAGGATTGCTGTGATATTTTTTATTGGAATTTCTGGGCACTATCTGCAGGTGATAATTTAACAGTTCAGAATTCGAGGTTGTAATGTGGTTTTAAGTGCTATATTTGGGAGCCTAGTGTAATTAGTGGACTTTGTATTGTGCCAGGAGTGTTACGGGTGTGCTGAACTTATTGAGCAAGGGATTAGAGTTATTTGGTGTTTTCAGCTGTTGGGCTTTGGACAGTCAGCTTTTCAGGTGGGTGCCTTATTCCCGACCGCGTGGATGTTCTCTAATTTTCATATGTTAGCATTGCATGCGGTGAGACAATAGCTGGGATTGATCGGTAAGTTTACAATGAGGATTTTTATGGAAATTGCAATGAATTATTCACAGTATGACAATGGTATTAATCAAATAGTCATGTTGATGATAGTGAAAGCTTATCTAAGGCAAGAATACCCTATATGATTAATTATCATGCCATATTAGCACATAACCTTTTTGAGAGGATGGTTTATGCATTGGGATAGGATTATGTAGTTATGTGCAGGTTCTACTCTGAGGGCCATTATGGATTGAGAATTATGGACAGGTATGGTCATTGATAATTTTGGCATGAGGTTATTTTCTTATTCTTCTTGAGGACAATGCATGCTTGTATGGACATATGTGTATGGACATATAGTTAGGCCATCTTTTACTGCTGCACTACATATTGGAATTTTGACTTAGGAGAAACCATGATTGCTTTCTTTCTCCTTTTTATTAGACTTTTGAGTCATGTTGCTCGGTTCGAGCAGAGGTTGGTAGTGTAGCTGGGACCTTAGGGTCAGAGACAGGGTGTGCTTGATGTTGGATTGTGGGTTATTGCGGCACCGCGGACAGTAGGCGGTTGACCGGATCTGATTAATTTTACCCAATTGTGGGATGTGGGTTTTGCGCAACCGCGACATGGCGGTGACCGGCTCTTGATAATTTACCCATTGTGATTGTGGGTTTGCGGCACCCGCAGTTTGACCGGATCTTGATTATTTACCCACTTGTGGTTGTGGGTTATTGCGGTGACCGCGACTTTGGGCGTTGACCGGAGGTTGACTATTGCATCAGATTGTGTCAGATTTGTTCTAGTGGATGGTGTTCCCACTTTTTGAGTACTATTGCATCAGATCGGGGTTTTGTTTAGTGGACGGAGTTTCCCACTTTGATCATAGTCTTGATCCAGTCCTGCTATTATGAGACAGTGGTTACAGAGATACTCGATACAGTGATGCTTGATACAGTGATACTTTACTCGTGTGGGTCGCTCCCCTCGAGTGCCACTCAGAGTAGGCATTCCACGGTGTGAGCGCCGGGGCACCAGCAGGGTTCTTGAGTTCGACAGCAGAGCAGCAGTACCAGTGATTACTGGTCTATCGATTGGGTTTATTCAGGCAGATACTTTTGTTACACTCGTGCCTGGGGGACCGAGTGGATTCTAGTAGCTTTGCTTAGACCAGTGCTTGTAATTTTGGGAACGTTCGGGGTTTGACGGTGGTGTCCGTGGTCGTTGTGAGTTCTTTGACTTGTGTGAGAGGTTGAGCATCTTGAGTCTATCCGTTCTGAGAGAGAGAGCAGGATTATGACTATAGCCTGCATGAGCCACTACTCAATAGCGAGTTAGTCTATTTGGACGCCCTACGTATTCCTGCCCGTCAGCGTGAGGGGTTGTTGTAGGGCGCAGGTTTGACCTGGACCCGGATGTGGCAGTCAGCTCGATTGGGTCAATTGAGCACCTCGTTGCGAGTGGTTGCATATCTTCTCAGAGTTTCCCCATTGAGCATTTGGATAGAGGCATGGTACCTGTAGAGTGTTTCCAGCTTCTTCTTTCAGTTTTACTGCATCGGTTTTCTTTTGCCTCTAGTAGTCTTGTTGGGCAATCGTCGGGCCTTGTGGCATACCCACTGAGAACCTCCCTTATTGCGTAGTTCTCAACGCCCGTTTGGGGTTTTCC
>CM055061.1:26926876-27061335 GCA_029204045.2 Tillandsia leiboldiana
AGTGTGCCGACCCACGTGGCAGCTGGTATTGTGGAATACCTTTAGCAGTTTCGTTCCGTTTTACAGAGGTTTCCGTGGTCCGGAGGAACGCGGAAGCTTTTTGTAGAAAAAGTGAGTTGCCTCGGATTGAGAGCTTGCGGGTCGAGCTTGTGGCTTCATGGATGATTTGATGTGAGTTGATCCCTGGAACGGTGTATTATGATTTTACAGAGGTGTTCGGTTGGTTTCGGGGTGATGCGGAGACTCCGAGCGAGAAAGTGATTATCGGCGCGATTCGGGAAGGTCTGGCGATTTTGGAGGTTCTGGGTGGCTGGTTTCGAACCAAGCAGTTGGTTTCCGAACTGGCCCCTTGGTTCCGGAACCACTGCCTGGTACCGGAACCAGGGTGGTGTCCGGTACCCAAATGCTGGTACCCGAACACAGACTCTGGATGCCCGAAAAGAGCTCGGATTGGTGCACAGGTTGAGGTATGGGCTTCCAAACCACTCCCCTCATGTTATAATACCCCTGATCACCATCTCCCTCACCCTCTCCCATCTCTCATCCATCCTCTCCTTTCTTGCTGCCAAGAAAAAGAAAGGGGAAGAGAAGGAGATGAAGCAGGTGTCATCGAGCTGCTTGTGGGAGTTTTACCGGGTCAACGTGCGCGCGCGAGGGCAAATTGAGGTAAATTAATTGTTGGAGATTGTGGATTTGATTCGATAGTTTCTCCTCTTGGTTTTATTGATGGAATTGATTGGGATTTGGACTTAATTCCATCCTTTCTCTCCCTCTCTCCCTGTGCTCTCGGTGCAAGCAGGGAGGTTACTGCGCAAATCCGAGGATTTGTCTGCTTCTTGCGCACGTGTGGGGACCCTCTTGAGCTGAGCAGAGGCATGCTGAGACCTTGGGAGTGTGTTATAGGATTGATCGAGCTTCATGGATTTTCCGAGACGCGCGAACGGCGCGCGTCGCGCGAGAGGCACAGTGCAGTTTTTTCGTCTGTTTCGCCCGTTTCTTCTCCGATTTCGGCGTGACCTTCGAAAGCATTTGAGGTGGTTGGAATTTCTTCAAGATGTATGCTGCCCTTTAAAGCTATTGAAATTTGGTTGATCATGTTTAGCTTAATTATTTGCATAGCTGGTAAATCTGATAGTTGCCTAGAAAATTGTAGGAATACAATTGCAAGCCCCAGATATTTTTAGCATGATCTAGAAGTGATTTGACACTAGACTGCATGTTTAGTTGGCTTTATATTGGCATCTGAACCGTTTAAAAATCGTCGGACCTGTTTTATGAAAACTGGGTTTGAAAGGAGTTTTAAAATATTGAGATCTTCCCCAGGGGAGTAGTTTCGGATGCATGTGTTCTCGTGCCAGAGGGCGAGTGGATTTTTAGAGCATTAGGAGATGACTTTCTAGTGTCATGAGAGAGTTTTGAGTTACTTGAGTTCGCGGGGTATTGAGGATGTATTCCCTGATTGGGTTACTCTAATCATGGTCGTGTCTGATTTAGTGGTGGAGATGTTTCTCCACCTTAGCCTTGAGAGTTTTGGGGCTCCGGCAGATCGAGTCGTGGAGGTTTCCCGACTCCAGCCACGGGGCGTGGCATTATCAGATTGAGTCGTTGAGGGTTCTCCGACATAGCTGTGAGAGTGTTGGGCTTTCCTGTTCGAGTCGTGGATCTTTCTAAGACTGAATTGCTTTTGGAGCATTGAGATCCGATCTGTTTGATCGTGTATTTTAGCCTTGAGTCGTTGAGGGTTCTCCGACATAGCTGTGAGAGTGTTTGGGCTTTCTGTTCGAGTCGTGGAGTCTTCCTCCGACTGAGTTATGCTAGTTGAAGCATTGAGATCCGATCTGTTTGATCGTGGATTATAGCCTGCTGAGCCTGGCTTTTATGCCAGTTATGAGATACTTGAGATACTTGAGATACTTGAGTTCGGTGGGGTCGCTCCCCTCGAGCTACGCCCCGGGTGCGATGATGATACCGACCCTGACGAGGCTGCATGTGATTACTGAGATGGTCCTAGAGGGACCCCTACGTAAGTCCGTTCCTCCGGGATGTGCGGTAGTGGATGCCTACGTAAGTCCTTTCTACGGGATGCGCGGCAGTAGATGAGCGCAGGCTTGTTTGACTGGTCCAAAGAGGGACAGTCATTGGATTGGTGTGATATGTGTGAGTGAGTTTCATAGCATGTTCATAGATGAGTTTTCCTTTGAGCATGATACTTGAGGCATGTTAGCAGTAGCGAGTGTTGGCACATCTTCATCATTGTAGAGTTTCTTGAGCATGATGATTGAGACATGATAGCTATAGTTGCTTTCAGCTTTTATCTACTATGATCTGCATACCTATCTGTTGTGCCTCCAGTAGACTTGGGCATACCGTGGATATTGAGACGGTACCCACTGGGAACTACCTTGGCAGTAGTTCTCACACCCGCTGCGGTGACAGTTTCCTGAGGCTGCTGTTCCGGCTTGGCTCGCGCGGAGTCAGCTGATCGAGGTGAGGACGTGGCCGTTTAGTTCCTTACCAGCACTGAGAGTCAGAGTAGATGTACCTGGTTGTATTTTATGACTCCATTTTGTACTGGACATTCTGAGTGATCAGTGAGGATTTTGTACTTTTGTAGCTGAGAGACATTGTTGGAGATTTTTTTTATTATATCAAGATTGGTCATGGATTTCTGTAGCTTTTTGTTATTTTCCACTCTGATACATTATAGCTATAGATCTGACTGTTGCAGGTAGACGCTTCGTCTGTACGGCAGTTTCCGTATAGATGGCGGATCTGTTGGGCGAGCCCGGCGCTGTTTCGACCCCGGGCGTGACAGATTAGGGTGGTATCAGAGCCTAGGAATATAGGTCGTTGAGGACTAGGACCCTAGGCTATTGGTTGGACAGTAGGATGACTGTCGTGAGAGACGTGATTGTAGCGAGAGTCCTGATTGAGTTTGTACCTCCCCCAGGGATTGGGGGCGAGTGTTTACATGTTTATTCTCTAAAGTGATTATGTTGGCTGCAGACAACATAATACTTTAGAACAGTTAACATGTTATAGACTTCGCTTGATTGGGTCGAGAGTGTTTGTGGTTTGTTTGGCCGTGACTGTTCCTCTTGTTGGCCCTGTGATGCCGTGCAGCGGCGAGGGCGTGTTTGACCTTGGATGAGGAGCGCGAACAGCGGGGCGATGTGACAGAACAGAGCGAGGTCTGCGAGTTACGGCCCAGGTAGCTCAGTTGTTTAGGCGACGCGGCGCAGGAAGAGAACACGGAGCGCGTGATGCGCATGTTTGAGCAGAGGGTATCGTTTGAGGTATCGCCGTAGAGACCTCCAGCCGCACATCGTCGACTATCGCCCCGTTGGCACTGTAGTAGTGCGGAGCCGAGAGATTGCTGATTGATAGTCGGAATCCGCCAGTTCCATCCCCTACAGATCTCAGGGCAGAGTGGAGCCTCGAGAGGCCGAGAACTGGATTGCCGCTTTGGAAGTGTTTGAGGACTTGTTAGCTAGGAAGCATCGGTGCACTTGGTTATGCACTTTTGGATAAGGACGCCGAGAGTTGGTGGCGTCGAGTTGTCCTATAACCATCGGAGAGCAGTCGAGGACTTGGAGCGAGTTTCTTCGACGGTTGAGCATGTGCCCCATGTTGCCAGGATGAGCCCGATGTTGATTATGTTTGAGAGGGGACTGCTTCGAGACGTTATCATTTTGGATATTCTCGACGAGCGACTTCAGATGCACGGTTGTGCATGCCCGATGGATTGACTGAGGTCTGTGATCATGTCCGAGAGGACGGAAGCGAGGGACTAGCTCCAAAGAAGATGTCCAGTACGCCTGACTTTTTGGGATAGTCGAGTGGATCGAGTTGCCATGATTCCATCACAGTATCATGAGTCTCAGAGGAGACAGAGACTAGGAGGTTCACGACCCCGAGGCACCGGCAGCAGGCTAGGTGATTATGTCTTTGAGGTGAGCCGCATTCTTCGCCATAGAGTGACTTCAGATTAGGGCGATGTTTTTCATGTGTTAGTCAGGACATCTCAGGCAGAGGTCCCAGAGTGGTGTTCTTGGATTGCCGCCTGCGACGGCGCCCCACTACCCTTCAGGAATAGAGTTCATCCAACTTACCGGTAGGCTGATTGAGCCGAGATGCCGAGGCAGATTGAGCGTTGGCCACCAGCATCTAGTGGATAAATGGTGTAGTTGGTGGAGGACGCCAGATAGTGGAGGCGTCTTACCAGTGTGGTTTTCTTATGGTCATCGGAGTTAGAGCATGTTGATGCCAACACCGCTGGTGTGTGCGTACTAGAGCAAAGATAGTTGCGTGTGGCCGAGGTGGGACTGTTGGCTTGTGCACGGAGGATCAGGTTCCAGATCACGTATAGCGCACATGGATGTGTTGCCAGTCCTGCCAGTGCAGATATACCTTGGATTTGATCCTAGAGTTGTTAGTCCTACATCAGCTCCGAGATGTTGATATAAGGTTGGATAGGGATTGTTATCCCAATGTTGTGCTATCTGGATTGTCGAGAGTGGACAATGACCCTCCGTGGACCTGGCCAAGGAGAGTGTGGTATAGAGGATGCTAGAGCACGGCAGAGGTTGAGTCGTGGTCGTGTCGCTTTGCTAGCGACGGTAGAAGAGGTGCCTACTGCAGCACCGGGACTAAAGGAATATCTTTATCGCCCGTGTGATCCCGGACAGGAGTTTACCTGGTCTGATGTTGATGCCGCCGTTTAGTGAGACTGAGATCGAGATAGTGATCGACGTGGTTTTGGAAACCACGCCGACTTCAGCATCATCTCTTGGAGTACCACTCGTGAGACAGTGAGAGAGCTGTTAGCGCAGCTGCGGATCCGAGGGATCGAGAGGTCTGGGTGACCCCATGCCACGTCGTGAGGATACGACAGTGAGGATCCGAGAGATTGGTATTTTGGATGTGTTGCCACGCCGTTGATATACGGTGGTGATGCCATGCCGTTGGTATACGGCAGTGATGCCACGTTGTGAGTGCACAACGGTGAGAGTGCTGTGACGATTCGAGCACAGTTAGATTTGGATCGTGTTGGGTTGATGCCTTGCGGGACATTGAAGGCTTTGTGGAACCCTACAGCTGAGGGCTGTGCCAGATAGAGTCTGAACCCGATAGAGACATTTTGAGCTTACAGTGAGGTCAAGCGGATTGACTAAGGCCCTGCGGCCTTTTGGATTTGAGGACTTGTATGTTTCCGGCGGTACTTGGACCGGGCAGTAGAACCAGTGTGAGTTTAAGCACGAGGAGGACTTAAGGATAGTGCTGCAACTTCTATGAGAAGAAGTTGATGCCGAGATGTAAGAGAATTTGCTCTTAGACTTCGGAAGATTTTGTGATGAGGCCATGTTATTACAGCCGCAGGAGTGACAGTGGACCCGGCGAAGAGTGTTGCCGTTTAGGTTCGGCTTGGACCCATGATAGTGACAGAGGTCCAGAGTTGTGGATTAAGCAGTGCCAGCATAACCTTGAGGAGTTCAAGCTGTGGATGGTTTTAACATCATTGGAATGGTTGCTTGAGATAGAGAGAGGTTTGAGAGATCTATCGATCCTAGAACCTGAGGTACTGGGTTACTCAGAAGGAATTTGATTTGAGGCAAATGCCGGTGGATAGAGTTATTAAGGATGTATGATTGAGCTTACAGTAACGTCCCGACAAAGCCAATGTGGTCGCAGCTGCCTTGAATAGGCGAGCGGTGCAGTTTTGGAGTATGATGGTTACTCAGCAGATGCGCTGAAAGAGTAAGTGAGACGAATTGAGATTAAGGTGGTGTTCCCTGGGAATGTGGCAAAACTTGTGTTTTGGACTCGTAACCCACTACGTTGGACAGGATTAGAGAGGGAACTTCTCAGTGAATGCAGCGGGAGTACTGAAGTACACGGAACGCATCTGTGTGCCCGTGGATTCCGAGTCCGAGAGCTGATTTTGAGGGTAGGGGTTGAGTGTTGTTCCCGATGTTGGACTTCTTACCCCGTGGATGGATGTAAGAATGCATCGTGAAGCTCTCAGCATTGTGGTTGCTAAGGAGCAACGGAAAAGTTATGCCAATTGGAGGCAGGGAGTTTTGGTGACTTCTGGAAATCACTATCCGCAGAAATGTGTAGATTTGAGTTTTCGCGGGAAGTTGAGTCCGCGAATTATTGGCATATTCGAGGAGTTAGAGCGCATTGGATCAGTTGCTCATCGAGTTGCGCTACCGCCATGTTTTGGCAAGTACCCACGAGGACGTTGGTGTATCCGTCCTGAGGGAAGCATGGATTTGGATCCCTTGCATGAATTGGACTTCGTTTCTTTGGAGTCAGACGAGGACTTGGGCTATCAGGAGCGACCGGTGCGAATTCTTGCTCGAGAGACGAGAGAATTGCGCAACCGGATCATACCTTTTGTAAAGGTCCTATGGAGTCATCATGAGGAGTGAGAGGCCACATGGGAGCCTGAGGATGAGCTGAGAGTTTCATATCCCCACTTATTTGGGTCACCCCCCCCTGAGTTCTGGAGTTTTGAGGTTTCGAGGACGAAACCGTTAAAAGGAGGGGAGAGTGTAGAGTACCGGAGCTTCGGGCAGTGTGCCGACTCCACGTGGCAGCCTGGTATTGTGGAAATACCTTTAGCAGTTTCTGTTCGTGTTTACAGAGAGGTTCGGGTGGTCCCGGAGCGACGCGGAAGCTTTTTGGTAGAAAAGTGAGTTGGCGTCGGATTGAGAGCTTGCGGGTCGAGCTTTGGCTTCATGGATGGGATTGATGTGAGTTGATCCCTTGGGACGTGTGTATTATGATTTTACAGAGGTGTTCGGTTGGTTTCGGGGTGATGCGGGAGACCCGAGGCGAGAAAGTGAGTTATCGGCGCGATTCGGGAAGGTTCTGGCTGATTTCTGGAGGTTCTGGGTGGCTGGGTTCCGGAACCAAGCAGTTGGTTCCGGAACTGGCCCCTTGGTTCCGGAACCAGCTGCCTGGTACCGGAACCAGGGGTGGTGTTCCGGTACCCAAATGCTGGTACCCGAACACAGACTCTGGAATGCCCGAAAAGAGCTCGGATTGGTGCACAGTGTTGAGGTATGGGCTTCCAACCACTCCCGTCATGTTATATACCCCTGATCACCAGCTCCCTCACCCATCTCCCATCTCTCATCCATCCTCTTCCTTTCTTGCTGCCAGAGAAGAAGAAGAAGGGGAAGTAGAAGGAGATGAAGCAGGGTGTCCATCGGAGCTGCTTGTGAGAGTTGACCGGGTCAACGTGCGCGCGCGAGGGCAAATTGAGGTAAATTAATTGTTGGAGATTGTGGATTTGGATTCGATAGTTCTCCTCTTGGGTTTTATTGATGGAATTGATTGGGATTTTGAGCTAATTTCCATCCTTTCTCTCCCTCTCTCCCTGTGCTCTCGGGTGCAAGCAGGGAGGTTACTGCGCAAATCCGAGGATTTGTCTGCTTCTTGCGCACGTGTGGGGGACCCTCTTGAGCTGAGCAGAGGCATGCTGAGACCTTGGGGAGTGTGTTATAGGATTGATCGGAGCTTCGTGGATTTTTTCGAGACGCGCGACGGCGCGCGTGCGCGCGAGAGGCACAGTGCAGTTTTTCGTCTGTTTTCGCCCGTTTCTTCTCCGATTTCGGCGTGACCTTCGGAAAGCATTTGAGGTGGGTTGGAATTTCTTCAAGATGTATGGAATGCCCTTTAAAGCTATTGAATGCATGTTGATCATGTTTAGCTTAATTATTTGCATAGCTGGTAAATCTGATAGTTGCCTAGAAAATTGTAGGAATACAATTGCAAGCCCCAGATATTTTTTAGCATGATCTAGAAGTGATTTGACACTAGACTGCATGTTTAGTTGGCTTTATATTGGCATCTGAACCGTTTTAAAAATCGTCGGACCTGTTTTAATGAAAACTGGGTTTTGAAAGGAGTTTTAAAATATTGAGATCTTCCCGAGGGGTTGAGTAGGTTCAGGATGCATGTGTTCTCGTGCCAGAGGGGCGAGTGGATTTTTAGAGCATTATGAGATGACTTTCTAGTGTCATGAGAGAGTTTTGAGTTACTTGAGTTCGCGGGGTATTGAGGATGTATTCCCTGATTGGGTTACTCTAGATCATGGGTCGTGTTCTGATTTAGTGGTGGAGATGGTTCTCCCACTTAGCCTTGAGAGTTTTGGGGGCTCCGGCAGATCGAGTCGTGGAGGTTTCCCGACTCAGCCACGGGGCGTGCATTATCAGATTGAGTCGTTGAGGGTTCTCCGACATAGCTGTGAGAGTGTTGGGCTTTCCTGTTCGAGTCGTGGAGTCTTTCTACGACTGAGTATGCTTGTTGAGCATTGAGATCCGATCTGTTTGATCGTGTATTTTAGCCTTGAGTCGTTGAGGGTTCTCCGACATAGCTGTGAGAGTGTTTGGGCTTTTCTGTTCGAGTCGTGGAGTCTTCCTCCGACTGAGTTATGCTAGTTGAGCATTGAGATCCGATCTGTTTGATCGTGGATTATAGCCTGCTGAGCCTGGCTTTTTATGCCAGTTATGAGATACTTGAGATACTTGAGATACTTGAGTTCGGTGGGGTCGCTCCCCTCGAGCTACGCCCCGGGTGCGATGATGATACCGAGGCTGCGATGTGATTACTGAGATGGTCCTAGAGGGACACCCTACGTAAGTCCGTTCCTCCGGGATGTGCGGCAGTGGATGCCTACGTAAGTCCGTTCCTACGGGATGCGCGGCAGTAGATGAGCGCAGGCTTGATTGACTGGTCCAAAGAGGGACAGTCATTGGGATTGGGTGATATGTGTGAGTGAGTTTCATAGCATGTTCATAGATGAGTTTTCCTTTGAGCATGATACTTGAGGCATGTTAGCAGTAGCGAGTGTATGCACATCTTCATCATTGTAGAGTTTCTTGAGCATGATGATTGAGACATGATAGCTATAGTTTCTTTCAGCTTTTATCTATCTATTTATCTGCATACCTATCTGTTGTGCCTCCAGTAGACTTAGTGGACATACCGTGGATATTGAGACGGTACCCACTGGGAACTACCTTTGCAGTAGTTCTCACACCCGCTGCGGTGACAGGTTTCCTGAGGCTGCTGTTCCGGCTTAGCTCGCGCGGAGTCAGCTGATCGAGGTGAGGACGTGGCCGTTTAGTTCCTTACCAGCACTGAGAGTCAGAGGTAGATGTACCTTGTGTATTTTATGACTCCACTTTTGTACTGGACATTCTGAGTGATCAGTGAGGATTTCTTGTACTTTTGTAGCTGAGAGACATTGTATTGAGATTTTTTTTATTATATCAGATGTTCAGTGGATTTCTGTAGCTTTTTGGTTATTCTTCCAGCTCTGATACATTATAGCTATAGATCTGACTTGCAGGGTAGACGCTTCGTCTGTACGGCAGTTTCCGTATAGATGGCGGATCTGTTGGCGAGCCCGGGTCGCTGTTTCGACCCCGGGGCGTGACAGCACATGCCCTGGCCGAGTTACCAGGAGGACATTTTGCCCTGGCCGAGTTACCAGGAGGATACTTTCCACTGGCCGAGCAACCAGATGGATGCATTGCCCCTGGCCGAGTTACCAGGTGGGCACATGCCCTGGCCGAGTTACCAGGAGGACATTTTTCCCTGGCCGAATTACCAGGAGGATACTTTCCACTGGCCGAGCTACCAGGGGCGATGCCGCCCAGTGAGTGGCGATGCCGCCCAGTGAGAGGCGATGCCGCCCAGTGAGGGGCGATGCCGCCCAGTGAGAGGCGATGCCGCCCAGTGAGGGGCGATGCCGCCCAGTGAGTGGCGATGCCGCCCAATGAGTGGCGATGCCGCCTAGTGAGTGGCGAAGGTTTGGCCTGTTGAGGCGATTTTCACCTCCGGCCGAGCTACCAGGTGGTTATTTTAGTGAGATTGAGATGATCAGACAGGACGCCGAGATTTGATGGCATCGAGTTCGTCCTGATGGACTACCGGGAGCGTCTCCAGCCATGAGTTGCTTGTTGGCATAGTTTCCCGCTTTAAACGAGAGGGACCGAATCCCTGAACGGTAAAGGATCGAAAACTTCGATAGACTGAGCCTAGAGTCTGTTCTTGTTTGATTGGGGTTCTAGGCACCGGTCTATCGTGATTTTTGGGTCTTTGCCGCGTCAGTCGGTTCTTCTCGCCTATGAGTGGGGTGTTGCTGTGAGTTGAGTCGTTGAGGGTTCTCCGACATAGCTGTGAGAGTGCTAGGGCATTTGCATTGATGTATGGGCTAGAGATAGGACCTTTAGCTTGTGCTCGTGAGGTTCAGATACCTGATCACGTGTTGCACATAGATGGGAGTTATTGGTCCTGCCTAGTGCAGTTGGGGCCCTGGTTTTTGCCTGTTGATCTTTTGGCCCTTCCTCAGCTCCGGGTTTTCGAGGTAGTGTTGGGTATAGGACTGTGAAGATCTGAGGCCTTGATGCTTGAGTATACCACACCGTTGATACACGGTGGTGATGCCACGCCGTTGATACACGGTGGTGATGCCACGCCGTTGATACACGGCAGTGATGCCACACCGTTGATACACGGTGGTGATGCCACACCGTTGATACACGGTGGTGATGCCACGCCGTTGGCGCACGACAGTGAGGCCACGCCGTTGGTACACGGCAGTAATGCCACGCCGTGGGTGCACGGCAGTGATGCCACGTTGTAGGTACACAACGGTGAGAGTCTTTTGGATGTTTCGGACTTTTGACCGCGAGTTGGGCATCAGCTTTAGGATCGCCTTGTGAGCCAGCTTTCAGTCCCGTTCACCGACGGTTTGGTCCCCGTCAGGGTGTTCTTTTTGAGTTGAGGGATCGACTTCGACCCGTGGGTCCGTTGGGGTTATGATAGCATGTTGAGCGACCAACTATGGCACGAGATTGTGTCTCTTGAGGATCCCTTTTGAGGGTAGCCTGCAGTTGAGTAGTCCACTCGGGTGGTTTTGGATCGGGAAGTGACCGAGTGA
This sequence comes from Tillandsia leiboldiana, assembly GCA_029204045.2. NCBI lineage: Eukaryota > Viridiplantae > Streptophyta > Magnoliopsida > Poales > Bromeliaceae > Tillandsia > Tillandsia leiboldiana. Next base: position 26,937,837 of record CM055061.1, read on the forward strand.
AGACCCCAACTTATTGGATTTCCCTTCCTTATTGGACGAGTCTGCGGGTATGCTTCGGGTCATCTTGTTGAGGGTGGCACCATGTTGTGGTTTGGTGCGTATTACACTTGTGGTTATTTCAGTTTTCCCCCAGCCTTTTAGTGGAGCCCTTGGTTTTTCACGTCTCAGCTCAGTAGTGATGTGATTTTCCTCGCCCGTGATTTACTTGCCCCTTTGGGATCTGTGATTATTTGAGTACGAGGGACGCCTGTTGCAATTTCTGGCTCGAGAGATGAGAGAATTGCACATCGGGTCATACCGTACTTGTTGTTGTTGTTGCGGAGTAATCGAGGAGCGAGTGGGGGAGCTGGAGGCGTATTGTTAGATACCTAGCCGTGGTATTCTTGACTCCTGATGGGCTTGATCTAGTTTCGAGGACGAAACTTTCTTTTAGTGGGGGAGGATGTGAGGTCCCGGAATCCCCCGCGTAGGGTTGCTGGTTGTTGGGCAGCTTTCGGTCGCCGTTGGGGGTGTTGGTGCGCGTGTTGGGGGCCCAGAAATGGATTTGTGATGCAATTTAGGATTTGCTTGCATCACTGGAGGCCTGCGTGGGTTGCGCGCAATTTGGACACAAGTGGTGGACTTCGGGCTTAAATTGAGACCCCGTGGGAAGTTGGAGGACCCGTCGGGTGTTTAGAAGTGATTTCGCGCGATTCAGATGTCAAAATTAGACTCCGGGTGAAGTCCGGATAAAAGTTTACCTCTCCGGTCGCCTTCGGGAATTTTTAGAGTTGGAATTTGGCAAATCGGACTTTAAAACTGGACCCGGCGCGAAAATCGGATCGAGTGGGCATTCGGCAAATTTTTGGATGAGAATTTGGGAAAATGGACATCGTTTTTGGATTCAGCGCGCGAAATCGCTAGGAATGGACTATTTATTTGTTGGACTTAGAGCCCGGTAGGCGTGCGCGCTTTTCGAGGCGAAGCGGCATGCAAATCGAGGCATCGCGGCATGCAAACCGAGGCCTGTGCGGCACAGACCCCGAGGAGGCCGCGTGTCAGAACGCGCGTGGGCGCGCTGGGAAGCGCACCCGCCTGCGCGGGGGCACGTGGGGGGCCGCCACGTGGCGGGCTCCCACTGGCGGCCCCGGGTCACGGGCGCGTGGGCGCTGCCCGTGTCACGGGCGCGTGTCACGCGCCTGTGCGCAGGCAGCGCGGCCGCGTGGCGCGCAGGGGCGCGGCCACGTGGCCGCTGCTTCGTTGCATGGACCGGGTGCACCCGCTTGGGTGCGGTGGACCGGCGGGTGCACCGTGCACCGTGGGCCGTGGACCACCTTCCCTCTCTGTCACGCCCCGGGGGTTAGCATCGCGCGGAAGAGGAGCCACCGATGCCCCTGAATCAGCCATATATTTTTTTTTGTAAAACAATACTCCCCGGCGCGTGCACAGACCCGCCGCATACACAAATTCGCTCTGTGAACGGGCAGAGTCTCCTTTGTATATGCACGGCGTCTCAACTATAAGGTGCCTCACAAGGCGTAGCACATACAATCTCTAACCACAGCAGTTAAGGTCTCGTTCACATGCAACCATACAACTCGCGTGAAAATCTATTATTCACTTAGCGCAGGGAGGCCGATGTTTTGAAAGGATAAAGAATCACAAGGTTTTGAAAGCGGCATCCACACGATGCCATCGTTTAATGAAAGACAGTTTGAAAGCCACATAAATCCACAGGGTTTGAAAAGCTAGGTGCCCACACGACACCCACGTTTTAAAAGTAGTTTTCGCAACCGATTTACTTTGCTTTTTCATTGTTTAAAACGGCCAAGCATGAAAGGAAGCAACAATCCATCATTTATTCAAAAGGAGGAAAGGGCAACATCCACTTCGACCCCACGAGGGTATCGCAATCCACATCTAGCTAGCATGAATAATAACTGAAAAGGGAGAAGAAAGTCACTGTATCTGAAGTCACCAAAATGCCAGATCAGCACTCTCGCGGCCTCACCGGTGCCCCAGTACCCGCCCTTGGACGAACCTGTCACGGAGTGGGAAGTCAGTGACTGGAATAAACATAATGAGCAAGAAAACTATAATAATCAAACCACTGTAACCAGAGCAACTGTCACCCCTCATACGTCATCAACATGAATATGTCCTGCACCAAACATAAACCGGGCACCCTCCCCGGACACCGCACCGGGCCCCTACCCCGGTGCCCCCCCCCCTCCCTGCCGGGCACCTGCCTCGGCCGCCGAGCACCAACCTCGGCGTCATTGCTCACACCCTCCACCTATGAGGGCCCCCATTCCTAACGCCACCTCCGCGTGGGGTACACGGGTCAACGTACCACTTTTCCGGAAAAGCACACCCTTGCGGTGGCCAAACCGCTGGTGTGCGTGTAGCAAAACTTGAGCCTCAGATGATAAAGCGAAAGAAGTAAGAACCGGGGTCAGCGTTACTCATAAGGACAACCAGAAGGGAAAAACACTTTTGCTCTTGAGGAAAACTTAAAGTGAAAAACACCGTTGCTCGTTGGGAGCAACCTAAAGAGAAAACACACCTTTGCTCACGAAGAGCAACTTAGAAAGAAACACCTTTGTTCATGTGGAGCAACTTAGAAAGAAACACCTTTGTTCATGTGGAGCAACTTAGAAAGAAACACCTTTGTTCATGTGGAGCAACTTAGAAAGAAACACCTTTGCTCGTGTCCGCCCTTACCCAGTTAACCTCGGCGAAATTACCCACCTTTGCGTGTGTGTCGTCCGGCGTTTGGTACGTCCGCGATTGTGCGTCCGTTGCCAACAATGTCCTGCACTCCTGAAGGAATAAGGGCAAGTCAAGACTAAGGATCCGAAACTCACACCGACTCCCACCCATGTGCGGCGGAGTTCCCCGCCCGGCACCGGCCCGTGCAGCGCACACTCCGCCCGAGCACAGCACCCCGCGGCCCCAGCCCGCGGTGCAGGGCGACTCCGCGCGGCACCAGCCCGCGCGGCCGTCCCTCCTTGCGGGCGGCCCCGCGGTGCGGAGGCGACCCCGCGCGGCACCAGCCCGCGCGGGCGCCCCACCTTGCGGGCGGCCCCGCGCGGCCAGGCGCCGCGCGGGCGCATGCCCGCGGTGCGGAGGCGGCCCCGCGCGGCACCAGCCCGCGCGGGCGTCCCACTTTACGGGCGGCCCCGCGCGGCCAAGCGCCGCGCGGGCGCATGCCCGCGGTGCGGAGGCGACCCCGCGCGGCACCAGCCCGCGCGGGCGCCCCACCTTACGGGCGGCCCGGCGCGGCCAAGCACCGCGCGGGCGCATGCCCGCGGTGCGGAGGCGACCCCGCGCGGCACCAGCCCGCGCGGGCGCCCCACCTTGCGGGCGGCCCCGCGCGGCCAAGCGCCGCGCGGGCGCATGCCCGCGGTGCGGAGGCGACCCCGCGCGGCACCAGCCCGCGCGGGCGCCCCACCTTGCGGGCGGCCCCGCGCGGCCAAGCGCCGCGCGGGCGCATGCCCGCGGTGCGGAGGCGACCCCGCGCGGCACCAGCCCGCGCGGGCGCCCTACCTTGCGGGCGGCCCCGCGCGGCCAAGCGCCGCGCGGGCGCCCCGCCCGCGGCCGGCCTGTCGGCGGCGGTGGCGGCGCTCCCCGCGAAGGCTCCACCCCGAACGTCTATTCTAAAGAAACTAATAAAAACTCACCTTTGATCCGCCGGAAAAGAGAGGAAAGGGATCGTCCTAACGTTGCCCGGTTGATCCCGCGTGCAAGCAACCTCCGTCCTTTTCTCCCTTCTCTTTTTCCTTCTCGTGGCGTCTCTTAAAGAGGAACCCTAGCCGTCTTTTCCTCTTTTCTTTTTCCTTCTCGTGGCGTCTCTTAAAGAGAAACCCTAGCCGTCTTTTCATCTTTTCCTTTTTTTTTTTTCCTTCTCGTGGCGTCTCTTAAAGAGAAAACCCTAGCCGTCTAATGAAGCGACCTAGGAGGGAACGCATAAAACCCTGGGTTCCTCAAAGGTTTAAAAGGTGATTAAATAATAGGGACAGATCCGGTGGCTAGAAATACCTCGAGAAACGTGCCGATCGTCCGCACGGATCCCGGGGCGCCTAAGTAGGGTTCGAACTTCGGAAAATTATTCCGGGTGAACCGGGAGTCGGAATCTGAAACCGATCACGCCCCCGTTCTCTAATTCGCGAGCCCTTCCGCCTAAAAATGTCCGCGAGCCCCGACGGATTCCCCGGCAGAACACTAAAAATTGTCCCTCAGTCGGGCAGTCGAAGAAACAGGGGGTGACGGGGAGGGTCACGGAAAAGTCAGGTCTTACACTCTCTCCCTTCTTTTCTTCTTCTTCTTCCTCCCCCGCAAGCGTTTTTCTCCCTTGCTTTTCCTTCTTCTGCACCCGAGATCGAGAGAGAGTGAGGGAGGAGGTTGTGGGAGATGGCGTTTCGCATCGCAGGCCTCGTGGAGCGCGCGAGGCTTCCGATGGGGGCGTTTCGGCGACGGCGGCGCTAACGGGTAGGTCCCGTGCGTTGGTTTTTCTGTATTTTTGTACAGTTTTTGGAGCATTCTTTTAGACTGTAACTGACCCTCTTGCTCCTTTCTGTGTTGGGCACCGTGCACCGTTTTGCGTGCGGACTCCGGCACCGTGCACCGTTTTGCGTGCGGACTCCGGCACCGTGCCCTGTTTTGCGTGCGGACTCCGTGGAGGCCAATTGCAAGTGTCTACGAGCAATTGGTGGCAAATCGAGGTGGGTGGCCTTATCTCCAAGTTTTATGGACTGTACAGTAGTTCTACTGATGTAGGACTATGCATGATAGTTTATTTCATTGTGTAGTATGCTAGATTGTAGGAATTGTTATTCCTTTTATTATCTGTTAATATAGTTATCTTGGAACTTGACCTAGCACCCCCGTCATATGTTGTATGTGTAACCAGACTAGTAGAAAACCCTCACTTGGGCTAGGGTTATTTATGCTTAGACATCCACACTGTTCCTTCATCCCTGGACATAGTGTTTTCTCGCCCGGGTAGTGGGCCGAGAGGTCGGGACTTTCTTTTAGTGTGGGATGCTTTTACACTCTTGCCTGGGAGCAGAGTGGAGTCTGGTAGTTGTACTGGGTTGCTTATCTGTGCCGGGAGCCGTTTGGGTAAACGGTAGTCCCGGGAGGTCTTGTTTCCCTGTTGTGCCGTCGTAGAGGGAGCCGTTGCGCAGACGGCAGTCCCGGGCCGTCGAGTATCTTCCGGTCCGTCTTGTTGGGAACCGTTGGGGTTGACGGTGGTCCCAGGTCGTTGAGTGTTGTCCGACCTGTTTTGTTACCCTGAGTTGAGGGTCGTTCCTGGCTGTGGAGTATATCCAGCCAGTGAGCCTTGTGCTGCGAGCCGTTGGAGAGGCTAGTGTCTCGTGTTTCGAGTTAGCCGAGCAGCTGGGTCGTCGAGAGTGCTCCGACCGTTGTGCGAGGTATTTGGGGATTTTGAGTCCTACCGTTCTGAGAGTGAGCGTGGATTTTGACTAGCCTGCATATGCCAATGTTTGATACTCTATGCCGCGCCGTTCTACTCAGTTGGAGTCGCGTCCTGAGATGCCGCTGTGGATACGATGGTTGGCCTGTTGAGGCAGTTTTCCGCAGTTGAGGCAACGATGGGCCTGTTGAGGCAGTTTTGGGCGAGGGATGAGTTAGTAGGACAGGACGCCCCACGTAAATCCCGTCCTCATGTGGATGTGTGGTAGTGGGCAGGAGCGTTCCTAGTCGACGGGCGCAGGCTTGACTGGACCTTTGAGGTAGTCAGTTCGTTTGGGTCGATTGAGCACCTTGGGTGCGAGTGGTCTCATTTACTTTCATCTGTTCCAGTTTTGAATGTATAGATAGAGGCATGGTAGCTGTAGAGTAGATTCCAGCTTTTCTTTCAGATTTCTTTGCCTGTTATCTTTTGCCTCTAGTAGACTTAGTGGGCAGACCGTTGGGCTTGTTGACGGTACCCACTGAGAACTACTGTGGGAAGTAGTTCTCACACCCGTCGTGGTGTCTTTTTCCCCAGGAGCTTCTTCTCCTGTTCCTGTTGCTCCAGTTGCTGATCCTTCTGACCGAGGCGAGGGAGTCGCGAGCTAGTTCCCCACCCGTCGTTGGAGCGTAGCGGTACCCCTTCTGAGGAGAGCTTCAGTAGATTAGTTTACTTCTTTTCCTCTGTTGAGAGACCTTTGTTGTGAGGTATAGAGTTGTACTTTATTTTACAGTTTGAGAGACTGATGTAGTGAGGATATTTTCTTGTATCGAGGGCTTGTACACTGATGTACTTATTGGAGATATCTCCCTTTTGAGTTCTGCATCAGAGGATTTTGTATATGATAGTATTTGGGGAGATGGATATTGTATTATTTTCAGTTGTACAGTGTTTGGACTTCAGTTTTTAGTAGTCTACTTTCAGCTCTGATATCTGTATACTGTAGTTGATTCTTTCTGCAGGTTAGATGCTTCGTTTGTACGGCAGTTTCTGTACAGATGGCGGATCTGTTGGCGAGCCCGGCTGGCAGTTTCGACCCCGGGGCGTGACATCATGTGCGCCACGGCTCGCTCCACGGCCACCATACAATACGCACCGAAGCTCTCGTACCAACTATATAGATAAATCCAAATCTAGCATCAATAGGCAACTCACTACACACTTAGACGCTCCAACAGCACAACTAACAAATGAATGCACACTTAACACAAAGCACTTAATCCAAGTCCAGCACCCTCAACATCAGCATATTTAAAAGCTTCCCAAAAGAACACACTAATTCCACCATTAATTTATTCACAAAAAAACACCTCAAATTAAACACATGTTCACCTCCTCAAGTTGCCTCTGTAGCCGCACATAAATCCACTTACACAATTCTCCCAACTCACAGCACACAACACCAAAGTCTCACTGTACCAAAAATAACCCACAACATAAACCCTTGTGCTCGTATAGCACTCTCCAAAAATTAAGCTCTTAAAAAAAAAACAATTTAACAAGAATCCACAATCCATTCCAAACTCTGGTAAAATTCGCGAGTCGCGCCCTCGATCCGGGCTCCGTACGGCATCTCGCCGAAAACCGCATATCTTGACGATGTCCTGAGAGAGAAAAGAGGGAAAAACCGTCAAAAACTGCCCACAACAGTCGATGCGACACCCGGGCAGCACACTGCCACGGCGTGCGCAAACAGCGCGCCGACAACAAAATCGAGCTCGCTCGCCGCGCCCCACAGCCGCTGTTGCCGCACGCTGCGCACCGCGCGCCTGCGCACTGAGCATTGCGCGCTGAGCATCGCGCGCATGCGCGCTGCGCACCGCGCGCCTGCGCGCTGCAGCGCAGCCGCCGCGCGCTGAGCATCGCGCGTCTGCGCGCTGCGCCCCGCAGCGCGCCCGTCGCGCGCTGCGCACCGACACCTGCGCGCTCCCCCTTTGCCGCCTGCTGCGCGACAACCATGGACAGCAGTCCATTTCTCTTCTCCCCGCTGGCAGCTCCAACATGGACAGCAAGTCCAAAAACAAAACCCCAACCACCAACAACAACAACAAGAGCCCAAAATCACCATTAGAGACCAAATACCAAGCTTCAAAAAAAAACTGTACAAACCTTACTTGAGGCTCCTCGCGCGCACTCTGCTCGGCAACCATCCATAGGTCCACCATCGCATCTCCCATGCGAAACCTCACTTTTCCTTCGTTTTTTTTCCAACCTCTTTCTTCTTCTTCTTTCTCTCTTCCTCACATCTTCTCTTCCTCTGTTTTCCAAACATTCCTCTGTTTTTCCTTTGTGAAGGGGATGATGACGTGGCAAGGGCACTTAATTAGGTGCAGGCTAAGTAAAGAATTGGTGGTTGGCAGCTAATTGAGGGGAAAAGACCAACACGCCCTCCAAGAAAATATCAGAAATCCAAATCCTAGACCTAAATTCTCATTTCCTACAATCTGCTACTCCACAGGCTAAAATCCAACAATTTCATCAATTAAATTTAAATTAATTAATCCATTAAATGCCCCCCATCAACTCACTTTTTGCCCTCGGGGCCTCCGCACCAGTCCGGAACCTCTCAAACTCCGCTTTAATCTGAAAATACACACGTCCACAGCTTTTTCTTCTCAAAAAGCTCAACCGTAGAGTCAGGGTGCTCAATCCAAAAACCGGCTCCAAAATCGCCAGTTCCAACTCACTTTTCACCCTCGGATCTTCCGCGTCAGCCCAGAACCTCCCGAACTCCGCTGTAAACATAAATTATACCTGTTCCAGGTGTTCCCAATATTTTTGCACTCCACTGTGAAGTCGAGGCTTCCCCGAAACCGGTCCTCTAACGGCGAACAATGCCCGAAAAACTCCGAATCGACCTGGGGCTTCCGCGTTGATCCGAGTCGACCCGAACTCATCTGTAATCCAATATGGAACATGCTCGAGGCGATCTCTCCGCACCACGCCATCTTGCGAGGTCGGCGTGCCACCCGAAAACCCGGTATTCTACGCTCTCCCCTCCTTAAAAAGGGTTTCGTCCTCGAAACCAGAATAAATCCATAACTCAGGAGGGGGGGTCTCGATCAGATGGGGATAAGAAAAACTCAACTCATCCTCAGGCTCTCAAGTGGCCGTTCGCACTCATCGTGACGGCTCCACTGATCCTTCACTCAAGGTACGATCCGTCGACACAATTCCTTCGCTTCACGAGCAAGGGTATGCATCGGTCGTTCCAGATAGCTCAATCCCTCGGCCAACTCCAAAGAAGTGAAATCCAGAACATGAGTGGGGATCAAGTACAGTTCCTCCGGCCAGGTAATTACTCGCGGACCAAACACCCCGCGTAACTTAAAACAGCAAATCTCTGCGGATAGTGGCTTCCACAAATCAAGATCCCCAAATTTCCAACTCTCAATTTCAAATTCCAAAAGTGGCAACCACGGATCAAACACCTCATTCCAAGGTTGCTCTGCTCGCCTAGCCAAGGCGTACTAACCATAAAGCCCCTGCCGGAATAATGATATGCTAGAGAACCATCCCCAAACCCAGTAGCTTTGACCACCTGCGTTGCCTCAACCAAATTCTCCTGAGTAACCAAGTACTCCAGGTTCGAGGATCACTAAATAACTCAAAGCTCTCTCTATCATTGGCAATCATGCAAATCGATGCAGCTCTAACTCCTCGAAGCTATACAGGTCCTACCTAGTCCAAAACTTTTGGCCTCAGTCTCAATCATAGGCTTAGGCTAATTCCCAATGGCATCACTCTTCGTTGGGTCCTCAGTCGTTCTTGCAGCCGAAAACGAATGGCCTAAACAACAGAACTTTTCAAAAAGGCCGCAGGGCCCCAGTCAATCCACTTGACCGTACAAAAGCTCAAAATGCCCTTACTGGTTCCTGCACACAATCAGGGCACAGCCCTCGGCTGTATGGTTCCATAACGCTATCAAACTCACAAAGGGCATCTGCCGAAAAACAATCCAAACCTCTCTGTGCTCAACCATCACAGAACCCTCACCGTTGTGCACTCACAACGGGGCATCACTGCCGTGTACCAACGGCATGGCATCACCACCGTGTATCAACGGTGTGGCGTCACCACCGTGTATCAACGGTGTGGCATCACCACCGTGTATCGACGATGTGGCATCATACTCAAGTATCAATCTCTCGGATCCTCACTGTCGTATCTTCACGACGTGGTACTGGGTCACTTAGACCTCTAGATCCATCAGATCCCGCAACTGCACTATCAACTCTCTCTGTCTCACGGGTGATACTCCCGGAGGTGCTACCATAGTCAGCGCAGTCTCCAAAACCACGTCAAACACTATCTCGATCTCAAACTCACTAAACGGCGGCTTTAACAACAACTCAGGTAGACTCCCACCCGGGATCACACGGGCGATAAGGATACCCTTTAGTTCCGGTGCCGCCGCAAGCACCTCCTCTACCATCGCTAGCAAGCGATACGACCACGACTCAACCTCTGTCGTGGTCTAGCCTCCTCTATAAACACATTCCTCCTGACCAGGTCCACGGAGGGTCATTGTCCTCTCTCGACAATCCATGGTAGCCTAACATTGGGATAACCACTCCCAATCCATCCTCAAGACGCTGGTGGCCATCGCTCCACCTGACTCGGCATCACGGCTCCATCAGCCTACCGGTAAAATAGGCGAACCTCTGCATCCTGAAGGGGTAGTGGGGGTGCCGTCGCAAGCGGCAACCCTGAGCACTACACTGGAACACTCTGCTTGAAGATGTCCTGACTATCCACATAAAAGGCATCGCCCCCGCCTGAGGTCACACCATGGCGATGAATGCGGGCCACCGCAATTATCACACTCTTGACACTGCTGCTCGTGCCTCAACCGTCGAGAACCTCCTAGTCTCTGTCTCCCCTGAGGCTCACGACCCTGTGACTGGAATCATGGCGACCTCAATCCACTCGACTGTCCCAAATCAGACGATACCGGATGTGTCTCTCAGGAGCTGGTCCCTTGCTCTCTTTCCCTCTCGGACCCGATCACTGATCCTCGGTCAAACCATCGAGCATGCACAAACGCTGCATCTAAGGTCGGTACTCGCCGAGAATGCACAAAGAGATAGATATCCAGATGCAGTACCCTCTCAAACATAATCAACCTCTAAGCCTCATCCTGGGCGACAAGGGGTACACAGCTCAACCGACGCAGATACTCGCTCCAGGTCATCAACTGCGCTCCCGGTGGTCCAACAGGACGAACTTGACTCCACCGACTCTCGGCGTCCTTATCCAAAAGTGCATGACCAAGCGTCCTGATGTTTCTCCTGGATGAACAAATCCTCGAACAGCTCTTCCATAGCAGCGATCCAGTTCTCGGCCTCCCAAGGGTCCAAACTCTAACCCGAAATCTACAGGGGATGGAACTGGAAGAGGTACACAACCGCTCGGCAATCTCTTGCTGCTCCTGCACTATCCACAGTGCGATCTGGGTCGAGGTCGACGATGTCATGGCCGGAGGTATGACTGGCGATACTCCGGGAGATGCTCTCGGTCCAAGCATGTGCATCACGCGCTCCATGCCCTCTTCCTGGCGCCGCATCGCCTCAAATATCAGGACAGCTCGGGCCTGAATCTCTCAGGCCTCTCTCGGCTCTATCCATTTAGCTTCCCGCTATACGAGCTCCTCATCCAAGGTCAAACACGCCCTCGCCGCTGCACGGCGTCTCGGAAGCATCAAATCACTGCAACAGAACAATCATTAGGACCAAAACTCTCTCGACCAAATCAAGCGAAAGTCTAAAACATGTTAACCCTTCTAAAGTACTATGTTGTCTGCAGCCAACATAATCACCATTAGAGAAATAACATGTAAGATCACTCGCCCCAATCCTCTGGGGGAGGCACATACTCAATCAGAACTCTCGCTAAAGTCATGTCTCTCACGACAGTCATCCCACTGTCCAACCAACAGCCTAGGGTCTCTAAGTCCTCAACGACCTATATTCCTAGGCTCTGATACCACCTAATCTGTCACGCCCCGGGGTCGAAACTGCGACCCGGGCTCGCCAACAGATCCGCCATCTGTACGGAAACTGCCGTACAGACGAAGCGTCTACCCTGCAAAAGATCTAAAGCTACATATGTATCAGAGATGTAAATAGAACTAGCAGTTTTCAAAAACACTAAACAACTGAAAACAATAAAGTTCCACTAATATAATCCTCAAAACAAGTCTCTCAAAAGAAAATATGAAATACCGGTCTCACCCTCTCAGTACAAAAGTGGAACAAAAACTAACAGGGTACATCTACCTCTGACTCTCAATGCTGGTAAGGAACTAATCGGCTGCGTCCTCACCTGATCTGCTGTCTCCGCACGAACCAAGCCGGAACAGCTGCCTCAACCTGTCACCGCAGCGGGTGTGAGATCTACTGCAGAAGGCAGATCTCAATGGGTACCGTCCAAATATCCACGGTATGCCCACTAAGTTTACTGGAGGCAAAACAGATAGATATGCAGATAGATAGATAGATAGATGAGCTGAAAGAAAGCTACAGCTAAAATAACTCAATCAAGGCTCAAGAAAGCTCTATCAATAACATGATATGTGACTACCCGCTCATATCTCCCAATCTCAATGACTGCCAAAACTGGCGCAGTCCAGCCTGCGCCTGTCGTCTAGGAATGCACCTGCCCACTACCACGCATCCAAAAGAGGACGGGATTTACGTGGGGCGTTCTAAACCGACTGTTCTCAATCTCACTCAAGAGTCCACCTAGTATCTCAGCCAGGGACACGCAGCCACCTGGTTACTCGGCCAGGGGCATGTAACCACCTGGTAACTCGGCCAGGGGCATGCAACTATCTGGTAACTCGGCCAGGGCATGCAACCACCTAGTAACTCAGCCAGGGCATGCAACCACCTGGTAACTCGGCCAGAGCATGCAACCATCTGGTAACTCTGCCAGGGCATGCAACCACCTGGTAACTCGGCCAGGGCATACAACCACCTGGTAACTCGGCCAGGGCATGCGACCATCTGGTAACTCGGCCAGGGCATGGAACCATCTACGCATCCGGAGCGTGACCCGAGGGGAGCGACCCCAACGAGTATCAAGCATCTCATCTGTCTCAAAAAGTGGCCTATGCAGGCCATGGTCCACGATCAAACAGATCGGCAACTCGGTGCTCAAGCACAACTTAGTCGGAATAAGACTCCACGACTCAACAGGAAATGCCCAAATCCTCACATAATCTGTCGGAGAACCCTCTGCGACTCGATCTGCCAGAACCCCAAAACTCTCATAACTAAGTGGGAAAAACCACCTCCACTATCAATCAGAGGTACAAGACTCATGATCTAGAATAATCTCATCAGAAGCTCTAAACTCAAATGACACTATAACTCTTCCCAAGGCTCGAAAAGAGACCCCTCGGCCCCCAGGCACGAGGTCAAAAACACCCTGAACCAAAGCCATAACCCCAACGAATTCCTGATTTAAAACCACATTTAAAGAAAGCTGCTTTTTCCTTTAAACGGGTTTTCTCAATTTTTGAAACGATCAGGGTGCAAAATAAATGCCAAAAGAACATGCAGTCTAGTGTCATATAGTATCAGGAGTCTACTAAAAAGGATCTGGGGTTCCCACGAATTTTATAGTAAATTTCAGGCAACTATCAGATTAAAACTGTGAAAATAGCATGATAATTATAATCAAATTGCATTCAATAGCTTTTAAGGGCATTCTATACATTTCGGAGAAATTCCAACCCACCTGGTACGCTTTCCGCAGGCAATTGCTGAAGTCGGTGAAGTGCCGGAACTGTGAGGTCCTGGAATCCCCCGCGTAGGGTTGCTGGTTGTTGGGCAGCTTTCGGTCACCGTTGGGGGTGTTGGTGCGTGTGTTGGGGGCCCAGAAATGGATTTGTGATGCAATTTGGGATTTGCTTGCATCACTGGAGGCCTGCGTGGGTTGCGCGCAATTTGGACACAAGTGGTGGACTTCGGGCTTAAATTGAGACCCCGTGGGAAGTTGGAGGACCCGTCGGGTGTTTAGAAGTGTTTTCGCGCGATTCAGATGTCAAAATTAGACTCCGGGTGAAGTCCGGATAAAAGTTTACCTCTCCGGTCGCCTTCGGGAATTTTTAGAGTTGGAATTGGGCAAATCGGACTTTAAAAATGGACCCGGCGCGAAAATCGGATCGAGTGGGCATTCGGCAAATTTTCGGGTGAGAATTTGGAGAAATGGACATCGTTTTTGGATTCAGCGCGCGAAATCGCTAAGAATGGACTATTTACTTGTTGGTTTTGGAGCCCGGATGAAGTGCGCGTTTTTCGAGGCATCACGGCACGAATCTCGAGGCGAGGCGAGGCAAATCCCGAGGAGTGCGGCTCGCGGATCGAGGCGGGCGCGCGGCTCGAGGAGCGTGCGGCGCGGCAGGGGGGGCGCACTGGCGCTTCGGCGGGAATCGCGCAGGGGCCGCCACGTGGCGGCCCCCCGTTGGCGCCCGCGCGGGAGCACGTGGGCGCGCCCGTGTCACGCGGCCGTGTCCCGCGCCTGCGGGCGGCAGCGTGTCACGCGCCCGTGTGGCGCGTGAGCTGCGCGCCCGCGTGGCGTGCGGGGATACGGCCACGTGGGCGCGCGCCTCCTTGCCTGGGCCTGGTGCACCCGGGCGGGTGCGGTGGACCGGCCGGTGCACCGTGGACCGGTGCACCGTGGACCCGCCTTCTCCCCTCTCCCACTTTTTCCTCTTCTTCTTCCTCCCCGCAAGCCACCTTCTTCCCTTTCTTTCTTTCTTCTGCACCCGAGAGCGAGAGGGAGTGAGGGAGGAGGTTGTGGGAGTTGGCGTTTCGCGTCGCGGGCCTCGTGGAGCGCGCGAGGCTTCCGATGGGGGCGTTGCGGCGACGGCGGCGCAGTCGGGTAGGTCCCGTGTGTTGGTTTTACTGTATTTTTGTACAGTTTTTGGGGCGATCTTTTGGACTGTAATTAACCCTCTTGCTCTTTTCTGTGTTGGGCACCGTGCACCGTTTTGCTTGCGGACTCCGGCACCGTGCACCGTTTTGCGTGCGGACTCCGGCACCGTGCACCGTTTTGCGTGCGGACTCCGTTTTGCGTGCGGATCCTGGCACCGTGCACCGTTTTGCGTGCGGACTCCGGCACCGTGCACCGTTTTGCGTGCGGACTCCGTTTTGCGTGCGGATCCTGGCACCGTGCACCGTTTTGCGTGCGGACTCCGGCACCGTGCACCGTTTTGCGTGCGGACTCCGTTTTGCGTGCGGATCCCGGCACCGTGCACCGTTTTGCGTGCGGACTCCGGCGCCCTGCACCGTTTCACGTGCAGACTCCGTTTTTGGTGCGGACTCCGGCAGCGTGCTCCGTTTTGCGTGCGGACTCCGGCGGCGTGCTCCGTTTTGCGTGCGGACTCCGACGGCGTGCCCCATTTTGCGTGCGGATCGCGTGGAGGCCAATTGCAAGTGTCTACGAGCAATTGGTGGCAAATCGAGGTGGGTGGCCTTATCTCCAAGTTTTATGGACTGTACAGTATTTCTACTGATGTAGGACTATGCATGATAGTTTATTTCATTGTGTAGTATGCCAGATTGTAGGAATTGTTATTCCTTTTATTATCTGTTAATATAGTTATTTTGGAACTTGACCTAGCACCCCCGTCATATGTTGTATGTGTAACCAGACTAGTAGAAAACCCTCACTTGGGCTAGGGTTATTTATGCTTAGACATCCACACTGTACCTTCATCCCTGGACGTAGTGTTTTCTCGCCCGGGTAGTGGGCCGAGAGGTCGGGACTTGCTTTTAGTGTGGGATGCTTTTACACTCTTGCCTGGGAGCAGAGTGGAGTCTGGTAGTTGTACTGGGTTGCTTATCTGTGCCGGGAGCCGTTTGGGTAAACGGTAGTCCCGGGAGGTCTTGTTTCCCTGTTGTGCCGTCGTGGAGGGAGCCGACGCGCAGACGGCAGTCCCGGGCCGTCGAGTATCTTCCGGACCGTCTTGTTGGGAACCGTTGGGGTTGGCGGTGGTCCCAGGTCGTTGAGTGTTGTCCGACCTGTTTTGTTACCCTGAGTTATGGGTCGTTCCTGGCTGTGGAGTATCTCCAGCCAGTGAGCCTTGTGCTGCGAGCCGTTGGAGAGGCTAGTGTCACGTGTTTCGAGTTAGCCGAGCAGCTGAGTCGTCGAGAGTGCTCCGACTGTTGTGCGAGGTATTTGGGGATCTTGAGTCCTACCGTTCTGAGAGTGAGCGTGGTTTTTGACTAGCCTGCATATGCCAATGTTTGATACTCTATGCCGCGCCGTTCTACTCAGTTGGAGTCGCGTCCTGAGATGCCGCTGTGGATACGATGGTTGGCCTGTTGAGGCAGTTTTGCGCGAGGGATGAGTTAGTAGGACAGGACGCCCCACGTAAATCCCGTCCTCATGTGGATGTGTGGTAGTGGGCAGGAGCGTTCCTAGTCGACGGGCGCAGGCTTGACTGGACCTTTGAGGTAGTCAGTTCGTTTGGGTCGTTTGAGCACCTTGGGTGCGAGTGGTCTCATTTACTTTCATCTGTTCCACTTTTTGGAGTATCTAGATAGAGGCATGGTAGCTGTAGAGTAGCTCCAGCTTTTCTTGTTTCAGTTTGCATTGCGTTGTTATCTTTGGCCTCTAGTAGACTTGGTGGGCAGACCGTTGGGCTTGTTGACGGCACCCACTGAGAACTACTGTGGGAAGTAGTTCTCACACCCGTCGTGGTGTCTTTTTCCCCAGGAACTTCTCCTCCTGTTCCTGTTGCTCCAGTTGCTGATCCTTCTGACCGAGGCGAGGGAGTCGCGAGCTAGTTCCCTACCCGTCATTGGAGTGTAGCGGTACCCCTTCAGAGGAGAGCTTCAGTAGATTAGCTTTCTTCTTTTTCCTCTGTTGAGAGACCTTTGTTGTGAGGTATAGAGTTGTACTTTATTTTACAGTTTGAGAGACTGTTGTAGTGAGGATATTCTTGTATCGAGAGTCTGTACACTGATGTATTCATTGGAGATACCTCCCTTTTGAGTTTTTGTATCAGAGGACTTTGTATATGATAGTATTTGGGGAGATGGATATTGTATTATTTTCAGTTGTACAGTGGTTGGACTTCAGTTTTAGTCGTTTACTTTCAGCTCTGATATCTGTATCTCTGTAGTTGATTCTTTCTGCAGGTTAGACGCTTCGTCTGTACGGCAGTTTCCGTACAGATGGCGGATCTGTTAGTGAGCCCGGGTCGCAGTTCCGACCCCGGGGCGTGACAGATTAGAGTGGTATCAGAGCCTAGGTTGTAGGTCGTGGTGGACTTAGAAACCCTAGGCTTGTGGCTGGATATTAGAATGACTACGTGAGAGTCGTGACTTTTAGCGAGAGTCCTGATTGAGTTTTTACCTCTCCCAAGAGACGGGATGAGAGTTTGGCATGTTTATTCTCCTAAATCGATTATGTTGGTTGCAGACAACATAATACTATGGAATGGATGACATGTCTTAGACTTTCGCTGATTGGGTCGTATGGTTGTTGTGTCCTGACGTTTGTAGTTGTGCAGTGGGTGGCGATACCCCTGAGACGTCGTGTTGTGAAAAGGACACACCCCTCCCTGGCTGAGTCACCAGGAGGGCGTTTTCCCTGGCTGAGTTACTAGGAGGGCATTTTCCCTGGCTGAGTTACCAGGAGGGCATTTTCCCTGGCTGAGTCACCAGGAGGGCGTTTTTTCCCTGGCTGAGTTACCAGGAGGGCATTTTCCCTGGCTGAGTCACCAGGAGGGCGTTTTTCCTGGCTGAGTTACCAGGAGAGCGTTTTCCCTGGCTGAGTTACTAGGAGGGCATTTTCCCTGGCTGAGTTACCAGGAGGGCATTTTCCCTGGCTGAGTCACCAGGAGGGCGTTTTTGCTGGCTGAGTTACCAGGAGAGCGTTTTCCCTGGCTGAGTTACCAGGAGAGCATTTTCCCTGGCTGAGTTACCAGGAGGGCATTTTCCCTGGCTGAGTTACCAGGAGGGCATTTTCCCTGGCTGAGTCACCAGGAGGGCGTTTTTCCTGGCTGAGTTACCAGGAGAGCGTTTTCCCTGGCTGAGTTACCAGGAGAGCGTTTTCCCTGGCTGAGTTACCAGGAGGGCATTTTCCCTGGCTGAGTTACCAGGAGGGCATTTTCCCTGGCTGAGTCACCAGGAGGGCATTTTTCCTGGCTGAGTTACCAGGAGAGCGTTCTCCCTGGCTGAGTTACCAGGAGGGCATTTTCCCTGGCTGAGTTACCAGGAGAGCGTTTTCCCTGGCTGAGTTACCAGGAGGGCGTTCTCACTGGCCGAGTTACCAGATGGATAATTATCACTGGCCGAGTTACCAGATGGATAATTATCACTGGCCGAGTTACCAGATGGATAATTATCACTGGCCGAGTTACCAGGTGGATAATTATCACTGGCCGAGTTACCAGATGGATAATTATCACTGGCCGAGTTACCAGGTGGATAATTATCACTGGCCGAGTTACCAGATGGATAATTATCACTGGCCGAGTTACCAGGTGGATAATTATCACTGGCCGAGTTACCAGATGGATAATTATTACTGGCCGAGTTACCAGGTGGATAATTATCACTGGCCGAGTTACCAGATGGATAATTATCACTGGCCGAGTTACCAGATGGATAATTATCACTGGCCGAGTTACCAGGAGGATACTTTCCACTGGCCGAGCAACCAGATGGATGCGTTGCCCCTGGCCGAGTTACCAGGTGGGCGCATGCCCTGGCCGAGATTACCAGGAGGACATTTTTTCCTGGCCGAATTACCAGGAGGATACTTTCCACTGGCCGAGCAACCAGATGGATGCATTGCCCCTGGCCGAGTTACCAGGTGGGCGCATGCCCTGGCCGAGTAACCAGGAGGACATTTTTCCCTGGCCGAATTACCAGGAGGATACTTTCCACTGGCCGAGCTACGAGGGGCGATGCCGCCCAGTGAGAGGCGATGCCGCCCAGTAAGGGGTGATGCCGCCCAGTAAGGGGTGATGCCGCCCAGTGAGTGGCGATGCCGCCCAATGAGTGGCGATGCCGCCTAGTGAGTGGCGAAGGTTTGGCCTGTTGAGGCGATTTTCACCTCCGGCCGAGTTACCAGGTGGTTATTTTAGTGAGATTGAGATGACCCGACAGGACGCCGAGATTTGATGGCGTCGAGTTCGTCCTGATGGACTACCGGGAGCGTCTCCAGCCGTGAGTTGCTTGTTGACATAGTTTCCCGCTTTGAACAAGAGGGACCGAATCCCTGAACGGTAAAGGAGCGAAAACTTCGATAGACTGAGCCTAGGGTCTGTTCTTGTTTGGTTGGGGTTCTAGGCACCGGTCTATCGAAATTTTTGGATCTTTGCCGCGTCCGTCAGTTCTTCTCGCCTATGAGTGGGGTGTTGCTGTGAGTTGAGTCGTGGAGGGTTCTCCGACATAGCTGTGAGAGTGCTAGGGCATTTGCATTGATGTATGGGCTAGAGATAGGACCTTTAGCTTGTTCTCGTGAGGTTCAGATACCTGATCACGTGTTGCACATAGATGGGAGTTATTGGTCCTGCCCAGTGCAGTTGGGGCCCTGGTTTTTGCCTGTTGATCTTTTGGCCCTTCCTCAGCTCCGGGTTTTCGAGGTAGTGTTGGGTATAGGACTGTGGAGATCTGAGGCCTTGATGCTTGGGTATACCACACCGTTGATACACGGTGGTGATGCCATGCCGTTGGCGCACGGCAGTGATGCCACGCCGTTGGTACGCGGCAGTGATGCCACGCCGTTGATACACGGCAGTGATGCCACACCGTTGATACACGGTGGTGATGCCACACCGTTGATACACGGTGGTGATGCCACGCCGTTGGTACACGACAGTGATGCCACGCCGTTGATACACGGCAGTGATGCCACACCGTTGATACACGGTGGTGATGCCACACCGTTGATACACGGTGGTGATGCCACGCCGGTGGCGCACGGCAGTGAGGCCACGCCGTTGTTACACGGCAGTAATGCCACGCCGTGGGTGCACGGCAGTGATGCCACGTTGTAGGTACACAACGGTGAAAGCCTTTTGGATGTTTCGGACTTTTGACCGCGAGTTGGGCATCAGCTTTATGATCGCCTTGTAAGCCAGTTTTCAGTCCCGTTCACCGACGGTTTGGTCCCCGTTAGGGTGTTCTTTATGAGTTGAGGGATCGACTTCGACCCGTGGGTCCGTTGGGGTTATAGCATGTTGAGCGACCAACTGTGGCACGAGATTGTGTCTCCTGAGGATCCCTTTTGAGGGTAGCCTGCAGTTGAGTAGTCCACTCGGGTGGTTTTGGATCGGGAAGTGACCGAGTGAAGACCCCAACTTATTGGATTTCCCTTCCTTATCGGACGAGTCTGCGGGTATGCTTCGGGTCGTCTTGTTGAGGGTGGCACCATGTTGTGGTTTGGTGCGTATTACACTTGTGGTTATCTCAGTTTTCCCCCAGCCTTTTTAGTGGAGCCCTTGGTTTTTCACGTCTCAGCTCAGTAGTGATGTGTTTCTCCTCGCCCGTGATTTACTTGCCCCTTTGAGATCTGTGATTATTGGAGTACGAGGGACGCCCGTTGCAATTTCTAGCTCGAGAGATGAGAGAATTGCACATCGGGTCATGCCGTACTTGTTGTTGTTGTTGCGGAGTAATCACGAGGAGCGAGTGGGGGAGCTAGAGGCGTATTGTTTGATACCTAGCCGTGGTATTCTTGACTCCTGATGGGCTTGATCTAGTTTCGAGGACGAAACTTTCTTTTAGTGGGGGAGGATGTGAGGTCCTGGAATCCCCCGCGTAGGGTTGCTGGTTGTTGGGCAGCTTTCGGTCGCCGTTGGGGGTGTTGGTGCGTGTGTTGGGGGCCCAGAAATGGATTTGTGATGCAATTTGGGATTTGCTTGCATCACTGGAGGCCTGCGTGGGTTGCGCGCAATTTGGACACAAGTGGTGGACTTCGGGCTTAAATTGAGACCCCGTGGGAAGTTGGAGGACCCGTCGGGTGTTTAGAAGTGTTTTCGCGCGATTCAGATGTCAAAATTAGACTCCGGGTGAAGTCCGGATAAAAGTTTACCTCTCCGGTCGCCTTCGGGAATTTTTAGAGTTGGAATTGGGCAAATCGGACTTTAAAAATGGACCCGGCGCGAAAATCGGATCGAGTGGGCATTCGGCAAATTTTCGGGTGAGAATTTGGAGAAATGGACATCGTTTTTGGATTCAGCGCGCGAAATCGCTAAGAATGGACTATTTACTTGTTGGTTTTGGAGCCCGGATGAAGTGCGCGTTTTTCGAGGCATCACGACACGAATCTCGAGGCGAGGCGAGGCAAATCCCGAGGAGTGCGGCTGGCGGATCGAGGCGGGCGCGCGGCTCGAGGAGCGTGCGGCGCGGCAGGGGGGGCGCACTGGCGCTTCGGCGGGAATCGCGCAGGGGCCGCCACGTGGCGGCCCCCCGTTGGCGCCCGCGCGGGAGCACGTGGGCGCGCCCGTGTCACGCGGCCGTGTCCCGCGCCTGCGGGCGGCAGCGTGTCACGCGCCCGTGTGGCGCGTGAGCTGTGCGCCCGCGTGGCGTGCGGGGATACGGCCACGTGGGCGCCCGCCTCCTTGCCTGGGCCTGGTGCACCCGGGCGGGTGCGGTGGACCGGCCGGTGCACCGTGGACCGGTGCACCGTGGACCCGCCTTCTCCCCTCTCCCTCTTTTTCCTCTTCTTCTTCCTCCCCGCAAGCCACCTTCTTCCCTTTCTTTCTTTCTTCTGCACCCGAGAGCGAGAGGGAGTGAGGGAGGAGGTTGTGGGAGTTGGCGTTTCGCGTCGCGGGCCTCGTGGAGCGCGCGAGGCTTCCGATGGGGGCGTTGCGGCGACGGCGGCGCAGTCGGGTAGGTCCCGTGTGTTGGTTTTACTGTATTTTTGTACAGTTTTTGGGGCGATCTTTTGGACTGTAATTAACCCTCTTGCTCTTTTCTGTGTTGGGCACCGTGCACCGTTTTGCTTGCGGACTCCGGCACCGTGCACCGTTTTGCGTGCGGACTCCGGCACCGTGCACCGTTTTGCCTGCGGACTCCGTTTTGCGTGCGGATCCTGGCACCGTGCACCGTTTTGCGTGCGGACTCCGGCACCGTGCACCGTTTTGCGTGCGGACTCCGTTTTGCGTGCGGATCCTGGCACCGTGCACCGTTTTGCGTGCGGACTCCGGCACCGTGCACCGTTTTGCGTGCGGACTCCGTTTTGCGTGCGGATCCTGGCACCGTGCACCGTTTTGCGTGCGGACTCCGGCACCGTGCACCGTTTTGCGTGCGGACTCCGTTTTGCGTGCGGATTCCGGCACCGTGCACCGTTTTGCGTGCGGACTCCGGCGCCCTGCACCGTTTCACGTGCAGACTCCGTTTTTGGTGCGGACTCCGGCAGCGTGCTCCGTTTTGCGTGCGGACTCCGGCGGCGTGCTCCGTTTTGCGTGCGGACTCCGACGGCGTGCCCCATTTTGCGTGCGGATCGCGTGGAGGCCAATTGCTAGTGTCTACGAGCAATTGGTGGCAAATCGAGGTGGGTGGCCTTATCTCCAAGTTTTATGGACTGTACAGTATTTCTACTGATGTAGGACTATGCATGATAGTTTATTTCATTGTGTAGTATGCCAGATTGTAGGAATTGTTATTCCTTTTATTATCTGTTAATATAGTTATTTTGGAACTTGACCTAGCACCCCCGTCATATGTTGTATGTGTAACCAGACTAGTAGAAAACCCTCACTTGGGCTAGGGTTATTTATGCTTAGACATCCACACTGTACCTTCATCCCTGGACGTAGTGTTTTCTCGCCCGGGTAGTGGGCCGAGAGGTCGGGACTTGCTTTTAGTGTGGGATGCTTTTACACTCTTGCCTGGGAGCAGAGTGGAGTCTGGTAGTTGTACTGGGTTGCTTATCTGTGCCGGGAGCCGTTTGGGTAAACGGTAGTCCCGGGAGGTCTTGTTTCCCTGTTGTGCCGTCGTGGAGGGAGCCGACGCGCAGACGGCAGTCCCGGGCCGTCGAGTATCTTCCGGACCGTCTTGTTGGGAACCGTTGGGGTTGGCGGTGGTCCCAGGTCGTTGAGTGTTGTCCGACCTGTTTTGTTACCCTGAGTTATGGGTCGTTCCTGGCTGTGGAGTATCTCCAGCCAGTGAGCCTTGTGCTGCGAGCCGTTGGAGAGGCTAGTGTCACGTGTTTCGAGTTAGCCGAGCAGCTGAGTCGTCGAGAGTGCTCCAACTGTTGTGCGAGGTATTTGGGGATCTTGAGTCCTACCGTTCTGAGAGTGAGCGTGGTTTTTGACTAGCCTGCATATGCCAATGTTTGATACTCTATGCCGCGCCGTTCTACTCAGTTGGAGTCGCGTCCTGAGATGCCGCTGTGGATACGATGGTTGGCCTGTTGAGGCAGTTTTGCGCGAGGGATGAGTTAGTAGGACAGGACGCCCCACGTAAATCCCGTCCTCATGTGGATGTGTGGTAGTGGGCAGGAGCGTTCCTAGTCGACGGGCGCAGGCTTGACTGGACCTTTGAGGTAGTCAGTTCGTTTGGGTCGTTTGAGCACCTTGGGTGCGAGTGGTCTCATTTACTTTCATCTGTTCCACTTTTTGGAGTATCTAGATAGAGGCATGGTAGCTGTAGAGTAGCTCCAGCTTTTCTTGTTTCAGTTTGCATTGCGTTGTTATCTTTGGCCTCTAGTAGACTTGGTGGGCAGACCGTTGGGCTTGTTGACGGCACCCACTGAGAACTACTGTGGGAAGTAGTTCTCACACCCGTCGTGGTGTCTTTTTCCCCAGGAACTTCTCCTCCTGTTCCTGTTGCTCCAGTTGCTGATCCTTCTGACCGAGGCGAGGGAGTCGCGAGCTAGTTCCCTACCCGTCATTGGAGTGTAGCGGTACCCCTTCAGAGGAGAGCTTCAGTAGATTAGCTTTCTTCTTTTTCCTCTGTTGAGAGACCTTTGTTGTGAGGTATAGAGTTGTACTTTATTTTACAGTTTGAGAGACTGTTGTAGTGAGGATATTCTTGTATCGAGAGTCTGTACACTGATGTATTCATTGGAGATACCTCCCTTTTGAGTTTTTGTATCAGAGGACTTTGTATATGATAGTATTTGGGGAGATGGATATTGTATTATTTTCAGTTGTACAGTGGTTGGACTTCAGTTTTAGTCGTTTACTTTCAGCTCTGATATCTGTATCTCTGTAGTTGATTCTTTCTGCAGGTTAGACGCTTCGTCTGTACGGCAGTTTCCGTACAGATGGCGGATCTGTTAGTGAGCCCGGGTCGCAGTTCCGACCCCGGGGCGTGACAGGAACCACGGCTGACGAAATCTCGAAAATCATGCCGCAAATTCCAGAAAAAAATCCTCGGAAGCTCCAAATAAAATTCTTGAGTCCTCACAAAAATCATGTGCGCCACGGCTCGCTCCACGGCCACCATACAATACGCACTGAAGCTCTCGTACCAACTATATAGATAAATCCAAATCTAGCATCAATAGGCAACTCACTACACACTTAGACGCTCCAACAGCACAACTAACAAATGAATGCACACTTAACACAAAACACTTAATCCAAGTCCAGCACCCTCAACATCAGCATATTTAAAAGCTTTCCAAAAGCACACACTAATTCCACCATTAATTTATTCACAAAAAAACACCTCAAATTAAACACATGTTCACCTCCTCAAGTTGCCTCTGTAGCCGCACATAAATCCACTTACACAATTCTCCCAACTCACAGCACACAACACCAAATTCTCACTGTACCAAAAATAACCCACAACATAAACCCTTGTGCTCGTACAGCACTCTCCAAAAATTAAGCTCTTAAAAAAAAACAATTTAACAAGAATCCACAATCCATTCCCAACTCTGGTAAAATCCGCGAGTCGCGCCCTCGATCCGGGCTCCGTACGGCATCTCGCCGAAAACCGCATATCTTGACGATGTCCTGAGAGAGAAAAGAGGGAAAAACCGTCAAAAACTGCCCACAATAGTCGATGCGACACCCGGGCAGCACACTGCCACGGCGTGCGCAAACAGCGCGCCGACAACAAAACCGAGCTCGCTCGCCGCGCCCCACAGCCGCTGTTGCCGCACGCTGCGCACCGCGCGCCTGCGCGCTGCGCGCCGTAGCGCGGCCGCCGCGCGCTGAGCATCGCGCGATGAGCATCGCGCGCATGCGCGCTACGCACCGCGCGCCTGCGCGCTGCGCGCCCGCGCGCTGCGCGCCCACGCGCTGCGCCCCCGCGCGCTGCGCGCCCGCGCGCATGCGCGCTGCGCGCCGCAGCGCGCTGCGCACTGACGCCTGCGCGCTCCCCCCTTGCCGCCTGCTGCGCGACAACCATGGACAGCAGTCCATTTCTCTTCTCCCCGCTGGCAGCTCCAACATGGACGGCAAGTCCAAAAACAAAACCCCAACCACCAACAACAACAACAAGAGCCCAAAATCACCATTAGAGACCAAATACCAAGCTTCAAAAAAAAACTGTACAAACCTTACTTGAGGCTCCTCGCGCGCGCTCTGCTCGGCAACCATCCATAGGTCCACCATCGCATCTCCCATGCGAAACCTCACTTTTCCTTCTTTTTTTTTCCAACCTTTTTCTTCTTCTTCTTTCTCTCTTCCTCACATCTTCTCTTCCTCTGTTTTCCAAACATTCCATTGTTTTGCCTTTGTGAAGGGGATGATGACGTGGCAAGGGCTCTTAATTAGGTGCAAGCTAAGTAAAGAATTGGTGGTTGGCAGCTAATTAAGGGGAAAAGACCAACACGCCCTCCAAGAAAATATCAGAAATCCAAATCTTGGACCTAAATTCTCATTTCCTACAATCTGCTACTCCACAGGCTAAAATCCAACAATTTCATCAATTAAATTTAAATTAATTAATCCATTAAATGCCCCCCATCAACTCACTTTTTGCCCTCGGGGCCTCCGCACCAGTCCGGAACCTCCCGAACTCCGCTGTAATCTGAAAATACACATGTCCACAGCTTTTTCTCCTCAAAAAGCTCAACCGTAGAGTCAGGGTGCTCAATCCAAAAACCGGCTCCAAAATCGCCAGTTCCAACTCACTTTTCACCCTCGGATCTTCCGCGTCAGCCCGGAACCTCCCGAACTCCGCTGTAAACATAAATTATACCTGTTCCAGGTGTTCCCAATATTTTTGCACTCCACTGTGAAGTCGAGGCTTCCCCGAAACCAGTCCTCTAACGGCGAACAATGCCCGAAAAACCCCGAATCGACCTGGGGCTTCCGCGTTGATCCGAGTCGACCCGAACTCATCTCTAATCCGATATGGAACACGCTCGAGGCGATCTCTCCGCACCACGCCATCTTGCGAGGTCGGCGCGCCACCCGAAAACCCGGTATTCTACATATTAAGTGTCACAAAATCTATGATATTACAGTTTTGTGTGCGGTTCGTCGTAGTGGGCGTTGTCTCCCTGACGCAGATTTCTGACCCGTGTGCACCCTATTGCAGTTTGTGGGCCAGGATAGTTAGTTTCGGGCCGGATACCCAGATTGAGGTCAGAGAGCTCCGGACCAAGATGACACGATTGGCAGTGGCATATCGGCGGCAGAGTGAGCAGCGAATAGGATGATACAGTTGTCGGAGCAGCGGGCAGCTCGACAGTGTTTGGTTCTGAGACCACCTGGTTGCAGTATCCTCAGTGGTAGGGATTTCTGTGGTACCGATGGAGCGAGTAGCCCCCTCTGTGCCAATGTTTAGTGTCGAGGCACCGAGGCAGGGTGGATTGTTGACAGCTGGTGAGCTGAGGGGACATGATCGATCTATTCAGCCAGATTTGGCAGATGAACCACCCCGACTCATAAGATTGAGTCGGAGCCTTTGGAGTCAGAGTCGTGGTTGGTGGTGATGGAGTGATCAAGTGAGAGCCTCACTGTGCTAGAGAGTTTTTGCAGTTGTTGAACTATGTGCTCCAGGTTTCGAGGGATGAGGCGGATAGGATGTGTGTGTGTCTGGGAGTGGATTGCGCCAGATACCTTTCAGTTTATTCGGTCCCCCCCCCTCTGTACAAATTTTGGGTCTTGGATGCCTCGATAGGGTAGGCGTTGTGTATGGAGCATGGCACTGTAGTTCCTTTGGATAGGGATCTGCCGCCAGAGGTGAGTTCTGGATATTGGTGCTTGGCGCCGGGTGATGGAGGACAGATTGGCCGGCAGAGGCATTTCTGATTTCTTTTTCCAGGATGATGAGTTCCCGAGATGCCAGAGATCGGGTAGACCCCGATGGCAGTATCAACATCTATATTAGAGTAGCGCAGCGGTAGCGTGGATTTGTTACCTGCGGAGGACCGTATCCATCGCCTCAGTGTGAGAGGTGCTTACGGCGGCACCGGGACTTAAGGATATCTCTGTTGCCCATGAGATCCCGGGTGTGATTTCACCTGAGCTGTTGATGATGCCGCCGTTTAGGGAGATAGAGATTGCTTTTGCCGTGGTTCGGGGAACCGCGCCACCCTTGGCAGCACCTCATTGGATATCGCCGGTAGAGCTGAGAGAGCTGATGGCGCAGTTGCAGGATCTGATGGTTCGAGGGTTCTGTTTGATCTAGTGCCACGCCGTTGGTACACGGTGGTGATGCGACGTCGTTGATACACGACTGTGAGGGTCCTTTTATGGTTCGAGTGTAGACAGGTCCGGGTGGTATCTAGAACCTTTTGATGGAGTCATACTCCGGCAGTTATTGTATGATGCGAGTACCTACTTGGAATCAGACAGCCAAGGACTTTGCCTAGATGGCATTCAGGGTCCGGTAGGGGCATTATGAGCGCACAGTGGGCCAAATAGAATAATTAATGCCCTGTTGTCTTCGAGATCTGAGGAATTGTGTGTTCCAGATGTACTTGGACAGATTGGGAGTGGTGTTCCCCGAGGATATTTGATTTACTCCCAGAGCGACTTGGAGCACGAGGGGCACTTGGGGATGTGCTACCGTGCCTATGTGGATGAAGCTGTATGCTAAGTTATTGAGATACAAGTTTTAGCTTCTGAAGCTTACCTTCGTGGGTCACATTGTGTTAGCCGTAGGGGCGGCGGTGGAAATCCGGCCAATATAGATACCATTTGGGAATTGGCCGAGGTCGACAATTATTGTCAAGGTGAGGAGCTTCTTGGACTTGGCAGTGCCAGGAGAGCATGGCCAATGGATAATGACACTGATATCAGCGCCGACTTTTGCATTGTTAGTGCGGGGTGATAGACTTGCGAGTTATAGCGATGCCTCCCATGGTGGCGGTGGAGTTACCGTTGGTTTACTTTTGAGCATTCTGGATCACCCCGACAGGGCCACTGTGTTGGCGGATACCTGGAGCAGGAAAGCTGTCTGGGGTCGAGTTGGATGATTCCACAGCTAGCGCTGTGTGGACTGTTGAGGCAAACATGGCTTGTGGTTGTGCCCCTGAGGGTTGCCTTGGTTGAGTTGACACAAGTTGTGGTTTGGTGCATGTTGCACTGGCGGTTATTTTGTTTCCCCCAACTTTTGATGGAACCCCTGTTGTGTTTCACGTCTCAGCTCAGGAAGGTTATGTTTTGGATCCCTCGCCCGTGATTGACTCACCCCATTTGAGATTTAGGAATGTTTGGAGTACGAGGGACGCCCGTTGCGAATTCTGGCTCGTGAGATTGGAGGTTTACGCAACTTGGCAATGCAGTACTGGTTGTTGCTGTTGCTGTTGTTGAGGAGTAATCACGGGGAGTGAGTGGTGACTTAGGAGCTGGAGACGGTGATTTTGAGTACTTAACCTTGGTAATTGTGACTCCTGTTTGAGTTGTGTTAGTTTCGAGGACGAAATTTTCTTTTAGTGGGGGAGGATGTGAAGAACCGGATCTTCGTGGTCATTACAGTGTGATCGACAGCTTATGGAGGCCTATTTCTGTGGATAGTGTTGATTGCGTGCAAATCGGACCCAAGAAACGGACTCAGTGTGAGAAATGGATCAAGATTGCTTCATGAGGAGTTTCGTCGAAAATAAAGGTGGTTTCGCGAAAAACGGACACCGTATTTGGATTCAGCGCGGAAAAATGATCAAAATGGCTATTTGGTTGCATTATTTGGAATTTTGGACCTCGGAATTGGACTCAGCGTGCGAAAACAGCAAAAAGTGGCATTTTTGGAGCTTACTGGATCCTTTTCAGGCGGCCGGTCCATGGGAGAGCGCGTGCACCAGGCGCAGCGGCCGCTCGGGCATCCACGCGGCGGCACAGGAGAGGCGGGCGCGGGCCATGCGGCACGCCTGCGTTGGGCAGAGCGCGCCCACGTGCGCCGCGCCGCACTGCACGTCCCCGCGCAGGGGACACGCGGCGCTACTCCAATGGCGGGCGCCGCGTCGGGCGTGGCCCCATCCGGGCCATCCGCCCGGGGGCGGGCGCCGTGGCAGGCGCCGTGTCGGGCGTGGCCCCATTCGGGCCATCCGCCCAGGGGCGGGGCGCCTGGATGGGCGCCACGTGCCCCCGCCTGCGCGCGGGCTGGGCCGGGGTTGGGCCTGGCCCCGCACTGTGCTTCGCACAATGAACCCAGCATAGGTTCCCTTCTCTCTCCTTCGTCTTCCTCTTCTATTTATGACCTTCCTCCTCCTTCTTCTTCCTCTTTTGGATCCTTCAAACCTTGGGGACTTCTACAGAGCATTTATTGGCAACCCTCCTTCATCTTCATCAGCAAAGAGATGGATTATAGAGGCTTTATTACCATCATCTTCTCCATGAGGCAAGCACCACCATTGTTGCAGTTTGTGAACCTCTCCGTCGCGTTTCAGTGCGAAAATTCCCCAGGACTTATTTCTTGGAATTTTGAGCTCATTATTGGTTCTCCGTTTTCACAAGAGGAAAGGCTACAATATTTATATTCAACTCTTCCCTCAGATCTCATGTTTTTACAGAGTTTTAGGGCCATCTTTGGGACCCTTTATTTCAGTCTAGATTTTTGGGCAGCCTTTAGTATTTTGGCTTTTCTGAATTGTAGGAGTGGAATTTTTGGATAATTTTTGCAGGGAAATTTCCCGGACTCGAAGATCTACAATATTTACCATTTTCCCTATATCTGAGCTTCTGTTGGGGTTTATGTATAATCTTTGGAACACCTTGCTGCATTCGTGCACAGATGGAACTTAGTGGATAGTTCAAAGTGTTTATGGGTTTTCTCCTCCATCCGAGCATGAAATAACTTTGTTAATATAAGGTCTTTTTCAGAAATTCAAGTTGGTACTTCTTCTTAACTTCAAGGTGAGCAAATTCTCTATTGTGATCTATGGATGAATCCCTGTGGAAAAGCCCCTAATTAAGCTTGGAAATGCTAGCAAGTTTATGTTAGCAGTTTTGGACAGCATTGTGACATTTGTTGTATTTGAATGTTAAGGGAAATTAATGGTGGATTTTGAGGACTTGGAGATGTTTGTTTGAATGAGGACATCTTTATTTTACTGTTAGAGACTTCATTTTGAGGTATTTGGGGCTGCACTTACATCTTCTTTAACTTAGTTTGAATTGCTGAAATTCTGGAATTTAATTGCGCCGTGTGTATTGTTTCAGTGATTGCGCCCAATCCGTGAGGTGGATTTGGATGATTTTCGCGGCATCGGTCTCCTGGGAGGATAAGGATTACTTACGCCAAATTTCAGTTACAGCGGGCAGCGGATCGTCAAGTTTCAGGTGGGTGGTTGTGCTTTGCCGAAAACATCGATTTACCCACTCGGGCTATTGGTTTCCCTCATGGCATTGTGGTTGATGTACTCTTCTCCTTGGTATAATATGCTTGGATATCCATGTTTAGATTAAGTTAATTGATCCTCAGTGTATACATGAGTGAATGAATAGTTTGATTGATGTTGCATTATCTCATATGAAGTTCATTATAAGTGATCATTCTTAAACCTATGCTATGTGAGGGTAATTGGGAAATTAATCTTTAACCTACACCTTGTGATGAATGGTTGACCTAATTATGGTGAATGATGGTGATAGTAATGTGTGAATGGTTGGTTGATTTATGTGAGGACTTGGTTGATTTATGTGAGGACTTGGTTGATTTATTTGAGAATGATTTATGCGAGAGTAGTGGGTTTGGTGATCCTTAGTCTCCACTTGGTGATATGAATTACAGTTGTCGATTCTTATCCTACAATGTGTGATGTTGGGCATAGATGTTAATCCATAACCTATCTATGTGAGAATAATTAGTTGATTGATCATTGATCTAACTTATGTGAAAATGGGTGATGATGTGGGTTATTGATCTAGTTGATGTGAGAATGACCTAGGCTTTTGATTCCTAATTCCTTCATGAAAAGATAGATATCATTGTTGAGTTGAGGCCTATTCCTTATGAGACAAAGCAATTTCATGACTCCTATTATTTACAATGGGATTGGACGTTGTTGGTAGATCCTATGTTCATCCTATGTAAGATCAATGAAGGTTGTTGAACCTTAAGCTATTCATTGGTGATACTTGATTGAATGTCCCTGTTTAAGTGATGTTAAATGATCTTGGGCTTACTCCTGTATGAATGTGAGGGTTGACACGCATTGTACCATCTTATGTGATTTTTGATTAGGTGTGGCACTTCCTTATTTTCATACTTTGTGAACATCGGGTATGTGGTATTGGCAGGCATAGGCTATGTTGCACTTAATGTTCTTATGCAATAATCAATATTATGGAATAGCATGCTCTAATAAATGTAGAACATCGACACCTGTTTTCTTTTTATCATCTTGGGACATTTGCATGCTTGTATGGTCATTTAGATAGGCCACCTTTTTCTGCTATACTATCATGTAGGACTTGACTTACGAGAAACCATGTTTCTTGCTTTTCTCCTTTCATACTAGGCTCAGGGTATTTGTAGCTCGTGAGCGAGCAGGTGGTTTTGAGATAGTGTAGGCAGACTCTTGGGATCTGGGACAGGCTGACTTGAGGGCAGGGTATTGCGGCTACCGCGGACTTTGGGCGGTTGACCGGATGGTGACTTGTGCATCAGATTAGGGATGATAGGTCGGGTTTGATTTGGGGGATTTGTGGGATATTGCGGCGACCGCGGACTTTGGGCGGCCGACCGGGTATTTACAGCTGCATCAGATTGGGGGATCGGGCTTTATGTAGTGGATGGGGTTTTCCCACTTTGATTAGAGTCGTGATCCAGTCCTGCTACATTATTGATATTGGGTACTTGTTACTTTACTCGTGTGGGTCGCTCCCCTCGAGTGCCACTCCGGAGTGTGTGTGTGACCGTGCTGGTCAGGAGCCGGTCTGTCGCTTTTCGGGATGCGACCGTGCCGGTCAGGAGCCGGTCTGCATCCTGTGGCTGAGTTTTGAGTCGACAGTAGAGCAGGCAGTACCAGTGTTGACTGGTGGTTGGATTGGGTTTATTCAGGCATTTATATTCTGATGCATACCTTTAGCTATCTTTATTAGCTCGGCATTTAGAGGCATTTTAGTGGTAGCTTTCTTTTATCAGTAGTTATGTTTATAGCTTACCACCTCTCTTATTTCTATTCTTGCCTCCGGTAGACTTGTGGGTACGTCGGGGTTTGAGGCTTTACCCACAGGGGGAGGCTACTGGTTTTACTAGTGGTTCTCACCCCCATTGTTGTTTTCCCCCTTTCCTCCCTTTGTTTTGCAGTGTCTGCTGCGGGAGTTGCGGATCTTACGGGTGGAGGTTCGAGGCGAGGGAGTCGCGAGATAGATCCCTACCAGTGTTGATTTCTACAGTGGGATAGATGTACCAACCCGGATTGTGGGTTTCACTGTACTCAGTTGTATTTTATTATTTCAGTTTATCTCCCTTTTTGGATTTGTAGATGATGTATAGGTGGCTTTTACTTGTATTACAGTTTCGGTGGACCGGATTATTGTATGATTATATCTGGGAGATGGATATTGTACTTTTACTTTTTAGTTGTACAGTGATTCAGATATTTTTATTACAGCAGTTTTTCTTCTGCTCTGATATCTATTTAGTTGTTAGATGATACTTTGCAGGTTAGACGCTTCGCTTATGCGCGGTTCCGCATAGGTGGCGGATCAGTTGGCGAGCCCGGGTCGCAGTTTCGACCCCGTGGCGTGACATCACCTCACTTGAGATCAGCAAAGACTGGAGTGCGAGGAGCGCCCACTGCGGATTCTGGATCGAGAGGTGAGAGATTTACGCAGTTGGGCCATTCCCTACGTGGAGATCCTTTGGAGCAACCATGATGAGCGCGAGGCTACTTGGGAGCCGGAGTTGGAGATGAGGGATACCTACCCCAACGTATATGAGGCATCGGACTGAGGATTATTGTTTAGTTTGGTCTCGTTTCGAGGACTAAACTTTTGTTAGTGGAGGAGGATGTAGTGACCCAGATTCCCGTGTAGTTTTTCCCCATGTTTCGGGGTGTGGAACAACTGTTAGTGGTGTTTTGGGCCCACAACACGTCAAAAGGATGTGTTGGATCAACTCAGAGAGGGTTTGGGGTTAAGCCTGTCTTTCGGCTGCTTTTGCCGAAGATTAGATGTGGTTTCAGGTTGATTGGAGGCCGTATTTGGATTCAGTGCGGAAAACCTTTGAAAACGGCTATTTACTTATATTTTTTCTGAGTCTGGACGCCCAAAAACGGACACCCGGAAGTTTTCTGTGCAAAATGGTGCACGGGGGGAGCCATGGACCGGCCGATGACACGTGGCGGCACGTGATTGGCCGGCGCCCGGTGTCTGGTCCACGGAATGGGAGAGCTGGTGCACGGTGGACCGGCGGGGACACGTGGTGGGCTGCGATTGGCTAGCGCACGCTGTCTGGTCCATGGAAGGGGAGCGCTGGTGCACGGTGGACTGGTGGGGACACGTGGCGGCCAACCATTGGCGGGTCTGCGCTGCGCGGTCCACGGGGCAGCGCGACTCGGCGCATGGACCGGGGCGCGCCACGTGGCGGCCCCGGATTCGCGGGCTCACGAGCGCGCGGTGCACGCGGGGCCGCGGCGCCGACGCCGTATGCACGCGTGGCGGGCACCCCCCGCGTGGCGGGCACCGCCCGCGTGGCGGGCGAGGCGCCGCCCACGTGCGCCACGCGGCGCCCAGCCATTGGCGGGCGCCGCTGGTGCGGTGTGCGGGCAGGACACGCGGTGGCGCCCAATTCGAGGGTGCCGCTGTTCCCTGTTCGGGGACACGTGTCGCGCCCGGGTGAATCCGGGCACGCACAGTAACGGGCCGGCCCGCGCATTTCGGGCGCCCGATAGTGGGGACATAGAGGTCATTTCCTCAATTGTTTTGTGGGCCTATATATATACCTCCACCTCTCTCTCTTTCTCTCTTTTTTTTCGATCTCTAGAGAGGGAATGAGAAGGAGAGCCCAATACAAAAGGTGTTCCTCAGGTAGTTTTTGATCTTGTGGTGGATTTACAGAATTTTTGAAGGCTCGGCAACGGTGGTATCGATTTTATAGTACGCCTCGACTTTCCCCTATTTCGGCCTATTTCCGTCGCAGTTCAATCAAAAATTCACTATGAGCAAACGAGGAGGAATTTTTGAGCGATTTTCACGGCAGTGTGTTCCTAAGAGGTAAGGCTTCATTTTTCGTGTTGATCACTTCGCTCTGTTTAGCACTTTTGCATGGTTCCCGAGGCATCTTTAACCCTTTTTTTTCTGTGATGATTTCTGGACAGCACCGGCTTGTTCATTTATATCTTGGCCTAGGAGCATCGGATCAAGGCATATAAGTACTTGTTTTTGATCTACTCGTCGCAAGGAACGCAACTGTAATTTTTCTAGATTTTTTGGATCACTGTACAGAGGTGAAAATTCCTCTTTTTCTGTGCTATTTGTAAAACAACAAAAGCTGTATTTTTGGGTTTTGTGTTTACACCGGGTGCGTTGTTCTGTACAGTTGTGCACTGGTTTCGGCGGATTGCGGAGTTAGAGGACTGTGGGCAGCGAGGATGCTCTTTGGGTGTGGATTGCGTATTTCGAGGTGGGTGATTGTTGCATACCTCAACTTCTGACTTCCTCACTAAGTTGATTAGAGGGTTTTCCCTCCATTGGACTAGTTAATTGATCACCCTCTTTGGACACCATGCATGATTAAAATGATATAAATGTGAGTCTATCATTTGAGATTAATTTTGTGGACATAGCATGCTGGGAATATTATTGGGATAATATTGTTGTGGAAACATGATTGCGGGGACATTTCTAATAGTGCTAATTAACATGCCCTATTAGCACATAGACTTTTATGAAAGTTGATAAGATGGATTAATTGTTGGGACATGATAACATATCTATGTGCGGGTACCACTTTGGTGATTTATTATGGATCAGGGATTATATACATGTGTAGTTGGCTGATGATTTTAGCATGATGGTTATATCTATGCGGATTTATTATTTGATACACATGTGGAACTGTTATTTGATATTCTCTCTTTCATCTTGCATGAGGACTCTTGCATGCTGGTATGGACATCTAGAAAGGTCACTATTTATTGCTACACTATCATATTGAGACTTGACTTAGGAGAAACCATGATTGTTTTCTTTCTTCTTTTCATTTAGACTTTTGATTCATGTTGCTCGGGTTCGAGCAGGGGTTTGGGATAGTGTAGTTGGGATCTTGGAGTCTGGGAAAGGTGGTACTTGATCGTGGATTGGTGGGGGTATTGCGGCAACCGCGGACAGTAGGCGGTTGGCCGGATATTATCTATTTTATCAGATTGTGGACTTGTGGGGTATTGCGGCAACCGTGGATCTCGGGCGGTTTACCGGATGTTTATCTTCGCATCAGATTGGGGTTGAGTATTGTCGATCTTTGCATCAGATTGGGGGATCGGGGTTTCATTAGTGGAGGGATTTGTTCCACTTGAGCATAGTCGTAATTCAGTCCTGCTATATTATGATACTTGTGACATGGTTACTTTACTCGTGTGGGTAGCTACCCTCGAGTTCCCCTCCGGAGAGTAGGGATCAGACAGTTATTGAGTTTTTGCTATCACATCGGCGCGGCTATACTTGCCCGATGATGAGGGTGGCAGCAGGCAGTACCAGTTTTTACTGGTGGCTAGATTGGGTTTATTTTGGACAGATACTATTTTTCGATGCATCTATACAGTCATTTCTTTTGGCACTGCATTTAGAGGCATAGTAGTGGTAGTTTTTCTGTTTCAACAGCTTATTTACCTTACCACTTCACTTTTTTTCCTTGCCTCTGGTAGACTTAGTGGGTACGTCGGAGTTTGAGGCTTACCCACAGGAGGAGGCTACTGGTTTACTAGTGGTTCTCACCCCCATTGTTGTCTTTCTCTTTTTCTTCCCTTTGTTTTGCAGAGTCTTCTGCGGGAGCTGCTGGGCCATCGGCAGCTGATCGAGGTAAGGGGATCGTTGAGTAGATAGATCTCCTGTGAGGCTGAGAGTTACTGTTAGACAGATGTTGTACCATCCACTCAGACTGTTGTATTTTTTTTTTCTTTTATTTTGGGACTGGCTTTAGCCAGCTAGTTGTACTATTTTGGTGAGCTGGGAGATTATTGTATTTATTACAGCTTTATTTTATTTCCAGTCTGAGATATTATGTAGTTATTTTTAGTTCAGCTCTGTATTATGCTCTTTTATTGTACATCTTATATCTGAGCAGGTTACCGACGCTTCGTGTACATGGAAAATTCCGTGTGCACGGGGGATCTGTTAGCGAGCCCGGGTTCTGGTTTACACTCGGGGCGTGACACCATACATCTTGAAGAATTTCCTCTAGATCATACTAAAAATATCTGGGGCTCAGGAAAGTATTCCTACAATTTTCTAGGCAACTATCATATTTACCAACTATAATAACAATCAAGCTAGACATGCTAAACATGCAGACAATAGCTTTAGAAGGCGTTCCATACATCTTGAAGAATTTCCAACCCATCTGGAATGCTTTTCGTAGGCAAAGCTGAAGTTGGGGAAGCGCCAAATCGAAAATCTGCCGAAATTGTAAAACCGCGCCGAGCGCGCGCGCACACTGTCGCGAACCTCGGAAAAATCCCCGAAAGCCCAAACAAATTTCTCGAGTCCTCTACAAAATTCCCGGCGCGCCTCGGCTCACTCTCTGTCAATTCCCAGCTCACAGCACATGTGCGAGTATGCGTGCCCCCCCTCGGCTCCGCACAGTAAAAAATATCCAAGACTCACAGCCATGTAGGTTTTTCTGGATCCACAAGGATCTAAATAGGTACTATCAAACACCTAGAGGGGGGTGAATAGGTGTAATATTTAAAAAATCAAATCTCAGTGCATAATAAAAACCAATGCGGAAAGTAAAAATAGCACACCGAGATTTACGTGGAAACTCCAATCCAGGAGAAAAACCACGGGACCAACACGCAATAACAATCCACTAAGAAAAGAAGAATAACAAGGTGATTACCGACTCCACGGACTCAACCCCTCCTTCAACTTCTTCGGACCTTGCGCTCACCGATTGCATGTCCACTGCACATGTTCGAATCCACGAACGCCACTCGAATCCACGAGCACACGTTTCGAATCCACGAAACGCCTTCAACACACCGAATCCACGGTGCAACGACGAATCCACGACGCAAACTCAGCCGATAAGAATATTGGCTTCGATGGTGATCCTTTGCTTAGATTATCATTGAGGAACCGTAGAAGGAATCTCTAAGCAAAGACTAGATCAATTCGACAAAAGATAGATCTTGGAAGAACCGTCGAATTGACCTAAAAGAGGCGAAAGAGAAGAACGATAAAAACCAGCCTCTAGGGTTGCTCTCGAGTGTTTCTGAATTGATCGGTAAGTATCGAGAAACCCTAAGCGTCTATTTATAACCCTTGGAAAAAGATAAAAGTCGGTTTAGAGATTTTATCCCGAGAAGGCATTATGTACCGGTACCAAATAACGTGTTCCGGTACGCAATGGTGCAAAACACAGATTTTTCTATTGTGTTCCGGTACGCGAGTCTGTGTTCCGGTACGCAATGCAAATTTCAGAAAATTCTGTGTCGGGTTAGAGGAACTTCAAGTGTGGTTCCGGTACTCAATGTAAAAACTGATTTTTCCAAGATAATCTTTATCCAAAACAAACCAAGTACCGGAATCCAAACTTAAATTAAGTTGTAAGTTAAAACCAAGTTCCTAAAACCTAGTCTAAACCAAGTTTCAATAACTTCCTGATTCCAATGATTATAAATGAACTATAATCACCATGATTTAATTTAATCATACCTGAGTGTTACCTTGAGCTCATGTTGAATCTTCAATGAGTCTTCGAAGGCTGATTTGACAATTTGATCCCTTTAAGACTCCGACTCAACTCACTGACTTGACTCACGAAATATGCCAACACCAAAAAGCCGTAACAATCTCCCCCTTTGGCAATTTCGTGACAAAACCCAAAAATACATAAAAACGCTCAAGTCACTCATCTTAAACCAAAAAATCGAAACTCAATGTTATCACCAAAACATTAATTTTCTTTGCGTGAAAGATCCAATATATACAAATTACATTTGAACCAAAAAGTCCTAGAACATACTCTATGACTTAGGACTTGGAGTCTTAAAGTGATGTAATTCCTTCAAAACAAAACTCCAAACAAAATCAAACATTAGTCGTTAGAAATTAAAATCCTGCATTTGATTCGTCTTCCTTTTGGTTCTTTTGTTTTTCCGGCTCTTTTGTTTTGTGGCTCTTGTTCTCAGTCTTTTCTTTATCTCCCCCTATCTTGAGCATCTCTGTTCTCCCCTTTTTATTATACGTCCATCTCATTTCTGTTCTCCCCCTTTTTGTCACAAATTGTCAAACAGTTAAACAGACAAAAAGAAACATACTAGAAGGATAAGTTCTTAGTTACATGCCCATAAGAGTTCTTGTTCATCACAGAGTGAAAAGAAAAAGAAAACCAAAAACAAGAAGGAAAAGAGATCACTCATCCTCATTTGAATCATCATCATCATCATGCGATGTTGGTCCATGCGATGTACTCGGTGCAGTTGCTCCAGTGACCACATCATCATGTTTACACCCAAGGATATCAAAGATTTTCTTTAAACCATCCTCAAGTTTCTTGAAGCCTTGCTCCATCCTTTGCTCCATCCTTTGCTTTAATGAACGAACATCCCGATGCAAGGTTTGAAGAGTTATGACCTCATCTGGTTCAGGAGATTCTTGACAAGGTGGTGCACTCACTGTCGCTTCACTTGCATAGGCTTTTGTATGCCCAAATGTCTTCAAAGTGCTAATCGACTTGGCTAAAGTGATTCCATCAATTGCCCCCAAGCCATAATCATATTTGGCACAAGAAGTGTCCACTCCGTGATCATCCAAAATACGAGTAATCAAGATTGGATACGGTAGAAGGTCACGTTGCCTTGATCCCTCAATGACATGTACCATCTGCTGCCAAATAAGAAATGGAATGTTGGTGTTAATTCCATTTGCACTCTCCGGGTGACCAAGGAAAAAGAGAAGTAGCAATCGATCCCATCGAGTCTGTTTGGTCCCCAGTGTGGGCAATAAGTTGTAGCATACAATTAAGGACAAAATATGATACTCTGGTTTTAGGTCCTTTGATTCAACATATGATCTGTTCGTGTGCGTCCCTGACTTGCAAATAGAGTCCACAACAATATCCCAATGGGTGTCATGTCGGAAATCACCATCAGTATAATAAAGACTAGTAGTGTCAACAACTAATCCAAGATTTGCACCTATTACTGCTGGAGTAATGTCAAACTTGACGTCCTTAACTGTTGTTTCAATAATGAAAGCCCCTGTGTCATGGTCCTTTTGAAGTATGTTAGCTCTCATGTAGAACTCCCTGATGATCTCCACACAAAAACCCATCTTAGGTTGAACTCTGCCAAGTGGCCGAATATGACTTCGTTCCAAAAGCCTTGCAAAGTCTGGCACCTCACGACATAGCTCGTTAAAATTCACGTGTCGCTCTCCAATGCATGTCCGGTTTGCAAATCTGGCACGACGTTTTGGACTCACATGCTGTTCACTTTCATCAACATTTGATCTCCGTTGAGAGTGCTCGCGTATTACCGGTCCACCGGTACTTCTACGCGGAGGAGAATCTGCACCCTTCTTTTTCCCTGAAGACAAAGGTGCTTTCCCCTTTCCTTGAACTGATTCCTCTTCATATTCTGAGGAATGTTCAGATTCTGAGCTAGTTGAATCCTCATTGCGTGATCGTTTGGTAGCCTTTTTCTTTCCAGAACCGCGATCACGTCCACTTCCAGTGGCCATCAAAATCACTAGTGCAAGAAGCCATGAAAACGCCATTTCCTACAAAGAACACAATGCA
Organism: Tillandsia leiboldiana; assembly: GCA_029204045.2. Taxonomy (NCBI): domain Eukaryota; kingdom Viridiplantae; phylum Streptophyta; class Magnoliopsida; order Poales; family Bromeliaceae; genus Tillandsia; species Tillandsia leiboldiana. The sequence continues at coordinate 26,977,581 of CM055061.1, forward strand.
CTATGATTTGATCTTATGGGGAGGCTTAAACATGTCTAAGAAACATTCTAAACATGTCACAATTGATGATTCATCATTTAAAATTCATTTGCATTAAAAGCCCTAATTCTCAATTTCTTCTATGCTAAGAACATATGTAAATGTTAGATTCAATCAAATAGGCAAGGAAACTTGAATCTAATTAAATAGAAAGCAACCATTTATGTTCTAAACATGAATTAAGGGTAATTTATGCAAGAGATTTCATTTGAAGTAAAAGTCTACTCAAAAATCCCTAAATAAGACATCAAAACCTAAAAACTAGGGTTTTGAAGCAAAAGAAAGCAAGATTAATGAAAAACTTACAAATCAAGCCACCAAATCTCTTGATCTTGAAAAGAAAAAACCCTTAGAGATGTTTTAGAGAGAGAGAGGGAGGGTTTTGAAGTGGGAGAGAAGAAATAAAACCTTGGAATTCCGGAATATAAAGAAACCCAGATCGCGTACCGGTACAAGAAGTCGCGTACCGGTACGCAGTGTAAAAACTGAAAATCCTACGTTCGGGTTCCGGATTGAAAAACAGGGGGTGATCCGAATCCGCAATTTAGTTCCGGTACTAAAAATGGAGTACCGGTACGTAAGTGAAAAACCAGAAAAATTCACATTCGGGTTCCGGACTGGATTTTCTGATCCGGATTGGATTTTCCGGTACTAAGAAGCAGGTACCGGTACCACAGAGCCAAAGAGCAAAAATTTCTTGAAACAAATCCAAATTTTGAAATCTTTTCAAATACCGATTTGTATACCATCAAGAAATCCATTTAAGTGCTTTGAAAAACAATAAATTCACATAGATGTCATTCAATCCAATTAATTATAAAAATTAAAAAGATTTACTCCAAAATCATGAAAAATAAAGATAAAACATTATAAACCGTTTTTCATGTTATATTCATCAAACACAAGTCATCAAAAATAATCTTGAGATCCAAACTCTATCAAGATGTAACGGATTTACAAAGATGACTTACGGAGATTTCCAAATGACATCAATCTTGAATTCTACCCTTTCAAATTGAGATAAGCACTAAAATACCTAAGGGTGGCTCTTTGATCATCTTTTTAACTATCCCACCTTATAGCAACCAGGAGATTGTTCAAAATAAGAACTTTGAATATAAATCTCCGAATGCTTCAACTAAAAATTCTCATAAAATATTTTCCAAGCATCCATAACATGTGGTAGCTTCACACACAAACCGGACGACCGGGGTGGCAGCTCTTTCCACCATGTGGTGGTAGTTTTCACACTCCTTTCGGATGTAACTCTTTCCACATCTTTTACAATTTATTTATTTACCCTTGTAAGAATGCAATCTCTTACGTGAAAGAATTAAATCCCAAATTTTAGTCTATCGGTTGTCTCACGTTTATCACAGTGAATTCACATAACCGAGATAGATTAAGCATCTAAAGATCACACATGATTTCTAAAATTTGATGCTTATAACTATCAAAAACTCCTATAATGAAGTATCTTCAAGATTATGATTATGGAGTAAAGATGATAATCCATATAAAATTAATTTGGAGTGAATGAACGTGAAGCCCTTTTTATTCAATGCACTCGTTCGTTAAAAACCTTTTTGTTCAAAAACTTAATATAAAAATAAAGAGCATTGAAAACATATAATGCAGAGATAAAGAAAAATATGAAGGGAAAACCAATCAAAGCATTACATACAGTCATAAGCTAATTAGAACTTAAGACAAGGAAAGATATCACCTTTCCGAATCCAAAATCGTCGGATTTTGGGTTGTCTTGATTCATTGTGATTGGGAGATGATAGCTTTGACTGTTGGTCCACCTTAGGTCTTTGCGACGCAATGATCCACTTGAATGACTGATGTTGTGGCTCGAACCTTTGGTGGGTTGAGTGAACTCCTTTGTCTTGATGTGTCTTTTGATTCCGTTGAGTTCGCTCCGTAGATGAAGTTGCCGAAGAATTCCTCTTTCTCTTTTTTGGGCACGACTTCATCAAGTGTCCTTCAAGTCCACATTGGTGACAAGTTATTCCTTTCAATTTAGTTGTGGAACTTGAAGCCTTCACAGTTTGGTTCTTTTTAAATCCCAAACCAACCTTGCTTATTTGACCTAATCCGGACATACAATCAAATTTCTTGGAACCGGTTGAAAGCCTTTGTATGTCCGATTTAAGTTGATGAACTTGCTTGGTCAAGGCTTGGTTGGTGACATGAATTTCCTCAAACTGTTTTTCTAGAAAATCAATCTTGTTAATATGGGAATTAACGATCGTTTCCGATTGATTTATCTTTTCTTGGAGGATCTTATTATTATCCAATAAAAGTTCCCGTTCCTCCTCGAGATCATGAAGTTTGATCTTTAAAGCATGATTCTCGTCTTGAATCTCAAGCCGTCGCTTTCTCAACTTCTTAATATGTTTGGCCATCTTCTTTGATTCCGTAAGAAGTTGTTGATATGCCTCAACGAGTTCTTCTTCGTCCGACTCCCCCTCACTTGATGACTCTCCATCGGATGTTGATGTTTCATGCAAAATCAAAGAAATAGAGTCAGTGATTAACGATGATAAGCACAAATTAGAAGAGGGAATTTGTGTCATGCCCCGGGGTCGAAACTGCGACCCGGGCTCGCTAACAGATCCGCCATCTGTACGAAAACTGCCGTACAGACGAAGCGTCTAACCTGCATAAAAAAAAAACAACTGCAGTACACAGATATCAGAGCTGAAAGTAAACTACTAAAGACTGAAATCCAAACACTGTACAACTGAAAATAATACAATATCCATCTCCCAAATACGATCGTATACAAAGTCCTCTGATACAAAACTCAAAAGGGAGATATCTCCAATAAAAACATCAGTGTACAAGCTCTCACTACAAAGATATCCTCACTACAACAGTCTCTCAAACTGAAAAGGAAAAGTACAACTCTATACCTCACAACAAGTTCTCTCAACAGAGGTAAAAGTAGTAAACTAAACTACTGGCTCTCCTCGGAAGGGGTACCGCAACACTTCAACGAAGGGTAGGGAACTAGCTCGCGACTCCCACGCCTCGGTCAGAAGGATCAGCAACAGGAGCACAGGAATAGGAGAAGAAGTCCCTGGGGAAAGGACACCACGACGGGTGTGAGAACTACTTCCCATAGTAGTTCTCAGTGGGTGCCGTCAACAAGCCCAACGGTCTGCCCACTAAGTCTACTAGAGGCAAAAGATAACAGTGCAATGAAAATATGAACAGGAAAAGCTGAAGCTACACTACAACTACCATGCCTCTATCTAGATGCCCACAAAGTGGAACAGATGAAAGTAAAAGTGGCCACTCGCACCCGAGGTGCTCAATCGACCCAAACGAACTGACTGCCTCATAGGGTCCAGTCAAACCTGCGCCTGTCGACTAGGAGCGCACCTGCCCACTACCACACATCCACATGAGGACGGGGTTTACGTGGGGCGTCCTGTCCGACTAACTCACCCCTCGCGCAAAACTGCCTCAACAGGCCAACCACCGCATCCACTGCGGCATCTCAGGGGGCGCGACACCAACTGAGGAAAACGGCGCGGCATAGGGTATCAAACATTGGCATATGCAGGCTAGTCAAAATCCACGCTCACTCTCAGAACGGTAGGACTCAAGATCCCCAAATATCTCGCGCAACAGTCGGAGCTCTCTCGACGACTCAGCTGATCAGCTCACGCGAAACACGAGACACTAGCCTCTCCAACAGCTCGCAGCACAAAGCACACTGGCAGGAGGTACTCCACAGCCAGGAATGACCCACAACTCAGGCTAACACTACTGGTCGGACAACACTCAACGACCCGGGATCACCGTTAACCCCAACGGTTCCCAAAAACACTGACCAGAAGATACTCGACGGCCCGGGACTACCGCCTGCTCAACGGCTCCCTCCCATGACAGCACAACAGGGATACAAGACCTCCCGGGACTACCGTTTACCCAAACGGCTCCCGGCACAGATAAGCAACCCACTACAACTACCATACTCCACTCTGCTCCCAAGCAAGAGTGCAAAAGCATCCCACACTAACAGAAAGTCCCGACCTCTCGACCCACTACCCGGGCGAGGATAACACAATGTCCAGGAAATAGAACAACAGTGTGAGTGTCTAAACATAAATAACCCTAGCCCAAGTGAGGGTTTTCTACTGGTCTGGTTACACATGCAACATATGACGGGGTGCTAGGTTAAGTTCCAATATAACTATATTAACATATGATAAAGGAATAACAATTCCTACAATATATAGCAGGCTATACCCGAAAATAAGCTATCATGCATAGTCCTACATCAGTAGAATTACTGTACAGTCCATAAAACTTGGAGATAAGGCCACCCACCTCGATTTGCCACCAATTGCTCGTAGACACTTGCAATTGGCCTCCACGCAAAACGATGTCCGCTGCAGGAGTCCGCACACAAAATAGAGTCCGCACGCAAAACGAAGCACAATGCTGGAATCCGCACGCAAAACGGAGTCCGCACGCAAAAAGAAGCATAATGCTGGAATCCGCACGCAAAACGGAGTCCGCACGCAAAACGGTGCATGGTGCCAGAATACGCACGCAAAACGGAGCACGGTGCCGGAGTCCGCACGCAAAACGGAGCACGACGTCGGGGACCGCACGCAAAACGGTGCAGAAAAACACAGTCCCAAAGACAGATAAGAACAAGAGGTTAATTACAGTCCAAATGAACGCCCCAAACTGTGCAAAAATACAGTAAAAACTAAGCGCGGGACTTACCCGACCGCGCCGCCGCCGCCAAAACGCCCCCCTCGGAAGCCCCGCGCGCTCCACGAGGCCCACGACGCCACGCCGCAACACCTCCCCAACCTCCTCCCTCACTCTCCCTCACTCACGGTTGGAGAAGAAAGGAAAGAGGAGAAAAATGGAGGTGCGGGGGAGAAAGAAGAAGAAAAAAAGGGAGGGAGAGAAGAAAGATGGTCCACGGGCCCGGGGGTCCACGGTGCACCCGCCGGTCCACAGCACCCGTGCGGGTGCACCCGGTCCAGGCAAAGCAAAAGGCGGCCACGTGGCTGCGCTCCCTGCGCGCCACGCGGCCGCACAGCCCGGGGCTGCATGCGCAACGTTACATCGCGCACCCGTCAGGCGCGGGACACGCGCCCGTGACACGGGCGTGCGCCCCCGCGCCCGCGCGGGCGCCAACGGCGGCCGCCATGTGGCGGCCCCCGCGTGGCCCGCGCCTCCCCGCGCACCTAACGCGCCTGCCGCGCGTGCCTGGAGCCCCGTGCCGCCACCTCGGGATCCACGCCGCGCCAACGTCTCGGTTTGCGTGCCGCGTAGTCTCAAAAAACGCGCACACCTACCGGACTCCAAAACCAACAAATAAATAGTCCATTCTTAGCGATTTCGCGCGCTGAATCCAAAAACGATGTCCGTTTCTCCAAATTCTCGTCCGAAAATTTGCCGAATGCCCACTCGATCCGATTTCCGCGCCGGGTCCATTTTTAGAGTCCGATTTGCCAAATTCCAACTCTAAAAATTCCCGAAGGCGACCGGAGAGGTAAACTTTTGTCCAAACTTCGCCCGGAGTCCAATCTTGACATCTGAATCGCGCGAAAGCACTTCCAAACGCCCGACGGGTCCTCCAAATTCCCACGGGATCTCCTTTTAAGCCCAAAGTCCAACACTTGTGTCCAAAATGCGCGCAAGCACTACCGACACCCACGCAGGCCTCCAGTGATGCAACTAAATCCCAAATTGCACCACAAAATCCAATTCTCGGGCCCGACACGCGCACCAACTCTCCCAACGGCGACCGAAAGCTGCCAAGCAACCAGCAAACCCTACGCGGGGGATTCCAGGACCTCACATCCTCCCCCACTAAAATAAAGTTTCATCCTCGAAACTAAATCAAGTCCATCAGGAGTCACAAATACCACGGGTAGGTATCCAACAACACGCCTCCGGCTCCCGAAACACCACTCACTCCCCGTGATTACTCCGCAACAACAACAGCAACAAGTACGGTATGGCCCGATGTGCAATTCTCTCATCTCTCGAGCCAGAAATTGCAACGGGCGTCCCTCGTACTCCAACAACACAGATCTCAAAGGGGCAAGTAAATCACGGGCGAGGAAAACACATCACTCCTGAGCTGAGACGTGAAATACCAAAGGGGCTCCAAAAATGCTGGGGGAGATAGAAATAACCACCAGTGCGACACGCATCAAACCACATCATGGTGCCAACCTCAACAAGACGACCCGAAGTATAACCCACACATTCATCCAATAAGGAAGGGAATCCAATAAGTTGGGTCTTCACTCGGTTATTTCCCGATCCAAAACTACTCGAGTGGACTACACAACTGCAGGCTACCCTCAAAAGGGATCCTCAAGAGACACAATCTCATGCCACAGTTGGTCGCTCAACATGCTATCATAACCCCAACGGACCCACGGGTCGAAGTCGATCCCTCCACTAAAAAGAACACCCTGACGGGGACCAAACCCTCGGTGAACGGGACTGAAAACTGGCTCACAAGGCGATCATAATGCTGAAGCCCAAACTAGCGGTCAAAAGTCCGAACCATCCAAAAACACTCACCGTTGTGTACCTACAACGTGGCATCACTGCCGTGCACCAACAGCGTGGCATCACCACCGTGTATCAACGGTGTGGCATCACCACCGTGTATCAACGGTGTGGCATCACTCAAGCATCAAGGTCTCCGATCCTCACAGTCCTATACCCACCACTACCTCGAAATCCCGGAGCTGAGGAAGGGCCGACACCATAAGGGTTTGGAAAACCCGATAGGTCGGTGCTAAGAACCCTATCAAACAAGAACAGACTCTAGGCTCCGCCTATCGAAGTTCCCGGCCCCTGAGGCTTTCGCCCCGACAAAGGAACTGCCCCTAGAACCCAGACCACTCAAATCCTTACGAGTGGGGAAGTTTACACAAAAACGGGATGACATTAATTACTGAAAACCATTTTGATGATTTTTAGTTCTTTTAGGAAAAATAGTTAGAAAATAAGGATTTACCCAAACCCTGAAGGGCTGATGCCTTTGTCCAATCAAACAAGAACAGACTTCAGCGGCCCTTCGATATTTGGAAGAAAACATCGATAAACTAAAAATCATGTGTATATCAAAAAGGTTCTGGGTTCTAGGTCCAGCTAACACAAGCACACAACTGTCCCTAACACAGTGGCGACAGAAGATAATATGATGCATCTACTGACTACTGACAATAAGTCACAAGTACTATGCTCAAAGAAAACTCTACTATAACACATGCTATGCCATCACTCTCCCATCTAACTCAACCTCCTGGGCCTCATCCAGGCGACATGGGTTACACCGCTCAATAATCGCAAAACTCGCGAACATACCCCAGAAGAGGTCGACTCCCCTGCTGCGGGAGTCTAAGATCTTCTTCCCGTTTCTGCTTACATTGTCAGGAAAGAAGGCCCTGAGCCGAAAAGCACGAAACTAGTTCCAAGTCGACAACTGCGCTCCCGGTAGTCCAACAGGACGAACTCGATGCCACCAAATCGCGGCGTCCTGTCAGACCATCTCAATCTCACTAAAGCAACCACCTGGTAACTCGGCCAGGGCATGTACCCACTTGGTAACTCGACCAGGGGTATGTACCCATCCAGTAGCTCGGCCAGTGGAAAGTATCCTCCTGGTAACTTGGCCAGGGAAAAGTGTCCTCCGGGTAACTCGGCCAGGGCAAAGTGTCCTCCCGGTAACTCAGCCAGGAAAAATGCCCTCCTGGTAACTCAGCCAGGGAAAATGCCCTCCTGGTAACTCAGCCAGGAAAAATGCCGTCCTGGTAACTCAGCCAGGGAAAATGCCCTCCTGGTAACTGAGCCAGGAAAAATGCCCTTCTGCTAACTCAGCCAGGGAAAACGCCCTCCTGGTAACTCAGCCAGGGAAAATGCCCTCCTGGTAACTCAGCCAGGGAAAACGACCTCCTAGTAACTCAGCCAGGGAGAACACCCTCCTGGTAACTCAGCCAGCGAAAATGCCCTCCTGGTAACTCAGCCAAGGAAAATGCCCTGCTGGTAACTCAGCCAGGGGCCCTCCTGGTAACTCAGCCAGGGAAAACGCCCTCCTGGTAACTCAGCCGGGGAAAATGCCCTCCTGGTAACTCAGACAGGGAAAACGCCTCCTGGAAACTCAGCCAGGGAAAAACGCCCTCCTGGTAACTCAGCCAGGGAAAACGCCCTCCTGGTAACTCAGCCAGGGAAAACGCCCTCCTGGTAACTCAGCCAGGGAAAATGCCCTCCTGGTAACTCAGCCAGGGAGAATGCCCTCCTGGTAACTCAGCCAGGGAAAACGCCGTCCTGGTAACTCAGCCAGGGAAAACGCCCTCCTGGTAACTCAGCCAGGGAAAACGCCCTCCTGGTAACTCAGCCAGGGAAAACGCCCTCCTGGTAACTCAGCCAGGGAAAACGCCCTCCTGGTAACTCAGCCAGGGAAAACGCCCTCCTGGTAACTCAGCCAGGGAAAATGCCCTACTGGTAACTCAGCCAGGGGCCCTCCTAGTAACTCAGCCAGGGAAAATGCCCTCCTGGTAACTCAGCCAGGGAAAACGCCCTCCTGTTAACTCAGCCAGGGAAAATGCCCTCCTAGTAACTCAGCCAGGAAAAACGCCCTCCCTCTTGGTAAATCAGCCAGGGAAAACGCCCTCCTGGTAACTCAGCCAGGGAAAACGCCCTCCTGGTAACTCAGCCAGGGAAAACGCCATCCTGGTAACTCAGCTAGGGAAAATGCCCTCCTGGTAACTCAGCCAGGGAAAACGCCCTCTTGGTAACTCAGCCAGGGAAAACGCCCTCCTGGTAACTCGGCCACGGAAAAGGCCCTCCTGGTAACTCCGCCAGGGAAAACGCCCTCCTGATAACTCAGCCAGGAAAAACGCCCTCCTGGTAACTCAGCCAGGGAAAATATCTACACGGCTGGGACCGCCGTCACTACAAACGGCTCCCACAACAACACCCCACTCATAGGCGAGAAGAACCGACTATCGCGGCAAAAATCCGAAAATCCCGATAGACCGGTGCCTAGAACCCCAATCAAACAAGAACAGATTCTAGGCTCAGCCGATTGAAGTTCTCGATCATTTACCGTTCAGGGATTCGGCCCCTCTCGGTTAAAGTGGGAAACTATCTCAACACACAAACTCCTGGGTCTCGCTCTGCTCTGATAGCTCTGCCTCCCGCTGCTCGGGTGCTCAACAGATGCGGGGTGTGTCCTCTTCACAACACGACGTCTCAGGGGTATCGCAAACCACTGCACAATAACAAACATCAGGACACAACAACCATACGACCCAATCCAGCGAAAGTCTAAGACATGTCATCCATTCCATAGCATTATATTGTCTGCAGCCAACATAATCGCTTAAGAGAATAAACATGCCAATCACTCATCCCGTCTCTTGGGAGAGGTATAAAACTCAATCAGGACTCTCGCTATAAGTTACGACTCTCACGTAGTCATCCTAATGTCTAACCACAAGCCTAGGGTTTCTAAGTTCACCATGACCTCCAACCTAGGCTCTGATACCACTCTAATCTGTCACGCCCCGGGGTCGAAACTGCGACCCGGGCTCGCTAACAGATCCGCCATCTGTACGGAAACTGCCGTACAGACGAAGCGTCTAACCTGCATAAAAAAAAACAACTACAGTACACAGATGTCAGAGCTGAAAGTAAACTACTAAAGACTGAAATCCAAACACTGTACAACTGAAAATAATACAATATCCATCTCCCAAATACGATCGTATACAAAGTCCTCTGATACAAAACTCAAAAGGGAGATATCTCCAATAAAAACATCAGTGTACAAGCTCTCACTACAAAGATATCCTCACTACAACAGTCTCTCAAACTGAAAAGGAAAAGTACAACTCTATACCTCACAACAAGTTCTCTCAACAGAGGTAAAAGTAGTAAACTAAACTACTGAAGCTCTCCTCGGAAGGGGTACCGCAACACTTCAACGAAGGGTAGGGAACTAGCTTGCGACTCCCACGCCTCGGTCAGAAGGATCAGCAACAGGAGCACAGGAACAGGAGAAGAAGTCCCTGGGGAAAGGACACCACGACGGGTGTGAGAACTACTTCCCATAGTAGTTCTCAGTGGGTGCCGTCAACAAGCCCAACGGTCTGCCCACTAACTCTACTAGAGGCAAAAGATAACAGTGCAATGAAAATATGAACAGGAAAAGCTGAAGCTACACTACAACTACCATGCCTCTATCTAGATGCCCACAAAGTGGAACAGATGAAAGTAAAAGTGGCCACTCGCACCCGAGGTGCTCAATCGACCCAAACGAACTGACTGCCTAATAGGGTCCAGTCAAACCTGCGCCTGTCGACTAGGAGCGCACCTGCCCACTACCACACATCCACATGAGGACGGGGTTTACGTGGGGCGTCCTGTCCGACTAACTCACCCCTCGTGCAAAACTGCCTCAACAGGCCAACCACCGCATCCACTGCGACATCTCAGGGGGCGCGACACCAACTGAGGAAAACGGCGCGGCATAGGGTATCAAACATTGGCATATGCAGGCTAGTCAAAATCCACGCTCACTCTCAGAATGGTAGGACTCAAGATCCCCAAATATCTCGCGCAACAGTCGGAGCTCTCTCGACGACTTAGCTGATCAGCTCACGCGAAACACGAGACACTAGCCTCTCCAACAGCTCGCAGGACAAAGCACACTGGCTGGAGGTACTCCACAGCCAGGAACGACCCACAACTCAGGCTAACACTACTGGTCGGACAACACTCAACGACCTGGGATCACCGTTAACCCCAACGGTTCCCAAAAACACTGACCGGAAGATACTCGACGGCCCGGGACTACCGCCTGCTCAACGACTCCCTCCCACGATAGCACAACAGGGATACAAGACCTCCCGGGACTACCGTTTACCCAAACGGCTCCCGGCATAGATAAGCAACCCACTACAACTATCAGACTCCACTCTGCTCCCAAGCAAGAGTGCAAAAGCATCCCACACTAACAGAAAGTCCCGACCTCTCGACCCACTACCCCGGCGAGGATAACACTATGTCCAGGAAATAGAACATACAGTGTGAGTGTCTAAACATAAATAACCCTAGCCCAAGTGAGGGTTTTCTACTGGTCTGGTGACACATGCAACATATGACGGGGTGCTAGGTCAAGTTCCAATATAACTATATTTACATATGATAAAGGAATAACAATTCCTACAATATATAGCAGGCTATACCCGAAAATAAACTATCATGCATAGTCCTACATCAGTAGAATTACTGTACAGTCTATAAAACTTGGAGATAAGGCCACCCACCTCGATTTGCCACCAATTGCTCGTAGACACTTGCAATTGGCCTCCACGCGATCCGCACGCAAAACGATGTCCGCTGCCGGAGTCCGCACGCAAAACGGAGTCCGCACGCAAAACGAAGCACAGTGCCGGAATCCGCACGCAAAACGAAGTCCGCATGCAAAATGGTGCACGGTGCCGAAATCCGCACGCAAAACGGAGCCCGCACGCAAAACGGTGCACGGTATCGGAATCCGCACGCAAAACGAAGCACGGTGCCGGAGTCCGCACGCAAAACGGAGCACGCCGTCGGGGACCACACGCAAAACGGTGCAGAAAAACACAGTCCCAAACACAGATAAGAACAAGAGGTTAATTACAGTCCAAACGAACGCCCCAAACTGTGCAAAAATACAGTACAAACAAAGCACGGGACTTACCCGACCGCGCCGCTGCCGCCAAAACGCCCCACTCGGAAGCCCCGCGCGCTCCACGAGGCCCACGACGCCACGCCGCAACACCTCCCCAACCTCCTCCCTCACTCTCCCTCACTCACGGTTGGAGAAGAAAGGAAAGAGGAGAAAAATGGAGGTGCGGGGGAGAAAGAAGAAGAAGAAAAGGGAGGGAGAGAAGAAAGATGGTCCACGGGCCCGGGGGTCCACGGTGCACCCGCCGGTCCACAGCACCCGTGTGGGTGCACCCGGTCCAGGCAAAGCAAAAGGCGGCCACGTGGCCGCGCTCCCTGCGCGCCACGCTGCCGCACAGCCCTGCGCGGCGTTACACCGCGCAGCCCCCAGGCGCGGGACACGCGCCCGTGACACGGGCGTGCGCCCCCACGCCCGCGCGGGCGCCAACGGGGGCCCGCCACGTGGCGGCCCCGTGTGGCCCGCGCCTAAGGCGCGCCTCCCGGCGCACCTAACGCGCCTGCCGCGCGTGCCTCGAGCCCCGTGCCGCCTCCTCGGGATCCACGCCGCGCCAATGTCTCGGTTTGCGTGCCGCGTAGTCTCAAAAAACGCGCACACCTACCGGACTCCAAAACCAACAAATAAATAGTCCATTCTTAGCGATTTCGCGCGCTGAATCCAAAAACGATGTCTGTTTCTCCAAATTCTCGTCCGAAAATTTGCCGAATGCCCACTCGATCCGATTTCCACGCCGGGTCCATTTTTAAAGTCCGATTTGCCAAATTCCAACTCTAAAAATTCCCGAAGGCGACCGGAGAGGTAAACTTTTATCCAAACTTCGCCCGGAGTCCAATCTTGACATCTGAATCGCGCGAAACCACTTCCAAACGCCCGACGGGTCCTCCAAAGTCCCGCTGGATCTCCTTTTAAGCCCAAAGTCCAACACTTGTGTCCAAAATGCGCGCAAGCACTACCGACACCCACGCAGGCCTCCAGTGATGCAACTAAATCCCAAATTGCACCACAAAATCCAATTCTTGGGCCCGACACGCGCACCAACTCTCCCAACGGCGACCGAAAGCTGCCAAGCAACCAGCAAACCCTACGCGGGGGATTCCAGGACCTCACAATTTGAGAGGCATGAAAAGCAACGACTTTTTCCTCTTGACTTGAGGTCGATTCATTAGAAGTAGAATCGTCCCAAGTTTTCGCTAGCAAAGCCTTCTTTTTATATGATTTCGGAGAAGGACAATCCGTTGAAATATGGCCGTAGCCTTTGCATCTATAGCATTGGATTTCCCCTTCGAAATCATCTTTTTCTTTTTCTTTAGAAGGTTTTGCAACGCATTTGAGTTTAGAGGATTTAGAACCCGATGATCCTTTAGATGGTTTCGTGGATGAAGATCCATCGGTTCGATTCTTCCAAAATTTTCGACGAAATTTCTTTGTGATCCGCGCCAATTGTTCTTCAAAATCGGCAAAAGAGATTTCATCATCGGAACTTGAATGCAATACCTGTAAGCTTAGAAGAAGACTTGGAAGAAACTTGATTAGTAGGAAAAGTCATTTCATAAGTTTGCAAAGCACCTACTAATTCCTCTACACTCATCTCATCTAGATGACTTGTTGGGTTATGTATAATTGGATCTAAATAGGGGAAAAAACACCTAGAGGGGGGTGAATAGGTGTAAACAATAAACACTCAAAAATCTTTGCGATATAAAACCCAATGTGGAAAAAATAAATAACACGCAGAGATTTTTACGTGGAAAACTCCAAACCAGAGTAAAAAACCACGGGACCGATAACACGGTGAAATCCACTAGAATTAAACATGTACAAGGTGATATACCGTACTCACAGACGACTCAACCTTTTCCATACGCTCCTAGTTGATCTTCTCCGCTCGCTCCATGACGCTTCTCGAATCCACGATCTGCGTCCAACGCCGAATCCACGGCGTCCAACGTCGAGTCCACGACGTCCGACCGAATCCACGGTCTTCACCCAGTAGCACGCTTCGAATCCACGAACGTACCTCGCTCCGAATCCACGAGAGCGGTTGCACCTTGAATCCACAAGGCCACGCGAGTCCACGCGCCGATTTGGGATAAATCGTTGTTTTTTTGGGTGGTGATGATCCGCCGAATACCTAGATTAGAAATAGATCGGAAATACCATCTAAGTATTCATTGATTTGATTCTACTCAAAATGTGAGTATGAAAACCTAGAATCAAATAAATCAATATAGATGAAGAAACATAAGATAGAATCTATGATTTCCTTTCTTCTCTATATGTGGATCTTAGGCCGTATATAGGATGACGGTGTGATAACCGCGGATTTATTTTTACCCTTCTGGGTTTTCCGTTGAATTTATTGAACCGTTCTGTTGACATAGGGTCCGAGGGTAACTTTTTTTCCTTTTTTTCTGGGCAGACCGTCGGGGCTCGCGGGTATTTTTGGTTAATAAGGCTCGCGAAACGGAGACCGGCGGTGCGATCGATTTTGGATTCCGACCCCCGGATCTCCCAGAATAAATTTCGGAAGTTGGTACCGTAGCCTAGACGACTTACGCGTTCCTCGAGGCAAACCGGACCTGGTAAGCACTCGAACTTGATTTGTTTAAGTCGGAAATTGCTAGTTCCTTTCCCCGCTTCTTGATTCACCCGGTCTTCTGACTCGTAAATTAGGGATTAAGGAACCAAATCCCCGTCGACTGCACCCAAACAACCGATCTAAACTCCAAGGGGAGGGGAACTAGGGTTCCCTGTTCCTTTCTTTTCCCCCTTTCGTACGCATGAGAACCCCGAACTTCTTCCCACCCCTACCGAGGTGACGCGAGAGCCGGAATCTTGACGAGGAGAAGGAGGAGATTGATCACCTCCCCGCAAGATCTGACGAACGCGAAGAGGACGATCCCTCTCCTCCGCCCGGTGCCGACAAAAACAAGGTGAGCCATGCTTTCGTTTCCTTGTCGTTTCTTGTTGCGAATCGGGGGGGGGGGGGGGGGTGGGTTTTTTCTTGGATTCGTCGGAGGTGGAGTAGCGGGATGGGGCGAGCCACCCGCCGGCAGGGCACCCGCGCGAGCTTGAAGCCGCGCGGGGCTGCCCGTGCCTGCGGGCAGCTCCCCCGGGCGGGGCCACCCGCATGCAGGGTGCCGCGCGGGGCAGACCGCGCATGCGGGGCACCGCGCGGGCAGCCCGCGCATGCGGGGGCGCCGCGCGGGGCCACCCGCATGCAGGGTGCCGCTCGGGGCAGCCCGCGCATGCAGGGTGCCGTGCGGGGGCAGCCCGCGCATGCGGGGCGCCGCGCGGGCAGCCCGCGCATGCGGGGGCCCCGCGCGGGGCCACCCGCATGCAGGGTGCCGCGCGGGGCAGCCCGCGCATGCGGCGGTGACGCGTGGGGCAGCCCGCGCATGCGGGGCGCCGCGCGGGCAGCCCGCGCATGTGGGGGCGCCGCGCGGGGCAGCCCGCGCATGCGGGGCGCCGCGCGGGCAGCCGGCGCATGCGGGGGCGCCGCGCGGGGCCACCCGCATGCAGGGTACCGCGCGGGGCAGCCCGCGCATGCGGCGGCGCCGCGCGGGGCCACCCGCGTGCGGGGAGCCGTGCGGGGCAGCCCGCACATGCAGGCGGTGCACCGCGCGGGCTGGGCACCGTGCGAGGCGCCGCGCGGGTAGCACGGCGGCGCGGGGGGTTTGGTCGCTGCCGTCAAGAGCCAGCTGGGGTTGGGGCTCTTCTTCGATTTGCGTTTAATGGGTCTTGACCTCCCCGCCCGGGGAATCCGTTTTGCAGCATCGGGGAGCGCGCCGGGACGCGGAGAGTCGAGCGTGGAACGCTACGAGTGACAGGTGGGTTTTACTTTGTTTTTAGTATCGAATTTCGGCGGTCGTCTTACCCTTAAATCTTTACTTTATGTGACTAACTGGTAGCGGTTACAATTCTACTAGTGAACCTGCATGACTTTTATAATGCGATAGTAGTTATACATCCTTCTCTTGTTATTACATTATGATGCTAACTTGATAGCGGTTACTGTTGGTTACTTGGCTCGAGGCTGCAGCACGCGCACCCGCGGTTTGGCCACCGCAAGGGTGCGCTTTTCCGGAAAAGCGGTCTATTGACCCGTGTATACCCACGAGGTGACGTAGTGGGGCCCCTTATGTAGTTGTGGGGTTTGAGGCGCCGAGGTGCGAGCGGTGCGACCCGTCGGTTTAGTTGTCCGACGTGGTCGGGTATTGCAGGTACGGTATGCCCGTCGGTTTAGTTGTCCGACGTGGTCGGGTATTGCAGGTACGGTACGACCGTCGGTGTAGTTGTCCGACGTGGCCAAACGTTCGCAACAGGGCCACGACGCGATTTGGGTCGTAGTCGACCGGTTAACCAAGTCAGCACACTTTCTGCCAATTCACACGACCTGGACCCGAGAACGGTTAGCTCAAGCCTATATTAGCGAGATCGTGAGACTACATGGAGTACCGGCATCGATCACCTCGGATAGAGACACGCGCTTTGTCTCGAAGTTTTGGCAGAGCCTTCAGCGGGCTATGGGGACCAGACTACAGTTCAGCACAGCCTTTTACCCTCAGATGGACGGACAGTCGGAGCGTGTGATACAAACTCTCGAAGACCTGCTTCGCGCCTGTGTGCTTGATTGGGGGATCGGTTGGTCACGCTACCTACCTCTCGTGGAATTCGCCTACAACAACAACTACCAGGCCAGCATCCAGATGGCGCCCTACGAAGCCTTATATGGAAGGCGCTGCCGATCCCCGATTTGTTGGGACGACTTGGGAGAACGAAAATTCTTGGGACCCGATTTAGTGGAGGAAACTGAAGAGAAGGTACGCCTCATCAGACAGCGCCTGCTGACCGCCTAGAGTCGACAGAAGAGCTACGCAGACCAAAGGCGCCGCGACTTGGAATTACAAGTGGGAGAACACGTACTATTACAGGTCTCGCCGTCCAGAGGAATCAAGCGTTTCGAGCTAAAGGGCAAGTTGAGCCCACGGTTTGTGGGGCCTTTTGAGATTTTGGAACGCATCGGCCCAGTGGCTTACCGCCTTGCCCTACCACCAAACCTCGATCGAGTCCACGACGTCTTCCACGTTTCGATGCTCCGTAAATACCTCTCCGATCCATCGCATATTCTGGATGTCGCTATACTCGACCTTAAAGAAGACCTAAGCTTCGAGGAAACCCCTGTGAGAATCCTGGCAAGGGAAATCAAATCACTGCGAAATCGAGCCATCCCCTACGTGAAGGTACTCTGGAGCAACCACGAGGAGCGAGAAGCAACATGGGAGTTGGAATCTAAAATGAGGGAGTGCTACCCAAACCTGTTCACCACCACCCGGGTTTGAGTTTCGAGGACGAAACTCGTTTTTAGAGGTGAGTGGTGTGATAACCGCGGATTTATTTTTACCCTTCTGGGTTTTTCCGTTGAATTTATTGAACCGTTCTGTTGACATAGGGACCGAGGGTAACTTTTTTTCCTTTTTTTCTAGGCAGACCGTCGGGGCTCGCGGGTATTTTTGGTTAATAAGGCTCGCGAAACGGAGACCGGCGGTGCGATCCGTTTTGGATTCCGACCCCCGGATCTCCCAGAATAAATTCCGGAAGTTGGTACCGTAGCCCAGGCGACTTACGCGTTCCTCGAGGCAAACCGGACCTGGTCGGTACTCGAACTTGATTTGTTTAAGTCGGAAATTGCTAGTTCCTTTCCCCGCTTCTTGATTCACCCGGTCTTCTGACTCGTAAATTAGGGATTAAGGAACCAAATCCCCGTCGACTGCACCCAAACAACCGATTTAAACTCCAAGGGGAGGGGAACTAGGGTTCCCCGTTCCTTTCTTTTCCCCCTTTCGTACGCGTGAGAACCCCGAACTTCTTCCCACCCCTACCGAGGCGACGCGAGAGCCGGAATCTTGACGAGGAGAAGGAGGAGATTGATCGCCTCCCCGCAAGATCCGACGAACGCGAAGAGGACGATCCCTCTCCTCCGCCCGGTGGCGACAAAAATAAGGTCAGCCGTGCTTTCGTTTCCTTGTCGTTTCTTGTTGCGAATCGGGGGGGGGGGGAGGGTTTTTTCTTGGATTCGTCGGAGGTGGAGTAGCGGGATGGGGCGAGCCACCCGCCGGCAGGGCACCCGCACGAGCTTGACGCCGCGCGGGGCTGCCCGTGCCTGCGGGCAGCTCCCCCGGGCGGGGCCACCCGCATGTAGGGTGCCGCGCGGGGCAGCCCGCCCAATCGGGGCGCCGCGCGGGCATCCCGCGCATGCGGGTGGCGCCGTGCGGGGCCACCCGCATGCAGGGTGCCGCGCGGGGCAGCCCGCGCATGCAGGGTGCCGCGCGGGGGCATCCCGCGCATGCGGGGGCGCCGCGCGGGGCCACCCGCATGTAGGGTGCCGCGCGGGGCAGCCCGCGCATGCGGCGGTGCCACGCGGGGCCACCCGCGTGCGGGGAGCCGTGCGGGGCAGCCCGCGCATGCAGGCGCTGCACCGCGCGGGCTGGGCACCGTGCGAGGCGCCGCGCGGGTAGCACGGCGGCTCGAGGGGTTTGGTCGCTGCCGTCAAGAGCCAGCTGGGGTTGGGTCTTTTCTTCGATTTGCGTTTAATGGGTCTTGACCTCCCCGCCCGGGGAATCCGTTTTGCAGCATCGGGGAGCGCGCCGGGACGCGGAGAGTCGAGCGTGGAACGCTACGAGTGACAGGTGGGTTTTACTTTGTTTTTAGTACCGAATTCCGGCGGTCGTCTTACCCTTAAATCTTTACTTTATGTGACTAACTGGTAGCGGTTACAATTCTACTCGTGAACCTGCATGACTTTTATAACGCGATAGTAGTTATACATCATTCTCTTGTTATTACATTATGATGCTAACTTGATAGCGGTTACTATTGGTTACTTGGCTCGAGGCTGCAGCACGCGCACCCGCGGTTTGGCCACCGCAAGGGTGCGCTTTTCCGGAAAAGCGGTCTATTGACCCGTGTATACCCACGAGGTGACGTAGTCGGGCCCCTTATGTAGTTGTGGGGTTTGAGGCGTCGAGGTGCGAGCGGTGCGACCCGTCGGTTTAGTTGTCCGACGTGGTCGGGTATTGCAGGTACGGTACGCCCGTCGGTTTAGTTGTCCGACGTGGTCGGGTATTGCAGGTACGGTACGACCGTCGGTGTAGTTGTCCGACGTGGCCGGGTGTTGCAGGATACAGGGGTACAGGTTGTCTTTTCCCTTTTGAGGGGGTGGTTGCTCCGGTTGACTTTTCCCTTTTGAGGGGGTGGTTGCTCCGGTTGACTTTACGGTTTGTTTTTCTATTTTTCCTGCTCTACTATCTTTCGTTACTGACTTCCCGCTTGGTGACAGGGTCCAGCCGAGGGGAGAGGTAGGCGACGGTGAGGACGGGGCAGGAGCTTCCGGGTCGCTGGGGACCCTGGACTGTATTTCCTCTTTCACCTTTGCATTTCATTTACGTTGTAGTCATTTGTGAGGTTCTCGATACCCTCGTGGGGTCGGCGTGGATGTCGGTACGGTTTACATTTAGTTGTCCTCTTATGCATTTATTCTTCCTTTTACTTCTGTTGGCCGTTTGGAAAAGAAAAAGCAAAACCAAAGAAAAGATTGCGAAAACCGTTTTTAAAAATTTAAGTGTCGTGTGGGCACTGATTTACAAACCCTGTGGATTTATGGATTGCGAAATTGAATTTCAAAACTCGAGTGTTGTGTGGGCACTGTTTTCAAAACCCTGTGGATTTATGCTGGTTTCGAAACGCGTTTTCAAAATTTGAGTGTCGGGTAGGCGCTTTTTCAATGACTGTGGATTTATCCTTTCAAATGGATCGGCCATGCATTTTTATAAATTATGGTACTAGTTGTATGGTAGGGACTGTTGTGATTGTATGGTTGATTGTGTTGGAACCTGTACTAAACTCTACGCCGTGCATATACAGAGGAGACTCTGTCCGTTTGCAGAGAGAGTCTGTATATGCGGCGGGTCTGGGCATGCGTCGGGGGAAGGGGGTTTAATTTCAAAAAAAAATTTTATACGTCAAATGTTCGACTTTTGTGAACCGTTTCCGCTGGAACGAACCCCCGGGGCGTGACAGATTAAGATGGTATCAGAGAGTTCTCTCAATCACAACAGTTAGTGCCGACATCCGTGAGAATACCTCACTTGCCTACAAATGAATGAAATGGGTAGGGCATAGGAGTGTAGAACGTGAGTGATCGGGGGGGGGGAATTTGAGTCTTTTCTCGCGCTAAGTGGTTCGCTGTTTGTAGGAAAAGTCTGATGTTGACCCTCGTTGTGTGTGACAGACATGGCCCGTACTAGATCATCGGCTGGGGACGCCGAGGCAGACGCGACAACGTCGACAGCCGCGGAGAAACAGCTCCTGCGGTAGCAATTGCGGGAGATGGCGGGGCAACTAGCAACCCTCGCCGACCACGTGCATCAGTTGACGCATCAGCAGCAGGCCGCGACAGTGACGACCGCCCCGGTCCCTCCACAGGGGCCGACAGCACCGGCCGCGGCACCACCGACAGCGCCATCGCCGGCGGCGACTATGAGACCGGCGCCGGGGACGACCAGCAGGGTTAATCTGGAGGAGACGGGGGTCACACCTACCCCTACCGTGGCTGCCGCCGCCGCGGGGGAGGGGACGGTAGTGATGACTGAGTGAGATCGGGTGCGAGCCAACTTGAAGGACTTCAAGAAATACGACCCACCCACGTTCGAAGGGGACACGACTGATCCTTGGGTCGTCGAGAAATGGGTGGGGTCGATGGAGAAACTTTTTGAAGACTTACTCATGGAGGATGACGAGCGGGTTCCCCTAGCAGTCCACTGCTTGGAGGGGAACGCCCGCTTGTGGTGGAAGACGGTACGCCCCGATCCTGCTAAGGGTACCGCACTCCCGTCCTGGGCAACATTCAAACAGGAGCTGTTCGGGGCCTTCTTCACCAGCAGCGTCAAGAAAAAGTTGGAGGATGACCTGAACCACATCCAGCAGGGGAACCGGACGGTCATGGAGTATCAGCGGGAGTTCGTCCGGCTAGCAAACTGCGTCCCGTTCGTCATAAGGGACGAGGCTCACAAGGTGCAACTCTTTGTGGATGGCTTGCGGAGCAATATCTTCGAGGTGGTGCAAGCAGCCGACCTGCACACCTTCCAGAAAGTGGTCGACAGGGCCACTACGGTGGAGCGGGGTTTTGCGGTCACCCGCGCCAGAAGAGAGAACTCGGCGCGGCTGGAAGACAGGAAGCGGCAACAGCAGAACTCGGGGGGAGGCTCTTGGAGTGGGAGCGGGGGCCCCAAACGGTGGAGACCGCAGGCGGGGCCCCGGGGCGCGCCAGCAGGAGGGCCGAGGCCGGGGAATAGGCCTTGTGTCATATGCGGGAGAGGGCACCTGGCGGGAGAGTGCCCCCAAAGAGGCGACCACTGCTTCAGGTGCGGCAAACGGGGGCACTTCCACCGCGACTGCCCCTTAGGCGGGGGATCTGCGTCCTCTGCAGCTTCTACGGCCACGCCACAGCTCTCAGGGCGGGGGAAAGCTCCTATGGCGTCGACTTCTAGACCCCCTGCACCACGGCGCGAGGAGGACAGGCGGCCACAACCACGCGGGAGAGTTTTCTCAATGACCCGCCAAGAGACAGACCCGCCGGAGGACGCACTTGCAGGTATTACTTCCGTTTCAAATTCCCGTGCTAGAACTCTTTTCGATACCGGAGCAACACACTCGTTCATTTCTCGCGATTTCGTATTTATGCATGATCTCGAGGAGACACCCCTCCAAACTTTCTTGACGGTTCAAACGGCGGGAGGGACTTTGGAGGCGGCCAGCTTGGTGGCCGCCTGCCCGATTATGCTAGGGCGGCTGGCTTGCCCTTGGGATTTGGTGGTAATCCCCCTGAAGGAGTATGACGTGGTGTTGGGCATGAACTGGCTCACGAGGTACCAGGCACTCATCGATTGCGACAAACGACAGCTGCGATTACAAGAACGGGGTTTCCCTGATCATGTGTACATCATGGGCAAGAGCATCTCCTTCCCGGCGATTATTTCAGCGGCACGGGCCAGAAGACTGGTGGAGGGTGGGTGCGTGGCCTATTTAGCATCGGTGGATTTGGCTACCCGACCCCCTACGACACTTTCAGATATCCCAGTGGTGAAGGACTTCCCCGACGTTTTTCCCACGGAACTGCCTGGGATGCCCCCTGAGCGGGAGGTGGTGTTCCCTATCGAGCTACTACCGGGCACGCAGCCTATTACGAAGGCGCCTTACCGGATGGCCTTCGCAGAGCTGAAGGAGCTTAAAGCACAACTTGAGGACCTCTTGGACAAAGGTTTTATCAGGCCAAGTGTATCGCCCTGGGGCGCACCGGTACTTTTTGTGCGGAAGAAAGACGGAAGCCTGCGTCTCTGCATCGATTACAGGGGAATAAACAAAGTTACAGTGAAGAATAAGTACCCCCTGCCCAGAATAGATGATCTCTTCGACCAGCTGAGAGGGGCGACGGTCTTCTCCAAAATCGATCTGCAATCGGGCTACCACCAACTCCGGGTTCGGGACGAGGACATCCCGAAGACTGCCTTCCGGACCCGGTATGGCCACTACGAGTTCACGGTTATGCCCTTCGGACTCACGAACGCCCCCGCAGTCTTCATGGACATGATGAACCGGATCTTCAGACCCTTCCTTGATCGGTTCGTGGTGGTTTTCATCGACGACATCCTGATTTATTCCACTACCGACGAGGAGCACGAGGACCATTTGCGAACGATCCTCCAGACCCTCAGAGGGCAGAAGCTGTTCGCTAAACTCAAGAAGTGTGAGTTCTGGCTGCGCGAAGTCGGTTTCCTAGGACATGTGATCTCGGCACAGGGAATCGCCGTGGATCCCAAGAAGGTAGAATCAGTGCTCGACTGGCAGCCGCCGACGACGGTGACAGAGGTCCGCAGTTTCCTAGGATTGGCAGGATATTACAGGCGCTTCGTTGAAGGTTTCGCGAAGATCGCTACCCCTTTAAATCGGTTAACCAGAAAAGGGGAGAAGTTCATATGGATGGCCAAATGCCAGGAGAGTTTTGAGGAACTCAAGAGGAGATTAACCAGGGCACCAATACTTGTGCTGCCGACACCCGGAGAGGATTATGAAGTGTACTGCGACGCATCGAGGATCGGTCTTGGAGGCGTTCTGATGCAACAGGGGAAAGTGATTGCCTACGCGTCCAGGCAACTGAAGGATTACGAAAAGAACTACCCGATACACGACTTAGAATTGGCTGCCGTAGTCTTCATTTTAAAACTGTGGAGGCATTATCTCTTTGGAGTCCACTATAACGTCTTCTCGGATCATCAAAGTCTTAAGTACATCTTTACCCAAAAAGAATTAAACCTGCGGCAGAGGCGGTGGCTAGAGTTGTTGAAGGATTACGACTTGACGATTCAATACCATCCCGGGAAGGCAAACGTGGTGGCAGACGCCTTGAGCAGGAAAGGGCATCAAGGAGGGGCGTCAGGGAGCGCGATAACGGAGCAGAACCACTTGATCGCGGAGTTCGCGCGAATGCAGTTGGAGGTGGTGCCAGCAGGCACGGTCATGCAACTTCTAACCTTGGTGGTCAAGCCGACGTTGCTTGAGAAGATCCGGGAGGGACAGCAGACCGACCCACACTTGCAGCGCGTACGAGACAAGATTTCCCTGGACCAAGAGAGCGATTTTGCGGTGGAAGACGACGGCACCCTACGGTTACGGGGACGGATCTGCGTGCCGGACTCGTCGGTGTTGAAGGAGGAAATCTTGACAGAGGCACACCGGGCCCCTTATGCAGCACATCCAAGGGGCACGAAGATGTACAGGGACCTCAAACATATCTACTGGTGGCCCAAAATGAAGGGGGACATCACCCGACACGTAGCTCATTTCCTAGTGTGCCAACAGATAAAGGCCGAGCATCAGCGGCCAGCAGGGAAGCTACAACCTCTACCGGTGCCGCAGTGGAAGTGGGACCAGATCACCATGGACTTTGTCACGGGGTTTCCACGTTCGCAACAGGGCCACGACGCGATTTGGGTCGTAGTCGACCGGTTAACCAAGTCAGCACACTTTCTGCCAATTCACACGACCTGGACCCGAGAACGGTTAGCTCAAGCCTATATTAGCGAGATCGTGAGACTACATGGAGTACCGGCATCGATCACCTCGGATAGAGACACGCGCTTTGTCTCGAAGTTTTGGCAGAGCCTTCAGCGGGCTATGGGGACCAGACTACAGTTCAGCACAGCCTTTTACCCTCAGATGGACGGACAGTCGGAGCGTGTGATACAAACTCTCGAAGACCTGCTTCGCGCCTGTGTGCTTGATTGGGGGATCGGTTGGTCACGCTACCTACCTCTCGTGGAATTCGCCTACAACAACAACTACCAGGCCAGCATCCAGATGGCGCCCTACGAAGCCTTATATGGAAGGCGCTGCCGATCCCCGATTTGTTGGGACGACTTGGGAGAACGAAAATTCTTGGGACCCGATTTAGTGGAGGAAACTGAAGAGAAGGTACGCCTCATCAGACAGCGCCTGCTGACCGCCTAGAGTCGACAGAAGAGCTACGCAGACCAAAGGCGCCGCGACTTGGAATTACAAGTGGGAGAACACGTACTATTACAGGTCTCGCCGTCCAGAGGAATCAAGCGTTTCGAGCTAAAGGGCAAGTTGAGCCCACGGTTTGTGGGGCCTTTTGAGATTTTGGAACGCATCGGCCCAGTGGCTTACCGCCTTGCCCTACCACCAAACCTCGATCGAGTCCACGACGTCTTCCACGTTTCGATGCTCCGTAAATACCTCTCCGATCCATCGCATATTCTGGATGTCGCTATACTCGACCTTAAAGAAGACCTAAGCTTCGAGGAAACCCCTGTGAGAATCCTGGCAAGGGAAATCAAATCACTGCGAAATCGAGCCATCCCCTACGTGAAGGTACTCTGGAGCAACCACGAGGAGCGAGAAGCAACATGGGAGTTGGAATCTAAAATGAGGGAGTGCTACCCAAACCTGTTCACCACCACCCGGGTTTGAGTTTCGAGGACGAAACTCGTTTTTAGAGGTGAGTGGTGTGATAACCGCGGATTTATTTTTACCCTTCTGGGTTTTTCCGTTGAATTTATTGAACCGTTCTGTTGACATAGGGACCGAGGGTAACTTTTTTTCCTTTTTTTCTAGGCAGACCGTCGGGGCTCGCGGGTATTTTTGGTTAATAAGGCTCGCGAAACGGAGACCGGCGGTGCGATCCGTTTTGGATTCCGACCCCCGGATCTCCCAGAATAAATTCCGGAAGTTGGTACCGTAGCCCAGGCGACTTACGCGTTCCTCGAGGCAAACCGGACCTGGTCGGTACTCGAACTTGATTTGTTTAAGTCGGAAATTGCTAGTTCCTTTCCCCGCTTCTTGATTCACCCGGTCTTCTGACTCGTAAATTAGGGATTAAGGAACCAAATCCCCGTCGACTGCACCCAAACAACCGATTTAAACTCCAAGGGGAGGGGAACTAGGGTTCCCCGTTCCTTTCTTTTCCCCCTTTCGTACGCGTGAGAACCCCGAACTTCTTCCCACCCCTACCGAGGCGACGCGAGAGCCGGAATCTTGACGAGGAGAAGGAGGAGATTGATCGCCTCCCCGCAAGATCCGACGAACGCGAAGAGGACGATCCCTCTCCTCCGCCCGGTGGCGACAAAAATAAGGTCAGCCGTGCTTTCGTTTCCTTGTCGTTTCTTGTTGCGAATCGGGGGGGGGGGGAGGGTTTTTTCTTGGATTCGTCGGAGGTGGAGTAGCGGGATGGGGCGAGCCACCCGCCGGCAGGGCACCCGCACGAGCTTGACGCCGCGCGGGGCTGCCCGTGCCTGCGGGCAGCTCCCCCGGGCGGGGCCACCCGCATGTAGGGTGCCGCGCGGGGCAGCCCGCCCAATCGGGGCGCCGCGCGGGCATCCCGCGCATGCGGGTGGCGCCGTGCGGGGCCACCCGCATGCAGGGTGCCGCGCGGGGCAGCCCGCGCATGCAGGGTGCCGCGCGGGGGCATCCCGCGCATGCGGGGGCGCCGCGCGGGGCCACCCGCATGTAGGGTGCCGCGCGGGGCAGCCCGCGCATGCGGCGGTGCCACGCGGGGCCACCCGCGTGCGGGGAGCCGTGCGGGGCAGCCCGCGCATGCAGGCGCTGCACCGCGCGGGCTGGGCACCGTGCGAGGCGCCGCGCGGGTAGCACGGCGGCTCGAGGGGTTTGGTCGCTGCCGTCAAGAGCCAGCTGGGGTTGGGTCTTTTCTTCGATTTGCGTTTAATGGGTCTTGACCTCCCCGCCCGGGGAATCCGTTTTGCAGCATCGGGGAGCGCGCCGGGACGCGGAGAGTCGAGCGTGGAACGCTACGAGTGACAGGTGGGTTTTACTTTGTTTTTAGTACCGAATTCCGGCGGTCGTCTTACCCTTAAATCTTTACTTTATGTGACTAACTGGTAGCGGTTACAATTCTACTCGTGAACCTGCATGACTTTTATAACGCGATAGTAGTTATACATCATTCTCTTGTTATTACATTATGATGCTAACTTGATAGCGGTTACTATTGGTTACTTGGCTCGAGGCTGCAGCACGCGCACCCGCGGTTTGGCCACCGCAAGGGTGCGCTTTTCCGGAAAAGCGGTCTATTGACCCGTGTATACCCACGAGGTGACGTAGTCGGGCCCCTTATGTAGTTGTGGGGTTTGAGGCGTCGAGGTGCGAGCGGTGCGACCCGTCGGTTTAGTTGTCCGACGTGGTCGGGTATTGCAGGTACGGTACGCCCGTCGGTTTAGTTGTCCGACGTGGTCGGGTATTGCAGGTACGGTACGACCGTCGGTGTAGTTGTCCGACGTGGCCGGGTGTTGCAGGATACAGGGGTACAGGTTGTCTTTTCCCTTTTGAGGGGGTGGTTGCTCCGGTTGACTTTTCCCTTTTGAGGGGGTGGTTGCTCCGGTTGACTTTACGGTTTGTTTTTCTATTTTTCCTGCTCTACTATCTTTCGTTACTGACTTCCCGCTTGGTGACAGGGTCCAGCCGAGGGGAGAGGTAGGCGACGGTGAGGACGGGGCAGGAGCTTCCGGGTCGCTGGGGACCCTGGACTGTATTTCCTCTTTCACCTTTGCATTTCATTTACGTTGTAGTCATTTGTGAGGTTCTCGATACCCTCGTGGGGTCGGCGTGGATGTCGGTACGGTTTACATTTAGTTGTCCTCTTATGCATTTATTCTTCCTTTTACTTCTGTTGGCCGTTTGGAAAAGAAAAAGCAAAACCAAAGAAAAGATTGCGAAAACCGTTTTTAAAAATTTAAGTGTCGTGTGGGCACTGATTTACAAACCCTGTGGATTTATGGATTGCGAAAATGAATTTCAAAACTCGAGTGTCGTGTGGGCACTGTTTTCAAAACCCTGTGGATTTATGCTGGTTTCGAAACGCGATTTCAAAATTTGAGTGCCGGGTAGGCGCTTTTTCAACGACTGTGGATTTATCCTTTCAAATGGATCGGCCATGCATTTTTATAAATTATGGTACTAGTTGTATGGTAGGGACTGTTGTGATTGTATGGTTGATTGTGTTGGAACCTGTACTAAACGCTACGCCGTGCATATACAGAGGAGACTCTGTCCGTTTGCAGAGAGAGTCTGTATATGCGGCGGGTCTGGGCATGCGTCGGGGGAAGGGGGTTTAATTTAAAAAAAAAAATTTATACGTCAAATGTTCGACTTTTGTGAACCGTTTCCGCTAGAACGAACCCCCGGGGCGTGACAGACGGCTTTTAGGATTAGCGGCTTGCCCTAGAAAAAAGAACCATAGGGTCTATTTATAGGTTAGAAACCCTTGGAAAAAGATAAGAATCAAAAACTATCATTTTCTGGAATTTTACATGACGATGATCCGGATCGGAGTTCGGCGATCCGGATTGCAGTAGCGAGAAAAACAGTTTCCAGAAAAACCAAGGTTCGGGATCCGGATCGAAGTGCCTGATCCGGATCGTTCATACAGTTTCACCAAACACCAACGTTCGGGATCCGGATTGCAAAGCCTGATCCGGATCGTTCATAAATCATGGTAAAACCAGTGTTCGGGATCCGGATCAAAGGAGGCTACGATCCGGATTGAACTGGTGTATGAACGAACACCCTTCGGGATCCGGATTGAAAAGTCTAATCCGGATCCTGAACATGTCCCATGTCCAGTTTTTGATATTTATGCAATTACAAGTTCATCCAAGTGTTTCTACACTATAAGAAATATTCGGATCACCAAAGATATTAAGTTAAACATACCTGATCCTTTTGAATTCTTCTTTCTTGAGATTGAGTTATATGATCCAACCTTCTTTACCTTCAATCTTCAAGACTTAACCGAATTCACGAAATACGCCAACTCAAATTCCGTAACAATCTCCCCCTTTGGCGGTTTCGTGACAAAACATAAATCCACTCAAGAAAATTCAAAAAGATATTTTTGTTACTATCACCATACAACAAAAATTTACAATGGAGATACAAAATAAAATACATGAGTTAAACTCCTAAAACAGACTCTAGACTTAGACATCTGTACTCTCTGCAAAAGAAATCATTCTTGACAAAAGAAATCGTTAGATACCTCAAGAATTTTATATCATTCAAAAACCACATACAGAGATGAAGTTTATACTCATTTACTTACCATGACATTTATACATTCAGATATGTAATTTGATCATAGTTAAAAACTAACATATCTTCTATGCAATCAAAATCCAAATGTCATGTTAGTGAACATCAACTTGTTAGTTATATTACATGCCCAAATAGTTAATCGAATAGTTAGTCGAGGCATGCATTCAAACACAAATGAAAACCAAAAGTTGAAGTTCTACTTACCTTTCAAGTTGAGGTTATACTTACCTCTTTCACCTTTCAAGTTGAGGTTATACTCACCTCTTTCAAGTTGACCTTTATAGTTTCAAGTTTCTCACAAACATTGTATCATTGTTTATACTTCTCTCTCCCTCTTTTTGTCACAAAAATTAGCCAAAAATTACCAAAATGGAGAGAATAGTTAACAGTTCAAGTACCAAAAGTTTGAGAACTAAAAACTAAAAACTAAAACTTAAAAACCTGCACAAGAGAAGGATTAAAAATCTGCATAAGAAAAAGAAATTAGAAGGATACGGATTATTCAGACTCGTCCGAACTGATACAGCCGAGTATTTGGAAGATTTTCTTTAATCGTTTGTTCATTGATGACTGATTCTTGTTGACCTTCTTTATTTCTTCCTTTACCTCAATAAGTTCATTTGATATACGTTCTTGCTCGTTGGAGAGCCTCTGCTGTTCTTTATAGATTGAGGTAACTGATGCATCATCATCAGAAGTTGATGGAGGTGCTCGTTGTGCTGCATGTGCTGGTTGGACTGGAGGGGTTGCTGCCGGTGCAGAGGTTGTTGCTTGTTGTTATTGTGCTCGTTGTCGGTGAGGAGGTAATATGGGCACATCTTGTTTTGTTGAGAGAGACTTTACAATAGTTGTTTCATTGATCGTTCCTAGACTGTGCATGTAGGAACTCGCGCTTGTGTCAGCTTTAAATTTGCGAAGAATGCGCATAATGATCATGGGATAAGGTAGTCTCTCTGAAGGGTGAGCATGTTCCACATAGCGTGCCATCCTCGCCCAGATGACGTAAGGAATGTTTAAGTTTGCTCCCATTACTGCTGTGGGGTTTCCAAGAAGATAGAGGAACAACATCCGATCCCACCGAAGAACCTTTGTATTCATATTTGGAAGGACGTTATAGCAGATAATGAAGTTCAAAAAGCGAAACTCTGGTCGAAGTTCTTTTGAGAAAACAGAGTTTCCAGTCGGCCGAGTATCTGGAAAGACAGATTCCATCAACTACCACTCTCCAGGAGTTGGTGTTGAAGATTTGATTCTTCAGATAATGAGCGCCATCAGCTCGGGCCTTCATCCCTAATACCTCTCCAATCAGTTGAGGCGTTACTTTAATCTTAACATTCTTGACCAATGTTTGAAAGTCTCGACGTCCGCTCTCCTGATCAACTAGATAACAAGCATTTTGATAGAACATCCTTACTGAGTGAAGACAATACCCTGTGGTCTCGGGGAAATCGCAAATGGGAGCAAGACCTGTCTGGTCATACAGAGTCCCAAATGGCGGAGATCTTTCCTTCAAGGCTTTGACATTAACATGCCTTTCGCCAATGCATTCCCTGTTCTCAAAGTCCTTTATCCTAGCAGAGCTGATAAAGTCTTGTGGAGGTGGTTGGCTAGCAACTGGTTGCTCAATGGAAATTCCTCGAGCACTCCCTCTTTTGCGAGAAACACTTTTTCTTTTTGTTTTCAAGAGAGTTTCTTCCATTGGAGCTTTTCCTTTTTCAGCAGCAGTAGACGGAGCCTTTGCCTTTGAAGTCTCTGCAGGGGCTTTCCCTTTTTGTCACGCCCCGAGTGTAAACCAGAACTCGGGATCGTCTACAGATTCGCCGTGCACACGGAATTTTCCGCATGCGCGAAGCGCCGGTAACCTGCTCAAGTAAAACAGATACAAAAATAGAGCAATAAAACAGAGCTGAACAGAAAAATACTACATCTCAGACTGAACTGGAAGTAAAAATACAAAATGACTGTAAAATAAAGTACAAGTCTCTCTCCCAGCTCGCCACAAAAATACAACCAGCTGGCTAAAGCCAGACCCCAAAAGTAAAAGTACAACCGTCTGAGATAGGATACATAAGAGGTACCAGTCTAGCTACTCACTGTCGGGCCCACTGTCTAGCTACTCAGCCGTCCTCTCTCCTCGACCCGCCGCTGTATGTCCAGCAGCACCCGCAGAAGGCTCTGCAAAACAAAGGAGAAGAAAAGAAAAAGAAGAATGGGGGTTAGAACTACTAGTAAACCAGTAGCCTCCCCCAGTGGGTAAAACCTCAAACTCTGACACACCCACTAGGTCTACCAGAGGCAAAAAGGAAAGAAGAGTGGTAAGAAAAGAAACCGCTGCAAAAGGAAAATCTACCACTACTATGCCTCTAAAATACAGTCCTAGACTGGAATAACCGTATGCAACCATAACCAATCGTCCCAGATGAACCCAATCTGTACCGCCCTCATCATCGGGCAAATATGCCGCGCCGATGTGATAGCAAAATTCCTGCTGCCGCCCTCATCATCGGGCAAATAAGCCGCGCCGATGTGATAGCAAAACTGTCCATAACTGTCTGGCCCCGGCCTCCGGAGGGGATCTCGAGGGGAGCGACCCACACGAGGAAAGCATCACCGGGCAATAACCGCGCCGGTGTGATAAAAGTATCACCGGGCAATAACCGCACCGGTGTGATAAAAGCAGGATTGGATCACAACTATAAAGCCCCAGTGGAACACAACCCTCCACTAAAAGAAAACTGATTCCCAATAAGATGCAAAAGTAACCATCCGGTCAATCGCCCAATATCCGCGATTGCCGCAATACCCCACAATCACAACCATGTCCCACATCCGACATCTGGTCAACCGCCTACTATCCGCGGTTGCCACAAAATCCTCTAATCCATAATCATGCCCTATCACCGATGTCCTATAACCGACATCCAGTCGACCGCCCAATATCCGCGGTCGCCGCCAAAACCCATAATACATAATCCATGCCCCGGCTACAGTATCCCAAGCCCCTGCTCAAACCCGAGCAGCAAATACCACCTGACTAACGGAGGGAGAAAAGAAACAAGCAAGGTTTCTCCTAAGTCAAGTTCCAGCATGAAAGTGTAGCGATAAAAGATGGCCTACCTAGATGTCCAAAAAAGCATGCAGATGTCCTCATGAAAGATAAAGAAAGTGCGACAAATAATGGCCCCACATGTGTATCAATTAAAAGCTCCGCATAGATATAACCATCATGCTAAAACATTATCCAACCACACATGTTTAAAATCCACAACTTTCCCTCACCCAAATCATCCACCTATGCATGTCCCAAAAGATCCTCAAGTGGTACCCTCCCACAAGACATTTCATTTTATCCCAGCATAAAAGTAAATTCCACACGCAAGGTTAGGTGCCAAAACTATACCCATACAAACATGTATAACCCCCAACCACTATCAGAGTTCCACAATAGTAATTTTCATATGATAGACTCACAATCATTTACTTTAAGCATGCATGTCCATAATTGATCTTTCAATAAACCAATTGGAGGATCTCTCCAATATTCCTAGGGGTATGTCAGAAAAATGAGGAGTATAACAACCACCCACCTCGATCGCTAATTCCAAGTCCAAAAAGTGCTCCAGGCCACAAAGCTAAACCGCCGCGATCACTGAACAAGAATTACCCCAAAACATACAATTAAACTCAAGACATGCTGTCCCAAAGCTAACAGTCCAAAGATGCCCTGTTTTTACCTGCGAGAAGTGCCCGGAAAAATCCAAGAAAAATACTCTCACGATCCTCGCGACGAACCCGTCGAAACGAGTACCTGCACGCTCATATCCGAGTTTCCTACACTGAGAAACAAATCCGACAAGGGGACCACCCTAAAATAATCTGCTCTCAAAAACTGTAGCACTAATTCCTGTAAACAGAGATTTCTCACCTTGGAAAAATATTCAAAAAATTCCAAGAAAAATTGGGGATATTCCTCGTGATGTGTAGATGCAAAACGCCTTTTGAATTGCTCCAATCCGATGCTTGTGCGCGAAGATATCATCAAAATACTGCAGCACTGTCCAAAACTCCGCCCCAGAAAATGAGGTCACAAGATGATCCAAAAAACCCATGAAAAGCTCGGAATGGGGAAAACCAGCAAACACGGGAAATGTAGCCCTACCTGTCTTGAAGCCAACGGTGCAAGAATCACAGAAAAAGGTGCTCGGGGTAAGCCGGGGGAGTCCTCGCACCAAAACGCGACGAAGAAGACCACAAACGAACAAGCGTCGCGCCGCGCCGTAAAAATAGAAACCTCGGGATGCGTGCCGCAGAAAAATCTTGGAATCTGCAGATGGATCCGGCTCTGGGAGTTGAAGAAATCTCGAGAAGGTGGCACTGTGAAAGGAGGAACAGGGAAAGAGTTCTTCACTGCTGAACTCGGTCTATTTATAGGCCAGGAAAAACAAATGGAGAAATGACCTATAGGTCCCAACTAACGGGCGCTCCCGATTTTCGGGCTGCTACAGTGTTGGGCCCGGCCCAACACTGTGCGCGCCCGAAACGTTCCTGGGCCTCCACGTCGCCCGCGTACAGGCAACAGCCAATCCCGCCGCACGCGTCGCGCCGCGCGGCCACCCTGGTCAACGCGGGTGGGTGGCGCCCGCGAATCACAGGGCACCACCTGGCCCGCACTAACCCCCTCCGACCAACCCTGGCGCGCCGCCTGGCGCCCCCCTGCTGCGCACTGTTCCGAGGCACCCCGCGCTCAGTGGTCCCTGCCTGCGTGAGCCCGCCAACCAGAAACCGCCACGTGTCCCGCCGGTCCATGCACCGCGCCCGCCTGATCCGTGGTCCAAGTCCACTGCACCGACCAATCCCAAGAAGCCACGTGTCCAACCCCCGGTGCACGACGGCCCGTGGATCGCGTGCCTGCCCGCGCACCCGCGCGCCTGCCTGCGCGCTGCCCGCGCCCACGCGCTGCCCGCGGCCGCTCTGCCACCTGCCCGAGCCCGTCCGCCGCTGCCCGCCGCCGCCGCAGCTGCCCGCCGCCGGCCGGAGTTACTGTTCCGGCATGAACAGTAACCGGTTGACCAAAACATCAAGTAGGTAGTCCATTTTGACCCTTTTCGCGCGCTGAATCCGAATTTGCTGTCCGATTTGCCAAATTCTAACTCCGAAATTTGCCGAAGGCATCCGGAAAGGTGTTCTTTTGCCCAAACTTTGCGCTGAGCCCAATTTTAATATCCACTTTGTGCGAAACCACTTCCGAAGATCCGACGGTGTCCACTGATCACCCACGTGATCCAATTAAGCCCGAAGTCCGCCACTTGTGTCCATTTGGTGCACAAACACCTCCAACGCACCCCGCAGGCCTCCAGAAGCCACCCAACGTACTACAACAGCACTGCGGAGATCCAGGTCATCACATCCTCCCCCACTAAAGAAAGTTTCGTCCTCGACACTAAAGTTATTCCTCAATCCGGAACCTCAACCAAGTAGAGGGGGTAAATATCCAATCATCCACCACTCAAGCTCCCAAAGCTGTCAAATACCTCCTCCAGAGACGCGACACAATCCTCGGGTCTCTTACTAGAACAGAATAGAGGCGGGCACTCCAGGAAACCGCACCACCTCGTCCAAGTACAGCTGGGCTAACCGCTCGAGCAACCAAGTCCAAAAGCAAAAAGCTCAACGCGAGTACCTCCGCACTCCCGGGGTATCCCACAACCACGCTAGCCAAAAAGGCTGCACATCCACGGCGGGACACCCGCCCCGCTCACAAAGTCGAAACCATAGAGGCAAAGATAGCCCCCGAGCAACCCCAGCACACCATCTACCTCTGGCCTAGCCCCTCCTAAGAGGACCGTCCTCGCGGCACAAATCAACCGCCGCGAAAAGAAGAAAACCGAGCCAGCCAAACCGTCCTAAGTACCAAATCCAAAACCCAAAACTAGTTTAAGACCATCAGGTCTACCGGTACTATCAAGGACTCTACTACACCGGGCAGGACCAACAACACTCCCCTACATGCCGAGGATCGAGAATATAAACCTACCTATAACCAAAGACTAGGATGCTCAAGTGCTAAACAATGCAAAACCAATGCCGGTAAATAAAATAAAATAACAAAAAAAATAATAATAATAATACCTGTCACCACAAGGTCGGCTGTCACGCCCCGGGGGTTCGAATCGCGCGGAAGAGGAGCCACCGATGCCCCTGATTCAGCCATATATTTTTTTTTTGTAAAACATTACTCCCCGGCGCGTGCACAGACCCGCCGCATACACAAATTCGCTCTGCAAATGAGCAGAGGCCCCTTTGTATATGCACGGCGTCTCAACTACAAAGTGTCTCACAAGGCGTAGTACATACAATCTCTAACCACATCAGTTGGGGTCTCGTACACATACAACCAAACAATTCACGTGACATTCTAGCATTCACTTAGAGCATAGAGGCCGGTGTTTTGAAAGGATAAATAATCACAAGGTTTTGAAAGCGGCATCCACACGATGCCCTCGTTTGTGAAAACAGTTCGTAAACACATAAATCCCACAAGGTTTATAAAGCTTGGTGCCCACACGACACCCACGTTTTAAAAATAGTTTTCGCAAACGGTTTTCTTTGTTTTTCATCGTTCAAAACGGCCAAGTAAGAGAGAACGTAGTATTCATTCAATTATTCAAAAAGAAAGGAAAGAAAAGGGCAACATCCACTTCGACCCCACGGGGGTGTCGCAATCCACAACTAGCTACCATGAATAATAAAAGAAAAGGGAAAGAAGAGTCACTGTATCTGAAGTCACCCATAAATCAGATCAGCACCCTAACGTCCTCACCGGCGCCCTAGCACTCGCCCCTGGACGAACCTGTCACGAAGTGGGAAGTCAGTGACTAGAAATAGCATGATAAGCGTAGTAAACAAAGATAAGGCAAACCACAAACACCGGAGCAACTATCCCTCCCATGCACCTTCCACCTTAACCACACCCTGTATCATTACGACATCGGGCACCTTCCCCGATGCCCACCGCCGAGCACCTGCCTCACAAAGCAACATCGGGCACCTTCCCCGATGCCCACCGCCGAGCACCTGCCTCACAAAGCAACATCGGGCACCTTCCCCGATGCCCACCGCCGAGCACCTGCCTCGGCCGCCGAGCACCTGCCTCGACGTCACCGCTCACACCCCCCACCCATGGGGGCCCCCATTCCTAACGCCACCTCCGCGTGGGGTACACGGGTCAACGTACCACTTTTCCGGAAAAGCACACCCTTGCGGTGGCCAAACCGCGGGTGTGCGTGTAGCAAATTTGAGCCTCAGATTGACATTGAGTATCATAACATAACATAACAGGGTTAGTGCATAAACAGAAGGAGACTGACAATTCCACCTTGCCCCAACATGCTATTTCTAACAGTTAAACCCCATTCCCGAAACCCCCGGGAACGTACCCACCTTGTGTGCGTCGTCCTGCGTTCGTCCAGTCCGCGTCTGTGCTCCAGTCGCCCACAGCGTCCCGCACTCCTGAAGGAACATAGGCAAATCGAGACTTAGAAGTCCGAAACTTACAACGACTCCCTACAGCGTGCGGCGGAGTTCTTCGCACGGCACCGGCCCGTGCGACGAACACCCTGCCAGGGCGCAGCCCCGCGCGGCACCAGCCCGCGCGGCGCCCCTCCTGCGGGCGGCCCCGCGCGGCCGAGCGCCGCGCGGGCGCGCGGCCCGCGGTGCGGGGCGACCCCGCGCGGCACCAGCCCGCGCGGGCGCCCCTCCTGCGGGCGGCCCCGCGCGGCCGAGCGCCGCGCGGGCGCGCTGCCCGCGGTGCGGGGCGACCCCGCGCGGCACCAGCCCGCGCGGCGCCCCTCCTGCGGGCGGCCCCGCGCGGCCGAGCGCCGCGTGGGCGCGCTGCCCGCGGTGCGGGGCGACCCCGCGCGGCACCAGCCCGCGCGGGCGCCCCTCCTGCGGGCGGCCCCGCGCGGCCGAGTGCCGCGCGGGCGCGCTGCCCGCGGTGCGGGGCGGCCCCACGCGGCACCAGCCCGCGCGGGCGCCCCTCCTGCGGGCGGCCCCGCGCGGCCGAGCGCCGCGCGGGCGCGCGGCCCGCGGTGCGGGGCGGCCCCGCGCGGCACCAGCCCGCGCGGGCGCCCCCCTCCTGCGGCGGCCCCGCGCGGCCGAGCGCCGCGCGGGCGCGCGGCCCGCGGTGCGGGGCGGCCCCGCGCGGCACCAGCCCGCGCGGGCGCCCCCTCCTGCGGGCGGCCCCCGCGCGGCCGAGCGCCGCGCGGGTGCGCGGCCCGCGGTGCGGGGCGGCCCCGCGCGGCACCAGCCCGCGCGGGCGCCCCCTCCTGCGGGCGGCCCCCGCGCGGCCGAGCGCCGCGCGGGCGCGCGGCCCGCGGTGCGGGGCGGCCCCGCGCGGCCGTGCGCCGCGCGGGCGCGTGGCCCGCGGTGCGGGGCGGCCCCGCGCGGCACCAGCCCGCGCGGGCGCCCCTCCTGCGGGCGGCCCCGCGCGGCCGAGCGCCGCGCGGGCGCGCGGCCCGCGGTGCGCGACGGCGCCGGGCCTCCTCCCTCCTCGTGACCAACAAAAGAAAGAAAGAGGGAGATTCCCCCGAACGAAACGCGTCCGACTCACCTTGATGTGCGAAAGAGGAGGAAGAGAGGGATCGTCCGCTTGCCTCCACCGGTCCACCCTTGCGGTGTGCTTGGTTTCTCTTTGCCGGCGGCTACGAGGGAGGAAGAAAAAGAAAAGAGGCGGCCACCAAAAGAAAAATAAGAGGAACCCTAATCCTCTTTCCCTCACGGCTACATATATATACTAAGAGAATTAGGGTTTACCTTAAAAGGTGTGCGGCTGCCAACACGGATCCCGAGGCGTCTAAGGGGGACCCCAACTTCGAGAATTAATTCTGGTCAGACCGGGAGTCGGAAAAATAAACCGATCGCGCCCACGCGCTCCGTTCCGCGAGCTCTACCGCCTAAAATTATTTGCGGGCCCCGACGGTCTGTCCGGAAAAATGCCAAAAATGAGGCCCCCGGTCAGGCATTACAAGAAGAGGGTGACCAGAAGGGTTAAGGAAAAGCCGGGTCTTACACCACTTACCGCTAAAAACAAGTTTCGTCCCCGAAACTTAATCTTCCCCAGCGGCGAACAGGTCCGGGTAGCACTCCCTCATCTTTGACTCGGGTTCCCAAGTTGCCTCACGCTCTTCTTGATTGCTCCAAAGCACCTTTACGTAGGGAATCGTCCGACTACGCAGCTTTTTGTCCTCCCGGGCTAGGATCCGCACTGGTACTTCCGCGAAACTTAGATCCTCCTTGAGTTCAATCGCGGAGGCGTCAAGCACTCGCGATGGGTCGGGGAGGTATTTCCGAAGCATGGATACGTGGAACACATCATGAACGCGGTCAAGGTTCGGCGGTAGGGCGAGGCGGTAGGCTACCGGGCCGATGCGCTCCAAAATCTCAAACGGCCCTATGTACCGCGGGCTCAGCTTGCCCCTCAACCCAAACCGCTTCACCCCCTTCGACGGCGACACCCGCAGTAACACGTGCTCTCCCACCTGGAATTCCAAGTCGCGACGTCTCTAGTCCGCGTAACTCTTTTGCCGGCTCTGGGCGGTCGCCAAACGTCGCCTGATGAGGCGCACCCTTTCCTCTGTCTCGGCCACTAGGTCCGGTCCCAAAAACTTTCTCTCCCCCAGATCGTCCCAGCAGATCGGGGATCTACAGCGTCTGCCGTACAACGCTTCGTACGGCGCCATCTTAATGCTCGCTTGGTAGCTGTTGTTATAAGCGAACTCTGCAAGGGGTAGGTAGCGCGACCATCCGTCTCCCAAATCCAGCACGCACGCCCGAAGCATGTCCTCGAGTATCTGGATCACCCGCTCGGATTGCCCGTCCGTCTGGGGGTGAAAGGCTGAGCTGAAGTGTAACTTGGTCCCCAAGGCTCGTTGTAGACTCTTCCAAAAGTTCGAAACGAACCTCGTGTCCCTGTCCGAGGTGATCGTCGTTGGCACCCCGTGCAGCCTTACAATCTCGCTGAGGTAGACCTGTGCCAGCCGGTCACGTGTCCAGGTCGTGTGGATGGGTAGGAAGTGAGCTGACTTCGTTAGCCGATCCACGACAACCCAGATAGCGTCGTGTCCCTGTTGCGAACGGGGGAATCCGGTGACGAAGTCCATTGTGACTTGCTCCCACTTCCATTCGGGCACGGGTAGAGGTTGCAATTTCCCCGCCGGCCGCTGATGCTCGGCTTTCACCTGTTGGCAAATCAAACAGTGAGCCACGAACAGCGTCACATCTCCCTTCAATCTTGGCCACCAGAAGGTCTGTCGGATATCCCGGTACATCTTGGTGCCTCCAGGGTGCGCCACGTAGGGGGCGCAATGTGCTTCAGTCAGGATTTCTTTCTTTAGATCCGGCAGATCGGGCACGCAGATCCGCCCTCGGAACCGAAGGGTGCCGTCCGTTCCCACTGCAAAGTCTCCTTCTTGCTCCGGTGAAATCCTATCTCGTTCCAGCTGTAGCTGCGGATCCGCACCTTGGCCTTCCCGAATCCTCTCCAATAGGGTCGGCGCGACTGTTAGGGTCAACAGTCGCTCAACCGTCCCTGCTGGTACCACTTCCAACCTCAATCGTGAAAATTCCGCGATCAAGTCGTTCTGCTGCGTGATCGCGCCCGCCGAAGTTCCTTCTGCTTGTCCCTTTCGGCTTAGAGCGTCGGCTACCACATTTGCTTTCCCCGGGTGGTACTGGATGGTTAAGTCGTAGTCCTTCAGTAGCTCCACCCACCTCCTCTGCCGTAGGTTAAGCTCCTTCTGGGTGAAAAGGTACTTAAGGCTTTGGTGGTCCGAGAACACGTTGCAATGCACACCGTAGAGGTAGTGCCTCCACAGTTTCAGAACGAAGACCACTGCGGCAAGCTCCAAGTCATGGATCGGGTAGTTCTGTTCGTAATCCTTGAGTTGTCTTGAAGCATAGGCAATGACTCTTCCTTGCTGCATTAGTACTCCTCCCAGTCCTATTCGCGATGTATCGCAGTAGACTTCGTAGTCTTCTCCAGGGGTTGGTAAGGCAAGCACAGGCGCTCTTGTTAACCGTTTCTTAAGTTCTTCAAAGCTCTCTTGGCATTGGACCGTCCATATGAACTTTACTCCTTTCCGGGTTAGGCGGTTCAGAGGGGTCGCAATCTTCGAGAAACCCTCCACGAAACGTCTGTAGTATCCCGCAAGGCCCAAGAAGCTGCGCACCTCTGTCACTGTGGTCGGCTGGGGCCAGTCGGTCACCGACTCCACCTTCTTGGGATCCACTGTGACTCCTGCTGCTGAAATGATATGCCCTAGAAACCCCACTTCGCGAAGCCAGAATTCGCATTTCTTAAGTTTTGCGAACAGCTCCTGCTCCCTAAGGGTCTGTAGAACAATTCGAAGGTGCTCCTCGTGCTTCTCATC
Organism: Tillandsia leiboldiana; assembly: GCA_029204045.2. Taxonomy (NCBI): domain Eukaryota; kingdom Viridiplantae; phylum Streptophyta; class Magnoliopsida; order Poales; family Bromeliaceae; genus Tillandsia; species Tillandsia leiboldiana. The sequence goes on from CM055061.1 coordinate 27,017,466, forward strand.
GGTGGTGGAGTAAATCAGGATGTCGTCGATGAAGACCACAACGAACTGATCCAGGAAGGGTCTGAAAACTCGGTTCATCATGTCCATGAACACCGCTGGGGCATTGGTAAGCCCGAACGGCATTACTGTGAACTCGTAATGGCCATACCGAGTCCGGAATGCCGTCTTCGGAATATCCTCGTCTCGAACTCTGAGCTGGTGGTAGCCCGACTGCAGGTCGATTTTTGAAAAGACAGTTGCACCCCGCAGCTGGTCAAAGAGGTCATCAATCCTAGGTAAGGGGTACTTGTTTTTCACTGTGACTTTGTTGATTTCCCGGTAGTCGATGCACAACCGCAAGCTCCCGTCTTTCTTTCGTACAAAGAGTACAGGTGCGCCCCAAGGGGACACACTCGGTCGGATAAACCCCTTGTCCAGAAGGTCCTCTAGCTGCGCCTTAAGTTCCTTCAGCTCCGCGAAGGCCATCCTGTAGGGGGCCTTCGTGATTGGTCGAGTGCCGGGTGGAAGCTCAATGGGAAAGACAACTTCTCGCTCGGGGGGTAATCCAGGTAGTTCGGCCGGAAAAACATCTGGGAAGTCCCTCACCACAGGGATGTCGGGGAGTGCCGTGGAGGATCCGGCGGCCAGGGCCACCGACACCAAGTAGGCCATACACCCGCCCTCTACCAGCTTCCTGGCTCGGGATGCAGGAATCATGGAAGAAAAGGAAACGCTCTTGCAAGCCAAGTACACGTTCTCCGGAAAATCGGGGTACATCAGTCGTACCTCGCGCTTCTCGCAGTCTATGACCGCAAGGTACCACGTGAGCCAATCCATTCCGAGCACTACATCATACTCTTTCAATGGAATGACTACCAGATCCCAGGGGCACGGAAGCCTTCCCATCCATATAGGGCAGGAAGGCACCATGTTGCGTGCCTCCAAGGATCCCCCCGCGGTGTGTACGGTCATCAAACTGGGTAAGGGTCTCAACTCAAAATCATGGGTCAGTGCGAAGTCTCGGGACATAAACGAGAGGGTCGCTCCGGTGTCAAAAAGGGTTCTAGCGCGATAAACAGAAGCAAGAGTGATACCTGCGACGACGTGCTCAGACGGGTGCGTCTCCTGCTGACCCATCGAATAGACGCGGCCTCCCGAAGGCGGTGGCTTTTCCCCTACAGATCGGGGTGCTGGCGGTCTGGGGGCTGACGTCATTGGCGCTTTCCCCCGCCCTGCGTGCTGGGGTGAAGGCACGGAGGCTGCTGAAGATGTGGTGCCTTGGTTCAGGGGACAGTTGAAACGGAAGTGTCCCTGCTTGCCACATCGGAAACAATGGTCCTGTCTCTTGGAGCAATCCATCACTCGGTGCGCCCCGCCGCAGATCACGCATGAGCGGTCCTCCGGGCGTTGTCCCTCTCCCGGCGCTCCCCTGGTCCTTTGCTGGGGCCTCCACCGCTTAGGGGGTCGATTCCCGCTGGAGGAGCCCCCTCCCCCTGAAGCCGTCTGGGTCCGCTTCCTGTCGTCTTGCTGGTGGGAGCCTTCCCTTCGGGCGCGCGTGACGGCAAAGCCTCGCTCCACGATGGTGGCTCGGTCGACCACCTTCTGAAAGGTATGCAGATCCGCCGCGTCCACCACTTGGAAAATGTCAGTCCTCAATCCATCCACAAACAGTTGTGCCTTATGGGATTCGTCCCGAATGACGAACGGGACACAGTTCGCCAGTCTCACGAACTCCCTCTGGTACTCCATTACTGTTTTGGTTCCCTGCCTGATGTGGTTTAGGTCGTCCTCCAGTTGTTTCTTCACGCTGTTGGTAAAGAACGCCCCGAATAGCTGCTGTTTAAAGGTAGTCCATGACGGAAGGGTAGCGCCCGACGCAGAGTCGGGGCGTACGGTCTTCCACCAAATGCGGGCGTTCCCCTCGAGCAAGTGGGCGGCCAGGGGGACCCGCTCATGGTCTTCCATCAATAGGTCCTCGAATAATTTCTCCATCGTATCCACCCATTTCTCCACAACCCAGGGGTCCGTCGTGTCCCCCTCGAACGTTGGCGGATCGTATTTCTTGAAGTCGGCCAGGTTGGCGCGCACACGGTCTCGCTCGTTTGGTAGGTTCGCCCCCTCGTGTCCTCGGCTGTGGATCTAGTCCTGGCCATGATCTGAACATTTGCACGAACCAGTTACTCCTAGTTTAAATAAGACGGCACGCCACTAGTGCTGGCACTAGAGGGAGAAAAGAAAAGAACACTAATTCCCTCCCCCCTTTTTCCCCCAACGAGCACTCGCGTTTTATTTATCCCGTGTTCACTTTATTACTCAGTAGCCAGAGTATTGCGCCCGTGGATGTTAGGCCCCGACTGTTGTGGTTAAAGTTTACCGCTCTGATACCATCTTAATCTGTCACGCCCCGGGGGTTCGAATCGCGCGGAAGAGGAGCCACCGATGCCCCTGATTCAGCCATATATATTTTTTTTGTAAAACATTACTCCCCGGCGCGTGCACAGACCCGCCGCATACACAAATTCGCTCTGCAAATGAGCAGAGGCCCCTTTGTATATGCACGGCGTCTCAACTACAAAGTGTCTCACAAGGCGTAGTACATACAATCTCTAACCACATCAGTTGGGGTCTCGTACACATACAACCAAACAATTCACGTGACATTCTAGCATTCACTTAGAGCATAGAGGCCGGTGTTTTGAAAGGATAAATAATCACAAGGTTTTGAAAGCGGCATCCACACGATGCCCTCGTTTGTGAAAACAGTTCGTAAACACATAAATCCCACAAGGTTTATAAAGCTTGGTGCCCACACGACACCCACGTTTTAAAAATAGTTTTCGCAAACGGTTTTCTTTGTTTTTCATCGTTCAAAACGGCCAAGTAAGAGAGAACGTAGTATTCATTCAATTATTCAAAAGAAAGGAAAGAAAAGGGCAACATCCACTTCGACCCCACGGGGGTGTCGCAATCCACAACTAGCTACCATGAATAATAAAAGAAAAGGGAAAGAAGAGTCACTGTATCTGAAGTCACCCATAAATCAGATCAGCACCCTAACGTCCTCACCGGCGCCCTAGCACTCGCCCCTGGACGAACCTGTCACGAAGTGGGAAGTCAGTGACTAGAAATAGCATGATAAGCGTAGTAAACAAAGATAAGGCAAACCACAAACACCGGAGCAACTATCCCTCCCATGCACCTTCCACCTTAACCACACCCTGTATCATTACGACATTGGGCACCTTCCCCGATGCCCACCGCCGAGCACCTGCCTCACAAAGCAACATCGGGCACCTTCCCCGATGCCCACCGCCGAGCACCTGCCTCACAAAGCAACATCGGGCACCTTCCCCGATGCCCACCGCCGAGCACCTGCCTCGGCCGCCGAGCACCTGCCTCGACGTCACCGCTCACACCCCCCACCCATGGGGGCCCCCATTCCTAACGCCACCTCCGCGTGGGGTACACGGGTCAACGTACCACTTTTCCGGAAAAGCACACCCTTGCGGTGGCCAAACCGCGGGTGTGCGTGTAGCAAATTTGAGCCTCAGATTGACATTGAGTATCATAACATAACATAACAGGGTTAGTGCATAAACAGAAGGAGACTGACAATTCCACCTTGCCCCAACATGCTATTTCTAACAGTTAAACCCCATTCCCGAAACCCCCGGGAACGTACCCACCTTGTGTGCGTCGTCCTGCGTTCGTCCAGTCCGCGTCTGTGCTCCAGTCGCCCACAGCGTCCCGCACTCCTGAAGGAACATAGGCAAATCGAGACTTAGAAGTCCGAAACTTACAACGACTCCCTACAGCGTGCGGCGGAGTTCTTCGCACGGCACCGGCCCGTGCGACGAACACCCTGCCAGGGCGCAGCCCCGCGCGGCACCAGCCCGCGCGGCGCCCCTCCTGCGGGCGGCCCCGCGCGGCCGAGCGCCGCGCGGGCGCGCGGCCCGCGGTGCGGGGCGACCCCGCGCGGCACCAGCCCGCGTGGGCGCCCCTCCTGCGGGCGGCCCCGCGCGGCCGAGCGCCGCGCGGGCGCGCTGCCCGCGGTGCGGGGCGACCCCGCGCGGCACCAGCCCGCGCGGCGCCCCTCCTGCGGGCGGCCCCGCGCGGCTGAGCGCCGCGTGGGCGCGCTGCCCGCGGTGCGGGGCGACCCCGCGCGGCACCAGCCCGCGCGGGCGCCCCTCCTGCGGGCGGCCCCGCGCGGCCGAGTGCCGCGCGGGCGCGCTGCCCGCGGTGCGGGGCGGCCCCGCGCGGCACCAGCCCGCGCGGGCGCCCCTCCTGCGGGCGGCCCCGCGCGGCACCAGCCCGCGCGGGCGCCCCCCTCCTGCGGCGGCCCCGCGCGGCCGAGCGCCGCGCGGGCGCGCGGCCCGCGGTGCGGGGCGGCCCCGCGCGGCACCAGCCCGCGCGGGCGCCCCCTCCTGCGGGCGGCCCCCGCGCGGCCGAGCGCCGCGCGGGTGCGCGGCCCGCGGTGCGGGGCGGCCCCGCGCGGCACCAGCCCGCGCGGGCGCCCCCTCCTGCGGGCGGCCCCCGCGCGGCCGAGCGCCGCGCGGGCGCGCGGCCCGCGGTGCGGGGCGGCCCCGCGCGGCCGTGCGCCGCGCGGGCGCGTGGCCCGCGGTGCGGGGCGGCCCCGCGCGGCACCAGCCCGCGCGGGCGCCCCTCCTGCGGGCGGCCCCGCGCGGCCGAGCGCCGCGCGGGCGCGCGGCCCGCGGTGCGCGACGGCGCCGGGCCTCCTCCCTCCTCGTGACCAACAAAAGAAAGAAAGAGGGAGATTCCCCCGAACGAAACGCGTCCGACTCACCTTGATGTGCGAAAGAGGAGGAAGAGAGGGATCGTCCGCTTGCCTCCACCGGTCCACCCTTGCGGTGTGCTTGGTTTCTCTTTGCCGGCGGCTACGAGGGAGGAAGAAAAAGAAAAGAGGCGGCCACCAAAAGAAAAATAAGAGGAACCCTAATCCTCTTTCCCTCACGGCTACATATATATACTAAGAGAATTAGGGTTTACCTTAAAAGGTGTGCGGCTGCCAACACGGATCCCGAGGCGTCTAAGGGGGACCCCAACTTCGAGAATTAATTCTGGTCAGACCGGGAGTCGGAAAAATAAACCGATCGCGCCCACGCGCTCCGTTCCGCGAGCTCTACCGCCTAAAATTATTTGCGGGCCCCGACGGTCTGTCCGGAAAAATGCCAAAAATGAGGCCCCCGGTCAGGCATTACAAGAAGAGGGTGACCAGAAGGGTTAAGGAAAAGCCGGGTCTTACATCGGCTGCCGTAAAGTCCTCCACCTGAGCGGCGTAGACCCGACCGCTCTGAGCCGGCGGCCGGTGATCCGCCGGGTAAAAAGAAGGTGATCCGCTCGCTGGAGCATAAAGCCGCTGAGCTGACAACTACTGCTGAGGCGATAAAGGAGCCGATGCTGATGAAGGTGCCGCTGAAGTCGAAAAGGGGCACGAAGCCCGAATGTGGCCTGGCTGTCCACACCTGTAACAACGACCCCACCTCTGATCACAGGTGTGCGACAAATGAGGTCCCCCGCAGAATATACATCTGTTTCTGTCGCGAAGCCGTGGCTGTCCCGGCTGATGCTGTCCCTGTGTCTGATGCTGAGACTCCGGCTGCTGCTGCGATGGCCTCCGAGATCCACTAGGCTCTCGCTGATCCGCACGCCCATGGCTAGGTAACTGAGACCGCGGCGGTCTCCACATGCTAGCCTGTCCCTCGTCCTCGGGTACTGGTCGTTTCTTAACGGAACTCTGTGCGACCATCCCGCCTCACCTCGCCACCACTGTGTCGCCTCTTTCCACCCATTCGGAATGCTCGACGACCTCCTTAAGAGTCTGGAGTCGCTGTGCATGCACTAGGGTATAAATCTCACTGCGGAGGCCTGCCTCGAATAACTCGACCTGGTGTGGTCCATCACGGGCGACAAAGGGCACGCAGTTAAGCAACTATATGAACTCCTGATAGTAATCCTGAACCGGCCGATCGCCCTGCTGAAGGTTCTTCAAATCATCCTCCAGTTTCCTCTTCACGCTCGTCGGAAAATAGGTATCCAATACCATACGCCGGAACTCAGACCAGGGTAACTGTCGAGAAATCTGGAAATCCCGTGGCTCCACTCGACGCCACCAAACATCTGCATCTCCATCCAGGCAGTGTACCGCCATATGAACTCTGTACCTCGGGTCGATGAAGAAATCCCTGAAAATCTTCTCCATCGCTGATAGCCATGTTCCAACCTCCCACGGCTGCATGTCCCGCCCCGAGAATCTAGGCGGTCCGTGCTTACAAAACTTAACAATTTTGTCAGCAATATCCTGCTTCTCGGCCGGGGTCAAAGTCTGGGCCACTCCCCGAGCCCCGCTACTCGATGATGGTGCCGTCGACACCAGTGGTACCACAGGTGGTGCCGAGGCCTCAAGAACTGTCGGAGGCGGCGCCTCTCTCTGCGCCAGTAGCTGCTCAATCCGCTGCTCCTGCTGGCGGTTGGTCTCAGCCAGTTGGGCCACCAAGGCCCTCAACTCAGCAATCTCAGAAGGTCCAGCCTGTCCTGGATCAACAGGGGGTGTAGGGGCAGCCCCGGTAGGAATCCGACGTCGGGGAGGCATCTGCCACAAGAAACCACAAGTCAGCCACACAACCACACACGACCCAATCTAGCGAAAGTCAAAGACATCCCCCTATTTCTGTAACTTTATATTGTCTGCAGCCAACATAACTGTCCCACAGAAAATAGGGTATGTCGATCCCTCTTCGCTCCCTGGAAGAGTCAAAAACTAAATCACCGACTTTCGCAAATTGTCACGTCCCTCACGCCCTATCATCCTAGGGCAAACCAAAAGCCTAGGGTTTCCTAAGTCCCAACTGACCTATCCCTAAGCTCTGATACCACCTAATCTGTCACGCCCCGAGTGTAAACCAGAACTCGGGATCGTCTACAGATCCGCCGTGCACACGGAATTTTCCGCATGCGCGAAGCGCCGGTAACCTGCTCAAGCAAAACAGATACAAAAATAGAGCAAGAAAACAGAGCTGAACAGAAAAATACTACATCTCAGACTGAACTGGAAGTAAAAATACAAAATGACTGTAAAATAAAGTACAAGTCTCTCTCCCAGCTCACCACAAAAATACAACCAGCTGGCTAAAGCCAGACCCCAAAAGTAAAAGTACAACCGTCTGAGATAGGATACATAAGAGGTACCAGTCTAGCTACTCACTGTCGGGCCCACTGTCTAGCTACTCAGCCGTCCTCTCTCCTCGACCCGCCGCTGTATGTCCAGCAGCACCCGCAGAAGGCTCTGCAAAACAAAGGAGAAGAAAAGAAAAAGAAGAATGGGGGTGAGAACTACTAGTAAACCAGTAGCCTCCCCTAGTGGGTAAAACCTCAAACTCTGACACACCCACTAGGTCTACCAGAGGCAAAAAGGAAAGAAGAGTGGTAAGAAAAGAAACCGCTGCAAAAGGAAAATCTACCACTACTATGCCTCTAAAATACAGTCCTAGACTGGAATAACCGTATGCAACCATAACCAATCGTCCCAGATGAACCCAATCTGTACCGCCCTCATCATCGGGCAAATAAGCCGCGCCGATGTGATAGCAAAATTCCTGCTGTCGCCCTCATCATCGGGCAAATAAGCCGCGCCGATGTGATAGCAAAACTATCCATAACTGTCTGGCCCCGGCCTCCGGAGGGGATCTCGAGGGGAGCGACCCACACGAGGAAAGCATCACCGGGCAATAACCGCGCCGGTGTGATAAAAGTATCACCGGGCAATAACCGCGCCGGTGTGATAAAAGCAGGATTGGATCACAACTATAAAGCCCCAGTGGAACACAACCCTCCACTAAAAGAAAACTGATTCCCAATAAGATGCAAAAGTAACCATCCGGTCAATCGCCCAATATCCGCGATTGCCGCAATACCCCACAATCACAACCATGTCCCACATCCGACATCTGGTCAACCGCCTACTATCCGCGGTTGCCACAAAATCCTCTAATCCATAATCATGCCCTATCACCGATGTCCTATAACCGACATCCGGTCGACCACCCAATATCCGCGGTCGCCGCCAAAACCCATAATACATAATCCATGCCCCGGCTACACTATCCCAAGCCCCTGCTCAAACCCGAGCAGCAAATACCACCTGACTAACGGAAGGAGAAAAGAAACAAGCAAGGTTTCTCCTAAGTCAAGTTCCAGCATGAAAGTGTAGCGATAAAAGATGGCCTACCTAGATGTCCAAACAAGCATGCAGATGTCTTCATGAAAGATAAAGAAAGTGCGACAAATAATGGCCCCACATGTGTATCAATTAAAAGCTCCGCATAGATATAACCATCATGCTAAAACATTATCCAACCACACATGTTTAAAATCCACAACTTTCCCTCACCCAAATCATCCACCTATGCATGTCCCAAAAGATCCTCAAGTGGTACCCTCCCACAAGACATTTCATTTTATCCCAGCATAAAAGTAAATTCCACATGCAAGGTTAGGTGCCAAAACTATGTAGGTTATTAATCCCAAAGGATCTAAATAGGTACTATCAAACAACTAGAGGGGGGGTGAATAGGTGTAATACTTAAAAACTCAATCTCAGTGCAAAATAAAAAACAATGCGGAAAATAAAAATAGCACACCGAGATATACGTGGAAACTCCAATCCAGGAGAAAAACCACGGGACCAACACGCAATAACAATCCACTAAGAATAGAAGAATAACAAGGTGATTACCGACTCCACGGACTCAACCCCTCCTTCAGCTTCTTCGGACATAGCGCTGAACGGTTGGATGTCCACGCAATAACAATCCTCTAAGAAAAGAAGAATAACAAGGTGTCAACCCCTCCTTCAATTTCTTCGGACCTCGCGCTCCACCGATTGCACGTCCACTGCACACGTTCGAATCCACGAACGCCACTCGAATCCACGAGCACACGTTTCGAATCCACGAAACGCCTTCAACACATCGAATCCACGATGTCACGCCGAATCCACGACGCAAATAGCCGATATAGAATATAGGCTTCGATGGTGATCCTTTGCTTAGATTATCATGAAGGAACCGTAGAAGAAATCTCTAAGCAAAGACTAGATCAATTCGACGAAAGATAGATCATGGAAGAACCGTCGAATTGACCTAATAGAGGTGAAAGAGAAGAACGGCAAAAACCAGCCTCTAGGGTTGCTCACGAGTGTTTCTGAATTGATTCGTATTGGTCACCCTCGTTTAGAAACCCTAAGTATCTATTTATAACCCTTGGAAAAAGATAAAAGTCGGTTTAGGAAATTTATCCCGATGGGGCATTGTGTACCGGTACCAAATATCGCGTTCCGGTACGCAATGGTGCAAACCACAGATTTTTCTATTGTGTTCCGGTACGCGAGTCCGTGTTCCGGTACGCAGTGCAATTTACAGAAAATTCTGTGTCGGGTTAGAGGAACTTCAAGTGTGGTTCCGGTACGTAATGTAAAAACTGATTTTTCCAAGATAAGCTTTATCCAAATCAAACCAAGTACCGGAAACCAAACTTAAAATAGATTGTAAGTTAAATCCAAGTTCCTAAAACCAAGTCTAAACCGGTTTTCACTAAGTTCCTGATTCCAATGATTATAAATGAACTTAAATCACCATGGTTTAATTAACCATACCTGAGTGTTATCTTGAGCTCATGTTGAATCTTTAATGAGTCTTTGAAAGCCGATTTGACAATTTGTTCCCTTTAAGACTCCGACTCAAACTCACGAAATGTGCCAACACAAAATGCCGTAACAATCTCCCCCTTTGGCAATTTTGTGACAAAACCCAAAAATACATAAAGTCGCTCAAGTCACTCATCTTAAACCAAAAAGACGAAACTCAATGTTATCACCAAAACATTGATTTTCTTTGCGTGAAAGATCCAATAAATACAAAATACATTTGAACCAAACAGTCCTAGAACATACTCTATGACTTAGGACTTGGAGTCTTAAAGTGATGTAATTCCTGCAAAACAAAACTCCAAACAAAATCAAACGTTAGTCGTTAGAAGTTAAAATCCTACATTTGATTCGTCTTCCATTTGGTTCTTTTGTTTTTCCAGCTTTTGTTTTGTGGCTCTTTCAATCTGTTCTTTATCTCCCCCTATCTTGAGCATCCATGTTCTCCCCCTGTCTTGAGCATACTAAGTTCTCCCCCTTTGTGATGCAATCATTATTTTCTGTCTCCCCCTTTTTATGATATGTCCATCATTTCCGTTCTCCCCCTTTTTGTCACAAATTGTCAAACAGTTAATATAAACAAAAAGTAGAAATACTAGGAGGATAAGTTCTTAGTTGCAAGACGATTAGAGTTCTTGTTCATCACAACGTGAAAGGAAACTGAAAACCAAAAACAAGAAGGAAAAGAGATCACTCATCCTCATTTGAATCATCATCATCATCATCATGTGATGTTGGTCCATGCGATGTACTCGGTGCAGTTGCTCCAGTGACCACATCATCATGTTTGCACCCAAGGATATCGAAGATTTTCTTTAAACCATCCTCAAGTTTCTTGAAGCCTTGCTCCATCCTTTGCTCCATCTTTTGCTTTAATGAACGAACATCCCGATGCAAGGTTTGAAGAGTTATGACCTCATCTGGTTCAGGAGATTCTTGACGAGGTGGTGCACTCACTGTCGCTTCACTTGCATAGGCTTTTGTATGCCCAAAAGTCTTCAAAGTGCTAATCGACTTGGCTAAAGTGATTCCATCAATTGCCCCCAAGCCATAATCATATTTGGCACAAGAAATGTCAACTCCGTGATCTTCCAGAATACTAGTAATCAAGATTGGATACGGTAGAAGGTCACGTTGCCTTGATCCTTCAATGACATGTACCATTTGCTGCCAAATGAGAAATGGAATGTTTGTGTTAATTCCATTTGCACTTTCCGGGTGACCGAGGAAAAAGAGAAGTAACAATCGATCCCATCGAATCCTTTTGGTCCCCAGTGTGGGCAATAGGTTGTAGCATATAATTAAGGACAAAATATGATACTATGGTTTTAGGTCCTTTGATTCAACATATGATCTGTTCGTGTGCGTCCCTGTCTTGCAAATAGAGTCCACAACCATATCCCAATGGGTATCATGTTGGAAATTACCCTCAGTGTAATAAAGACCAGAAGTGTCAACAGCTAATCCAAGGTTTGCACCAATTACTGCTGGAGTAATGTCAAACTTGACGTCTCTAACTGTTGTTTCAAAGACGAAAGCTCCGGTTTCATGGTCTTTTTGAAGTATGTTACCTCGCATGTAAAACTCCCTGATGATCTCCACACAAAAGCCCATCTTAGGTTGAACTCTGCCAAGTGGCCGAATATGGCTTCGTTCCAAAAGCCTTGCAAAGTCTGGCACCTCACGACATAGCTCGTTAAAGTTCACGTGTCGCTCTCCAATGCATGTGCGGTTCGCAAATCTGGCACGGCGTTTTGCACTCACATGCGGTTCACTTTCATCAACATTTGATCTCCGTTGAGAGCGCTCGCGTATTACCGGTCCACCGGTACTTCTACGCGAAGGAGAATCCGCACCCTTCTTTTTCCTTGAAGTCAAAGGTGCTTTCCCCTTTCCTTGAACTGATTCCTCTTCATATTCTGAGGAATGTTCAGATTCTGAGCTAGTTGAATCCTCGTAGCGTGATCGTTTGGTAGCCTTTTTCTTTCCAGAACCGCGACCACGTCCACTTCCAGTGGCCATCAAAACCATTAGTGCAAGAAGTCATGAAAATGCCATTTCCTACAAAGAACACAATGCACTATGATTTGATCGTATAGGAAGGCTTAAACATGTCCAAGAAACATTCTAAACAAGTCACAATTGATGTTTCATCATTTAAAAATCATTTACATTAAAAGCCCTAATTCTCAATTTCTTTTATGCTAAGAACATATGAAAAAGTTAGATTCAATCAAATAAGCATGGAAACATGAATCTAATTAGATAGAAAGCAACCATATATGTTCTAAACATGAATTAAGAGTGATTTAAGCAAGAGATTTCATTTAGAGTAAGGATCAACTCAAAAATCCCAAAATAAAACATCAAAACCTAAAAACTAGGGTTTTGAAACAAAAGTAAGCAAGATTAATGAAGAAACTTACAAATCAAAGCAACAAATCACTTGATCTTGATGAGAAACCCCTTAGTGATGTTTTAGAGAGAGAGAGGGAGGGTTTTGAAGTGGGAGAGATGAAATAAAACATTGTAGTCTCGAAATATAAGGAATCCCAGATCGCGTACCGGTACCAGAAGCCGCGTACCGGTACGCAGTGTAAAAGCCGAAAAACCATCGTTCGGGATCCGGATTGTCAGGCAGGGGGATCCGGATCCGCAATGTAGTTCCGGTACTAAAAATGTAGTACCGGTACGCAAGTGAAAAACCAGAAAACATTACATTCGGGATCCGGATTGGATTTACTAATCCGGATTGAATTTTCAGGTACTAAAAAGGAGGTACCGGAACAACAGAGCCAAAAAGCAAAAATTTCTTGAAACAAATCCAAATTTTGAAATCTTTTCAAATACCGATTTGTATACCATCAAGAAATTCATTTAAGTGCTTTGAAAAACAATGAATTCACAAAATGTCATTCAATCCAATTAATTTCACAAAAATTAAAAAGATTTACTCCAAAATCATGAAAAATAAAGGTAAAACATTATAAACCGTTTTTCATGTTATATTCATCAAACACAAGTCATCAAAAATAATCTTGAGATCCAAAGTCTATCAAGATGTAACGGATTTACATAGATGACTTACGGAGATTTCCAAACGACATCAATCTTGAATTTTACCCTTTCAAAATGAGATAATCACTAAAATTTCTAAGGGTGGCTCTTTGAGCATCTTTCAACTATCCCACCTTATACCAACCAGGAGATTGTTCAAAATATAAGAGTTTTGCATATAAATCTCCAAATGCTTCAACTAAAGATTTTCTCATAAAATACTATCAAGCATCCATAACATGTGGTAGCTTCACACACAAACCGGACGACCGGGGTGGCAGCTCTTTCCAGCATGTGGTGGTAGTTTTCACACTCCTTTCGGATGTAACACTTTCCACATCTTTTAAAAATTCATTTATTTACCCTTGTAAGAATACAATCTCTTACGTGAAAGAATTAAATCCCAAATTTCAATCAATCGGTTGTCTCACGTTTATCACAATGAATTCACACAACCGAGATAGATTAAGCATCTAAAGATCACACATGATTTCTAAAATTTGATGCTTATAATATCAAAAACTCCTATAATGAAGTATCTTCAAGATTATGATTATGGAGTAAAGTTGATAATCCAAATAAAATTAAATTGGAGTGATTGAAAGTGAAAACCCTTTTCATTCAATGCACTTGTTCGTTAAAAAACCTTTTGTCTTAAAAGAAACAAAACATAAAAACGAAGAGCATTGAAAACATGTAATGCAGAGATTCAGAAAAATATGAAGGGAAAACCAATCAAAGCATTACATACAGTCATAAGCTAATTAGAACTTAAGACAAGGAAAGATATCACCTTTCCGAATCCAAAATCGCTGGATTTTGGGTTGTCTTGATTCGTTGTGGCCGGGGGTTGTCCGCTTTGACTGTTGGTCCACCTTAGGTCTTTGCCTCGTAGTGATCCACTTGTATGATTGATATTGTGGCTCGGACCTTTGGTGGGTTGAGTGAACTCCTTTGACTTGATGTGTCTTTTGATTCCGTTGAGTTCGCTCCGTAGATGAAGTTGCCGAAGAACTCTTCTTTCTCTTTTTCGGGCAATTCTTCACCAAATGACCTTCAAGTCCACATAAGTGACACGTTCTTCCTTTCAATTTGAATGTGGAACTTGAAGCATGCACAGTTTGATCCTTTTTAAATCTCAAACCAACCTTGCTTGCTTGACCTAATCCGGATATACAATCAAATTTCTTGGAAACAGTTGAAAGCCTTTGTATGTCGGATTTGAGTTCATGAACTTGCTTGGTCAATACTTGGTTGGTGACATGAATCTCCTCAAACTGTTTTTCTAGAAAACCAATCTTGTCCATATATGATTTAGCGTTTGTCTCCGATTGGTTTAGCTTTTCTTGGAGGATTTTATTGTTATCCAATAAACGTCCTTGTTCCTCCTCGAGATCTTGAAGTTTTATCTTTAAAGCTTGATTCTCGTCTTGACCTTCAAGTCGTTGCTTCCTCAACTTCTTAATATGTTTGGCCATCTTCTTTGATTCCGTAAGAAGTTGTTGATATGCCTCAACGAGTTCTTCTTCGTCCGACTCCCCCTCACTTGATGACTCTCCGCCGGTTGTTGATGTTTCATACAAAATCAAAGGAGTAGAGTCAGTGACTAAAGATGATAAGCACAAATTAGAAGAGGGAATTTGAGAGGCATGTAAAGCAACGACATTTTCCTCTTTACTTGAGGTCGATTCATTAGAAGTAGAATCGTCCCAAGTTTTCACTTGCAAAGCCTTCTTTTTATATAATTTCGGAGTAGGACAATCCGTTGAAATATGGCCGTAGCCTTTGCATCTATAACATCGGATTTCCCCTTCGAATTCATCTTTTTCCTTAGAAGGTTTTGCAAGGAATTTGAGGTTAGAGGATTTAGAACCCGATGATCCTTTAGATGGTTTCGTGGATGAAGATCCATCGGTTCGATTCTTCCAAAATTTCCGACGAAATTTCTTTGTGATCCGCGCCAATTGTTCTTCAAAATCGGCAAAAGAGATTTCATCGTCGGAACTCGATTCGCTATCTTCTTTCTTTGTGGATTTGAATGCAATACCTGTAAGCTTAGAAGAAGACTTGGAAGAAACTTGATTAGTAGGAAAAGTCAATTCATAAGTTTGCAAAGCACCTACTAATTCCTCAACACTCATCTCATCCGGATGACTAACGGTTTCAATGGCGGTAACCTTTGCCCTAAACCGTTCCGGAAGAGTCCGAAGTATCTTTCTTACAATTTTCGACTCCGGGATGTTTTCTCCTAAATTAGCACATGTATTAATTACATCTTGAAGTCTAGTGTAATAATCTGTAAACAATTCATGCTCTTCCATATGAATAGAGTCAAATTGACTTGTAAGCATCTGGAGCTTTTGAATTTTTACAAGATTAGTACCCTCATGTGTAATTTTGAGAATATCCCAAATTTCCTTCGCGGATTCACACGCGGAAATTCTTGTAAATTCAGTCGAGGAAAGAGAATTAAATAAAGCGTTCATACCTTTCCCATTGTAAGAAGATCTTTCAAATTCCTCTTTGGACCATCTAGAGCGAGGTTTTGGGGTAGTAGAATTTCCTACTTCCTCAACACGATGCACCCAACCGCATTCCACGGATTGCCATACTCGCTCATCAATTGCGATGAGAAAAGCTCTCATCCGCACTTTCCAATAAGCATAATTAGTCCCATCAAAAAGAGGAGGTCTATAAATATTACCACATTCACCCAACATGATAGATAAACCTAAAACCCGCTCTGATACCAATTGTAGGTTATTAATCCCAAAGGATCTAAATAGGTACTATCAAACAACTAGAGGGGGGGTGAATAGGTGTAATACTTAAAAACTCAATCTCAGTGCAAAATAAAAAACAATGCGGAAAGTAAAAATAGCACACCGAGATATACGTGGAAACTCCAATCCAGGAGAAAAACCACGGGACCAACACGCAATAACAATCCACTAAGAATAGAAGAATAACAAGGTGATTACCGACTCCACGGACTCAACCCCTCCTTCAGCTTCTTCGGACCTTGCGCTGAACGGTTGGATGTCCACGCAATAACAATCCTCTAAGAAAAGAAGAATAACAAGGTGTCAACCCCTCCTTCAATTTCTTCGGACCTCGCGCTCCACCGATTGCACGTCCACTGCACACGTTCGAATCCACGAACGCCACTCGAATCCACGAGCACACGTTTCGAATCCACGAAACGCCTTCAACACATCGAATCCACGATGTCACGCCGAATCCACGACGCAAATAGCCGATATAGAATATAGGCTTCGATGGTGATCCTTTGCTTAGATTATCATGAAGGAACCGTAGAAGAAATCTCTAAGCAAAGACTAGATCAATTCAACGAAAGATAGATCATGGAAGAACCGTCGAATTGACCTAATAGAGGCGAAAGAGAAGAACGGTAAAAACCAGCCTCTAGGGTTGCTCACGAGTGTTTCTGAATTGATTCGTATTGGTCACCCTCGTTTAGAAACCCTAAGTATCTATTTATAACCCTTGGAAAAAGATAAAAGTCGGTTTAGGAAATTTATCCCGATGGGGCATTGTGTACCGGTACCAAATATCGCGTTCCGGTACGCAATGGTGCAAACCACAGATTTTTCTATTGTGTTCCGGTACGCGAGTCCGTGTTCCGGTACGCAGTGCAATTTACAGAAAATTCTGTGTCGGGTTAGAGGAACTTCAAGTGTGGTTCCGGTACGTAATGTAAAAACTGATTTTTCCAAGATAAGCTTTATCCAAATCAAACCAAGTACCGGAAACCAAACTTAAAATAGATTGTAAGTTAAATCCAAGTTCCTAAAACCAAGTCTAAACCGGTTTTCACTAAGTTCCTGATTCCAATGATTATAAATGAACTTAAATCACCATGGTTTAATTAACCATACCTGAGTGTTATCTTGAGCTCATGTTGAATCTTCAATGAGTCTTCGAAAGCCGATTTGACAATTTGTTCCCTTTAAGACTCCGACTCAAACTCACGAAATGTGCCAACACAAAATGCCGTAACAAACTATACCCATACAAACATGTATAACCCCCAACCACTATCAGAGTTCCACAATAGTAATTTTCATATGATAGACTCACAATCATTTACTTTAAGCATGCATGTCCATAATTGATCATTCAATAAACCAATTGGAGGATCTCTCCAATATTCCTAGGGGTATGTCAGAAAAATGAGGAGTATAACAACCACCCACCTCGATCGCTAATTCCAAGTCCAAAAAGTGCTCCAGGCCACAAAGCTAAACCGCCGCGATCACTGAACAAGAATTACCCCAAAACATACAATTAAACTCAACACATGCTGTCCCAAAGCTAACAGTCCAAAGATGCCCTGTTTTTACCTGTGAGAAGTTCCCGGAAAAATCCAAGAAAAATACTCTCACGATCCTCGCGACGAACCCGTCGAAACGAGTACCTGCACGCTCATATCCGAGTTTCCTACACTGAGAAACAAATCCGACAAGGGGACCACCCCAAAATAATCTGCTCTCAAAAACTGTAGCACTAATTCCTGTAAACAGAGATTTCTCACCTTCGAAAAATATTCAAAAAATTCCAAGAAAAATTGGGGATATTCCTCGTGATGTGTAGATGCAAAACGCCTTTTGAATCGCTCCAATCCGATGCCTGTGCGCGAAGATATCATCAAAATACTGTAGCACTGTCCAAAACTCCGCCCCAGAAAATGAGGTCACAAGATGATCCGAAAAACCCATGAAAAGCTTGGAATGGGAAAAACCAGCAAACACTGGAAACGTAGCCCTACCTGTCTTGAAGCCAACGGTGCAAGAATCACAGAAAAAGGTGCTCGGGGTAAGCCGGGGGAGTCCTCGCACCAAAATGCGACGAAGAAGACCACAAACGAACGAGCGTCGCGCCGCGCCGTAAAAATAGAAACCTCGGGATGCGTGCCGCAGAAAAATCCTAGAATCTGCAGATGGATCCGGCTCTGGGAGATGAAGAAATCTTGAGAAGGTGGCACTGTGAAAGGAGGAACAGGGAAAGAGTTCTTCACTGCTGAACTCGGCCTATTTATAGGCCAGGAAAAACAATTGGAGAAATGACCTATAGGTCCCAACTTTCGGGCGCTCCCGATTTTCGGGCTGCTACAGTGTTGGGCCCGGCCCAACACTGTGCGCGCCCGAAACGTTCCTGGGCCTCCACGTCGCCCGCGTACAGGCAACAGCCAATCCCGCCGCACGCGTCGCGCCGCGTGGCCACCCTGGTCAACGCGGGTGGGTGGCGCCCGCGAATCACAGGGCGCCACCTGGCCCGCACTAACCCCCTCCGACCAACCCTGGCGCGCCGCCTGGCGCCCCCCTGCCGCGCACTGTTCCGAGGCACCCCGCGCTCAGTGGTCCCTGCCTGCGTGAGCCCGCCAACCAGAAACCGCCACGTGTCCCGCCGGTCCATGCACCGCGCCCGCCTGCTCCGTGGTCCAAGTCCACTACACCGACCAATCCCAAGAAGCCACGTGTCCAACCCCCGGTGCACGACGGCCCGTGGACCGCGCGCCTGCCCGCGCGCTGCCCGCGGCCGCTCTGCCGCCTGCCCGAGCCCGTCCGCCGTGCTCCGCCGCTGCCCGCCGCCGCCGCAGCTGCCCGCCGCCGGCCGGAGTTACTGTTCCGGCATGAACAGTAACCGGTTGACCAAAACATCAAGTAGGTAGTCCATTTTGACCGTTTTCGCGCGCTGAATCCGAATTTGCTGTCCGATTTGCCAAATTCTACCTCCAAAATTTGCCGAAGGCATCCGGAAAGGTGTTCTTTTGCCCAAACTTTGCGCTGAGCCCAATTTTAATATCCACTTTGCGCGAAACCACTTCCGAAGATCCGACGGAGTCCACTGATCACCCACGTCATCCAATTAAGCCCGAAGTCCGCCACTTGTGTCCATTTGGTGCACAAACACCTCCAACGCACCCCGTAGGCCTCCAGAAGCCACCCAACGTACTGCAACAGCACTGCGGAGATCCAGGTCATCACACTTTTGAAGCAGTGGGAACAGTTGTTGCTTCAACTTGCAACTCATCCCAATCGATCGATTCCGTCTCAGATTCCGTATCGGAATCATCTTTTGTTTTCTTCGCCTTCTTAGCCCTCTTGGGCTTGACAGTGTCTCTAGTATGGACCATCTTAGCCAGAAGAAGAATGATCCAGGTAATCACCATTGCTACTAGATTCTTGTGAAAAAGGAAATCCTGTGAGCAACAACTCAAGAACACGAAAAAATTGTTAATTTTCAAAAATTTGAAAAATTGTACCCAAACAATCATTATTGTGTAGAGAGACTAAGAATCAAATTAGTTTTGCAAAAAGAATTTTAAAAATAGATCAATCGCATGATTTTGGAAAACTCCCATTATATGCCCTAAAACTGAAATTTTTGAAATCGAAGGCCAAAAATCCGTTTATCATTGGAATACCTAGCATATAATCAAAACTAATCTACCCAGAGTTCTTATTTCAAAAGAAATTTGATCAAAAACCATCCACAAACGAGAAAGACACGGAAATTCATCACGTTTTTGAGGAAAACTATGAAAAACTGTGAAATACCGGGATTTTGATTAATAAAACTTACTTGGAATCGAAGAACTTGAGTTAGAAAGCTTCCAAGATGGATGAATTCTAGAGAGAGAAGCTCTGGAGACTTTTGAACAAAAGATTGGAGTAAAAAGAATTCAAAACCCTTTTGTTCTATATAAAACCCTAGCCGCGATCCGGATTAGTTCGTGATTACGATCCGGATCGGCTACCCGCAGAGAATACCTGCGTTCGGGATCCGGATCGGCTTGTCCAATCCGGATCGGCTCCAACTTTTTCTTCAGAAAAATTCAGAAAAATTATAGAAAATGCAGAAAAAGATTGTAAGCACTTTTGTGTATCAACTTTAAATTAAAATTATCATTTCATACAACAAGAAATAGATTATGCCAAATCTATCAATAACATCCAACAAATGAAACGAAAATTTATAAAAATTAAATCCCTTAAAGTTGAACAACTTCAATTACATCTAACTTGATCTTATGTGTAATGCCTTTATCAAATCATCAATTCGGTAAAGAAAATAAAATACAAAGATCAATAGATGTCTAAAATCCCAGATAAGTTAGATAATATATCTAGTCAATTTATTGAAAAGAGTGGCTCTTTGAGCATCTTTCATTAAAATTCCCACCTTATACCAACCTTGAAATTTTGACAGAGTCAAGTATTTCAACATGCATTTTATTTAATCAAACTTGAAAAACCTTGCTTGGTATACATGTGGTAGCTGCACACAATACTCGGACGACCGAGGTGGTAACTCTTTCCTCCATGTGGTGGTAGTTTTCACACTCCTCATTGGGATGTAACTCTTTCCGCATCTTTTGAGTATAACACTTTTTCTTTGACTCCCCCTCAATTGGCTATCAATTATTTAAGATATAAAGTATTCAGCCAAATATTGATCTCGATTTCATACTCGACTAAACAGTCAAATAAGATAAAAACTATACCAAGAGATCATCGAGAGAGAAATTGACTTTGATCAAAACAAAGATGATTTAATTCACATAAATGATCATTGCATCAAATGAATTATTATGATATCCAAAGCATAATAAATTTCTAAACATATAAAAGGATGCAGTTAAAGTCAATAAAACTAATGCTCAATTAATGTTCTATGTCTAAGCATAGATAATGAACAAAAACACAAAAACAAAACCTAATCTAAACAAAAGTTTCAAAAAGAGGTTATTTCAAGGAAAACATTCCAATTGCTTTAAGCAAATGAATAAAACGTTTTTGATCCAAAGATTTTGTTAAAAAGTCAGCTAATTGATCTTTAGTTGAAATGTAGGAAATTTGAAGAATATTTGATTCAACTAACTCTCTAAGAAAATGATATCTAAGTTCAATGTGTTTTGTTCTAGAGTGCAACACAGGGTTTTTTGAAATGTTTATAGCACTAGTGTTGTCACATAAAACTGTTACCGAAGTTGCTGAAATCCGGAAGTCGCTCAACACGCTTTTCATCCAAATGAGTTGAGTTGAACAACTACCCGCTGAGATGTATTCCGCTTCGGCAGTCGAGAGTGCAATGCAGTTTTGCTTTTTACTATGCCATGCAACAAGACAATGGCCAAGATAAAAACATGCACCACTCGTACTTTTCCGATCATCCACAGATCCTGCCCAATCGGCATCTGAGTATCCAATAATATCTAGACTTGTTCCCATAGGATACCAAATTCCGAAATTAATGGTTCCTTTGATATACCGGATGATCCGTTTCACCGCTTTCAGGTGAACCTCCTTTGGTGCTGATTGATATCTCGCACAAATCCCAACACTAAAGGATATATCCGGGCGACTAGCTGTGAGGTAAAGTAGACTTCCAATCATGCTGCGATTAAGTTTCTCGTCTACATTCTCACTAAGAGATTCACTTCCTAATCCCTTATTGCTAGTTCCCATAGGAGTAGGAAAATCTTTAGAATCTTCTAATCCGAATTTCTTTACCAACTCCTTTGCATACTTGGATTGACACAGATGGATGCCTTCACCATTTTGTTTCACTTGCAATCCAAGAAAGTATGTCAGTTCACCCATCATAGACATCTCAAATTCTCTTTCCATGGTTTCTGCGAATTTAGAAGCATCATTATCCTTTGTTGCTCCAAACACAATGTCATCGACATAGATTTGTGCAACAATGAAGTTATTTTGATAATGCTTCACAAATAGAGTCCTGTCTGCTCCCCCTCGAGTATAGCCCTTCTCCAAAAGGTGCTTTGTCAACCTTTCGTACCACGCTCGCGGTGCTTATTTTAAACCATAAAGAGCCTTTTTCAAACGAAAAACATGGTTAGGTAGTTTACAGTCTACAAAACCTTTCGGTTGAGCCACATAAACTTCCTCATTTAAAAATCCATTTAAAAACGCGCTCTTAACGTCCATTTGAAAGAGTTTTATTTTAAAGTGACAAGCAATAGCGAATAAGATACGAATGGACTCGAGTCTAGCTACAGGGGCGAACGTTTCATCAAAGTCTATACCTTCTATTTGAGAGTAGCCTTGAGCAACTAAACGTGCTTTGTTCCTGATGATGGTACCATCCTCATTTTCCTTGTTCTTGAAAATCCATTTAGTACCGATCACATTGTGTTGCTTCGGAGGCGTCGTTAATTCCCAGACTTTGTTTCGTTCAAACTGATGGAGCTCTTCCTGCATTGCTTCAATCCAGTAGTCATCCTGAAGAGCTTCATCGACATTCTTTGGTTCGATCATGGAAACGTAACATGCGAATCCACAAACCAACTGTCTCCGAGTTTTGACTCCTTCTTGTGGGTCTCCAATGATGTTTGATTCAGGATGATCCTTGGAGATGCGTAACGTTTGTTGTGAT
Organism: Tillandsia leiboldiana; assembly: GCA_029204045.2. Classification (NCBI taxonomy): domain Eukaryota; kingdom Viridiplantae; phylum Streptophyta; class Magnoliopsida; order Poales; family Bromeliaceae; genus Tillandsia; species Tillandsia leiboldiana. Next base: position 27,039,646 of record CM055061.1, read on the forward strand.
GGAGTACTCGGAGGTACATGAGATGATTCCTGCACATCCGATAAACTTGAAGAACCATTAGATGCATCATTAATATTGGAAGTATTATCATGAGAAGATGCATTTACAGGAGTATCATCATCAAGAGAGATATCAAGGGTAGATTTATCAGATGCAAAGTGGAAAGCTTCATCTACTTTAACATTTATAGATTCTACGATCGTTTTAGATTCCAAGTTAAATACCCGATATGCTCTACTATTTGTAGAATACCCCAAGAAAATCCCTTGGTCACTTCGAGAGTCAAATTTTCCAAGATTTTCGCGGTCACGTAAAATGTAACATCGACTCCCAAAGATGCGAAAATATTTGATGTTGGGTTTTCTACAACACCATAGTTCATATGGTGTATTTAACGTTCCCGGGCGCAAATAAACTCGATTAATAACATAGATTGCAGTGTTCACAGCTTCAGCCCAAAAATATAACGGTAAATTCCGGCTATGAAGCATAACACGTGCCATCTCTTGAACAACCCTGTTTTTGCGCTCGACAACACCATTCTGTTGAGGTGTATAGGGTGCTGAGAATTCATGCTTAATGCCGTTGGAAGTGCAAAAATCAATGAATTTAGAATTTATGAATTCTCCACCTCTATCACTTCTAACACGAATGATCTTTTCATTCTTTTCAATCATAATACGAAGGCAAATCTCGTGAAAAGAATCAAAAGTATCAGCTTTCTCTTTCAAAAATGCTACCCATGAGTATCGAGAGAAATCATCAACCAATAAGAAAATATACCATTTACCTCCCAAGGATGGTTGACGAGTCGGCCCCATAAGATCCATATGCAATAATTCCAAGGGCCGTTTGGTACCGACGTGATTCAAGGATGAAAGAAGAATTCACCTTTGCGTACCCAAACCTTTCAAGTTTTGGTGTACGTCGGAAATGATTGTGAGGTTGATACCTTTGGTGAAAGCGTCTTATTTGATCCATCGCTTTTCCTTGACGTCGTCGTCTTGTTTGATGAACTACCGAGGCTCTTTTCCTTCGAAGAATTTGCATTTGATTTCCGAGGAATCACCCTTTTGGTAGTCGTTGCAAGAAGTGCTTGAGTTGAGCGTTTGGCTCCCATCTTGCAATTTCTCCTTATGTGCCCTGCTATACCACAACGAAAACATACCTTAGTGCTTGACGATCCCGAGGAGGGTGAGGTAGGCTTGTTGTCGTTGCTTGTCGTTAGTTCCGGTGTCGGAGGAGGAGATACCGACTGGGGCACAGAGACTGTCCCAACCGAACTAAAATTGTCTTCAGTTCGATTGTATCCGAGGCCGAACTTGTTTGATTGACCAAGACCAAGAAGCTTATCCAACTTACTCCTTCCTGATGAAAATCGCTGTAAGTCATCCTTGAGTTGGAGAATGTTCTCTGTCATTTCCAATTTTTCCTGTCGAGCCTCGCCGTTGAGCTTTAAGAAGTAATTCGCTTTGTTCACCATATCTATATAATTCTTCTCGAGTTGCTCATTGGACTCTTGAAGTGAAGCATTTGCTTTTATCAGATTATCCCTTTCCACTTCAAGATCGGTCGAGAGAGAAGTTACCCTTTTTACTTCTTCTTTGAGATCCTGCAATCTCCCTCTCAACCCCTTGTTTTGCTTAGCCAGTTTCTTTGAATCCCTCAAAAGTCTGTGATAGGCTAGAGCAAAATCTTCACCTTCCGAATCATCCGATTCATCGTCCGTTGCAATCTTTTCAACAGTGGAGTTGGACAATGACTCGGATGTACTAGCCATTAAGCACATGAAGGGTGAAGATGTGGACGCGTGGAACGCTGTTGTGTTATCCTCTTCATCACTTGACGATGACTCATTTGACGATGAGGTGTCATCCCAAGTGACGGCTTGCATCGCTTTCTTCTTTGTCGGATTCTTATTAGGACACTCCGTTGAGATATGGCCGTACCCTCGGCACTTGAAGCATTGGACTTGTCCTTCTGAGCTTTTCTTATCTTTAGAAAAACCCTCTTGCTTTCTTGGTTTGAAACTTGAAGAACCTTTGCCTTTCTTCGACTTTACGAAGGATGGAGTTTTGCTTGAGTTACCCCTTCGAAAGTTTCGGCGAAATTTTCTTGTCAAGAGAGCAAGCTGCTTCTCAAAGTCCTCCATAGATAGGTTTACGTCATCGTCTGAGGAGGATGAATCCACGTCTTCTTCTTTTGTTGTTTTCAACGCATAACCTGAAGACTTAGAAGTAGACGCTTTTCCAGAAGAATAGTTAGTAGGAAAAGTCATTTCATAAGTTTGTAATGAACCAACTAATTCTTCTACACGGATTTCGTCCGGGTGTTTAATAGTTTCAATGGCCGTAACCTTGGATCGAAATCTCTCAGGAAGAGTTCTTAATATTTTTCTTACAACTTTAAATTCTGGAATCTTCTCTCCCAAGTTAGCACATGAGTTTACGATGTCTTGCAATCGTGTGTAATAGTCTGTGAAAGATTCATTTCTGCCATGAAAATAGAGTCAAACTTGCTCGTAAGCATTTGCAGTTTCTGAATCTTCACAAGGTTAGTTCCCTCATGCGTAACTTGAAGAACATCCCAGATTTCTTTCGTAGTCTCACATGCCGAGACGTGAGAGAACTCTGTTTGAGACAAAGCATTAAATAGAGCATTAATCCCTTTGCCATTGTAAGAAGAAAAATCTATCTCTTCCTTGGTCCATTTCGACCTAGGTTTGATGGTGCGAACATCACCAATAAATTCAGTTGGATTAGACCATCCTAATTCAATTGATTGCCACACCCGTTCGTCGATGGAAATTAAAAAGGCTTTCATCCGTACTTTCCAGTACACATAATTTGTTCCATCGAAGAACGGAGGTCTGTTGATGTTTCCACCTTCAACCATTGTTTACAACCCTATTCCCGCTCTGATACCACTTGTTGGGTTATGTATAATTGGATCTAAATAGGGGAAAAAACACCTAGAGGGGGGTGAATAGGTGTAAACAATAAACACTCAAAAATCTTTGCGATATAAAACCCAATGCGGAAAAAATAAATAACACGCAGAGATTTTTATGTAGAAAACTCCAAACCGGAGTAAAAAACCACGGGACCGATAACACGGTGAAATCCACTAGAATTAAACACGTACAAGGTGATATACCGTACTCACAGACGACTCAACCTTTTCCATACGCTCCTAGTTGATCTTCTCCGCTCGCTCCACGACGCTTCTCGAATCCACGATCTGCGTCCAACGCCGAATCCACGGCGTCCAACGTCGAGTCCACGACGTCCGACCGAATCCACGGTCTTCACCCAGTAGCACGCTTCGAATCCACGAACGTACCTCGCTCCGAATACATGAGAGCGGTTGCACCTTGAATCCACAAGGCCACGCGAGTCCACGCGCCGATTTGGGATAAATCGTTGTTTTTTTGGGTGGTGATGATCCGCCGAATACTTAGATTAGAAATAGATCGGAAATACCATCTAAGTATTCATTGATTTGATTCTACTCAAAATGTGAGTATGAAAACCTAGAATCAAATCAATCATTATAGATGAAGAAACATAAGATAGAATCTATGATTTCCTTTCTTCTCTATATGTGGATCTTAGGCCGTATATAGGATGACGGCTTTTAGGATTAGCGGCTTGCCCTAGAAAAAAGAATCATAGGGTCTATTTATAGGTTAGAAACCTTTGGAAAAAGATAAGAATCAAAAACTATCCTTTTCTGGAATTTTACATGACGACGATCCGGATCGGAGTTCGGCGATCCGGATTGCAGTAGAGAGAAAAACAGTTTCCAGAAAACCGAAGGTTCGGGATCCGGATCGAAGTGCCTGATCCGGATCGTTCATACAGTTTCACCAAACACCAACGTTCGGGATCCGGATTGCAAAGCCTGATCCGGATCGTTCAAAAATCATGGTAAAACCAGTGTTCGGGATCCGGATCAAAGGAGGCTACGATCCGGATTGAACTGGTGTATGAACGAACACCCTTCGGGATCCGGATTGAAAAGTCTGATCCGGATCCTGAACATGTCCCATGTCCAGTTTTTGATATTTATGCAATTACAAGTTCATCCAAGTGTTTCTACACTATAAGAAGTATTCGGATCACCAAAGATATTAAGTTAAACATACCTGATCCTTTTGAATTCTTCTTTCTTGAGATTGAGTTATATGATCCAACCTTCTTTACCTTCAATCTTCAAGACTTAACCGAATTCACGAAATACGCCAACTCAAATTCCGTAACATGACTAACGGTTTCAATGGCGGTAACCTTTGCCCTAAACCGTTCCGGAAGAGTCCGAAGTATCTTTCTTACAACTTTCGACTCCGGGATCTTTTCTCCTAAATTAGCACAAGTATTGGTTACATCTTGAAGTCTAGTGTAATAATCTGTAAACAATTCATGTTCTTCCATATGAATAGAGTCAAATTGACTTGTAAGCATCTGGAGCTTTTGAATTTTTACAAGATTAGTACCCTCATGTGTAATTTTGAGAATATCCCAAATTTCCTTCGCGGTTTCACACGCGGAAATTCGTGTAAATTCAGTCGAGGAAAGAGAATTATATAAAGCGTTCATACCTTTCCCATTGTAAGAAGATCTTTCAATTTCCTCTTTGGACCATCTAGAGCGAGGTTTTGGGGTAGTAGAATTTCCTACTTCCTCAACAGGATGCACCCAACCGTATTCCACGGTTTGCCATACCCGCTCATCAATTGAGATGAGAAACGCTCTCATCCGCACTTTCCAATAAGCATAATTGGTCCTATCAAAAAGAGGAGGTCTAAAAATATTACCACTTTCACCCGACATGATAGATAAACCTAAAACCCTCTCTGATACCAATTGTAGGTTTTACTGGATCCACAAGGATCTAAATAGGTACTATCAAACACCTAGAGGGGGGTGAATAGGTGTAATATTTAAAAAATCAAATCTCAGTGCAAAATAAAAACCAATGCGGAAAATAAAAATAGCACACCGAGATTTACGTGGAAACTCCAATCCAGGAGAAAAACCACGGGACCAACACGCAATAATAATCCACTAAGAAAAGAAGAATAACAAGGTGATTACCGACTCCACGGGCTCAACCCCTCCTTCAACTTCTTCGGACCTTGCGCTCACCGATTGCACGTCCACTGCACACGTTCGAATCCACGAACGCCACTCGAATCCACGAGCACACGTTTCGAATCCACGAAACGCCTTCAACACACCGAATCCACGGTGCAACGTCGAATCCACGACGCAAACTCAGCCGATAAGAATATTGGCTTCGATGGTGATCCTTTGCTTAGATTATCATTGAGGAACCGTAGAAGGAATCTCTAAGCAAAGACTAGATCTTGGAAGAAATATAGATCTTGGAAGAACCGTCGAATTGACCTAAAAGAGGCGAAAGAGAAGAACGATAAAAACCAGCCTCTAGGGTTGCTCTCGAGTGTTTCTGAATTGATCGGTAAGTATCGAGAAACCCTAAGCGTCTATTTATAACCCTTGGAAAAAGATAAAAGTCGGTTTAGAGATTTTATCCCGAGAAGGCATTGTGTACCGGTACCAAATAACGTGTTCCGGTACGCAATGGTGCAAAACACAGATTTTTCTATTGTGTTCCGGTACGCGAGTCTGTGTTCCGGTACGCAATGCAAATTTCAGAAAATTCTGTGTCAGGTTAGAGGAACTTCAAGTGTGGTTCCGGTACTCAATGTAAAAACTGATTTTTCCAAGATAATCTTTATCCAAAACAAACCAAGTACCGGAATCCAAACTTAAATTAAGTTGTAAGTTAAAACCAAGTTCCTAAAACCAAGTCTAAACCAAGTTTCAATAACTTCCTAATTCCAATGATTATAAATGAACTATAATCACCATGATTTAATTTAATCATACCTGAGTGTTATCTTGAGCTCATGTTGAATCTTCAATGAGTCTTCGAAGGCTGATTTGATAATTTGATCCCTTTAAGACTCCGACTCAACTCACTGACTTGACTCACGAAATATGCCAACACCAAAAAGCCATAACAAGCCAAAGCACCTCAAGTTGCTCCTCAATGTGCAAAAGGAAAAGAGAAGAAAACAACCAAATTCCATTCAAAAATCTCATTCTAAATCCATAGAATAAATCCAAAAAACCAACTACAAAAATCTGCCAACTTACCTCACGTACAGCCGACGCGCACGCGGCTCCGCTCAACTCCAAGCAGCAGGACAACACAAGCTGCACCCTCACACTTCACTTTCTTTTCCTTCTCCTTCTTCTCTTCTCTTCCTTTCTTTCTTTCTTTCTTTTCCTCAGGTTGTAGTGGAGAAGAAGCAGGGTGGCTGGCTTGTATAAATAGACCATGGCGTAGGGCAAGCACTCTGGGAATTGAAAAGACCCAATTGCCCTTTCCAAAAATCCAACTCAGCAGCCCAAACCGAGCCTACCTGCTGTTGGGTACCGGTACCCCAAGTTGGGTACCGGTACCCCCCCCTGGGTTCCGGAACACACAAGCTGGTTCCGGAACCAAGAGGTTGGTTCCGGAACCCAGCACTTGGTTCCGGAACCCAGCTGCTCCAAAAGCCAAAATCCTCCAGAAAGCCTAGAATCTTCGCCGCCGACTCACTGTTTGCCCCGGAATTTTCCGCACCACTCTGAAACCTCCCGAACCCCACTGTAAACGTAAAATACACATGTTCCAAGCTTTTCCCACTCAAAAGCTCAACTGTGGAGTCGGTGTGCTCAACCCAAAAATCCGGTACTCTACAAAACCCTCACTTGCATTCTCTTCTCATTTCTTTTCTTAACTCCAAAACAGGTTACAATCAATTAATTTAATTAATTAATTAATCCTTTAATTGCCAACTCGAAGTCACTTTTTGCCTTCGGGGCCTCCGCATCAAACCGAAACCTCCCGAACTCCACTGTAATCTGAAAGTACACATGTCCCAAGCTTTTTCCCAATTTTTCTGTGCACAACTGCGGAGTCGGTTCTCTATCCAATCCAATACTCTATAGGTGCACCTTGCCCTGAAAATGCAAATACAAGCTGGGGCTTCCGCGTCGATCCGAATAAACCCGAACTCATCTGTAAACACAAATGAAACACGCCCAAAGCGATTTCTCCGCACCACGCCATCTTGCGAGGTCGGTACACTCTACAAAGTCCCGGTACTCTACACTCTCCCCTCTTTAAAAAGGTTTCGTCCTCGAAACCAGAATAAATCCATAACTCAGGAGGGTGTCTCAATCCAAAGGGGATAGGAGATCCTCAACTCATCCTCAGGCTCTCAGGTGGTCGTTCTCACTCATCAAGATGGCTCCACTAAACCTTCACCCAAGGTATAACACGACTGCATAATTCTTCTGCCTCACAAGCAAGAATTTGCATCGGTCGATCCTGATAACTCAATCCTCGTCCAATTCCAAGGAAGCGAAATTCAAAACATGCCAGGGATCAAATATACTTCTTCCAGCCAGATAAATACTCGCGGACCAAACTCCCCGCGTAAACTCAAATCTTCATATCCCTTCGGATAGTGTCTTCCACAGATCCTGGTCTCCAAATCCAAAACTCCAAGCCTCCAATTGGCATAACACCTCCGTTGCTCCTTAGCAACCAAAATGCTCAAAGTTCCACAAATACACTCTTGCATCCATCAAGAGGGGAAGAAGTTCAACATCGGGAACAACGCTCAACCCCTAACTCTCAATTTCCAAGTTCCAAAAGTGGCATCCACTGATTAATCATCTCATTCCAAGGTTGCACTGCTCGCCTAGACAAGGCGCACCTGACCATAATGTCCTCACCGGGATAATGCTATACTATATCAATCATACATCTTTGATAATTCTATCTACCGGCGTTGCCTCTACCAAATTCCTCCTGAGTAACCAAGTACTTCAAGTTCACGGGTCTATGGATAACTCCATTCTCTCTCTATCACTAGCAAACATCTACAATGATGCGGATATCAATCTCAACTTTAACTCCTCGAAGCTATACTGGCCCTGCTTAGTCCAAAAGCTTCTGACCTCTGTCACTGTCATAGATCTAGGCCCAACCCGAACGGGATCACTCTTCGTTGGGTCCACTGTCACTCTTGTAGCTGAAATCACATGGCCTAACAACAGAACCTTCCGAAGTCAAAATTCATACTCTCTCAACTTGGCAAACAACTTCTTCTCTCTTTGAAGTTGCAGCACTATCCTCAAGTGCTCCTCATGCTCTATGTCTCCTTGAAAATAAATCCAAATACCCACGACGGGCACTACTACCAACCCGTCCAAACACAGCTGGAACATACCCAATTCCTCAAATCATGAAGGCGGCAGGGCATTAGTTAATCCACTTGACCGCGCTGTAAGCTCATAATGCCCCTACCGGTTCCTGAACACTATCTGGGCACAGCCCTCGGCCGTAAGGTTCCATAAGGCTATCAATCTCACAAAAGGGCATCTGTCGAAATACAATCCAAACCTGTCTGTGCTCGAACCATCATAGAACCCTCACCGTTGTGTACCCACAACGTGGCTTCACTGTCGTATACCAACGGCGTGGCATCACCAGCGTGTATCAACGGTGTGGCATCAGCACCGTGCATCAACGGTGTGGCATCATACTCAAGTATCAATCTCTCGGATCCTCACTGTCGTATTCCCACGACGTGGTACTGGGTCACACAGACCTCTCGATCCATTAGATCCCGCAACTGCGCTATCAACTCCCTCTCTCTCTCTGTCTCACGGGTGATACTCCAAGAGGTGCTACCGAAGTCGGCACGGTCTCCAAAACCACGTCAATCACTATCTCGATCTCAATCTCACTAAACGGCGGCTTCAAAATCAGATCAGGTAGACTCTCACCCGGGATCACACGGGCGACGAGGATATTCTTTAGTCCCGGTGCCGTCGTAGGCACCTCCTCTTCAGTCGCTAACAAAGCGATCCGACCACGACTCAACCTCTGTCGTGCTCTAGCTTCCTCTATAAGCATATTCCTCCTGACCAGGTCCACGGAGGGCCATTGTCCTCTCTCGACAATCCATGATAACATAACATTGGGATAACCAATCCCTATCCAACCTCATATCAACATCTCGGAACTGATGTAGGACTAACAACTCAATGGATCAAATCCAAGGTCCTAACTGCACTGGGAAGGACTGGCAACACTCATCCATGTGCTATACGTGATCCGAAACTTGATCCTCACGTGCACAAGCCAACTGTCCTATCTCTGGCCCACGCGAAGCTATCCCTGCTCTACTGAAACACGCACAAGCGGTGTCGACATCAAACATGCTCTAACTCTGACGACCATAAGGAAAACCACACCTGGTAAGACGCGATCCACTATCCTGGTGCCCTCTGACCGGCTGCACAATCTCATTCACTAGATGCTGGTGGCCATCGCTCTATCTGCCTCGGCATAACAGCCCTATCAGCCTACCGGTAAGTCGGATGAACCTCTTCATCCTGAAGGGGTAGTGGGGGTGCTGTCGCAAGCGGCAAAACCATAAGCACTACTCTAGGACACTCTGCCTGAAAATGTCCTGACTATCCACATGAAAAACATCGCCCCTTCCTGAGGTCACACTGTGGCGATGAATGCGGCCCACCGCAAATGACACACTCATCCTGACACTACTGTTGGTGCCTTGACTATCGAGAACCTCCTGGTCTCCGTCTCCTCTGAGACCCATGACCCTGAGACTGGAAATCATGGCAACCTTGATCCACTCGACTGTCCCAAAATCAGGCGATACTGGACGTCTCTCTCCGGAGCTGGTACCTCGCTCTCCGTGCCTCTCGTGTTACGGCATTTTGGTGTTGCCATATTTTGTGAGTCAAGTCAGTGAGTTGAGTCGGAGTCTTAAAGGGATCAAATTGTCAATCAGCATTCAAAGACTTAGAGAAGATTCAACAAGAGCTCAAGTTGACACTCAGTGTCTTGAGTCTTGAAGATTGAAGTTGAAGAATTGTGGATCAGTTACATCAATCTCAAGAAGAAAGTATTCAAGAGGATCAGGTATGTTTAACTAAATAATTTTGGTGATCCGAATACTTTCTTATAGTGTAGAAACACTTGGATGAACTTTTAATTGCATAAAAATCAAAAACTGGACATGGGACATGTTCAGGATCCGGATCAGACCTTGCAATCCGGATCCCGAAGGGTACTTGTTCATTGGCAATTTCAATCCGGATCCTAGGCCATTCCGATCCGGATCCCGAACATGGGACTTTGCTGAATTGCATGAACGATCCGGATCGGACCTTGCAATCCGGATCCCGAACCCTTGGTTTTCTGGAATCGTCAATCTCGTTACGACGATCCGGATCGCAGTAAATCCGATCCGGATCGCCGTCCTGAAAATTTCCAGATAAGGTATGTTTTTGATTCTTATCTCTTTCCAAAGGTTTCTAAACTATAAATAGACCTTTAGGGTTTCTCAAAAACGGGGGAGCTACGGCCGATCAATTTATAAAACTCTTGAGAGCAACCCTAGAGGCTAGGTTTTTATCGATCTTCTTTATAGCCTCTTTTAGGTCAATTCGATGGTTCTTTCAAGAACATATCTTTTGTCGAATTGATCTAATCTTTGCTTAGAGATTTCTTCTACGGTTCCTCAATGAGAATCTAAGAAAAGGATCACCATCGAAGTCAATATTCTTATCGACTGAGTTTGCGTCATGGATTCGACGTGGCATCGTGGATTCGGTGTGCTAAAGGCGTTTCGTGGATTCGAAACGTGTGCTCGTGGATTCGAGTGGCGTTCGTGGATTCGAACGTGTGCAGTGGACGTGCAAACGGTGGAGCGCGAGGTCCAAGAAATTGAAGGAGGGGTTAAATCCGTGGAGACGGTAATCACCTTGTTATTCTTCATTTCTTAGGGATTGTTATTGCGTGGACATCCAACCGGTCAGCGCAAGGTCCGAAAAAGCTGAAGGAGGGGTTGAGTCCGTGGAGTCGGTAATCACCTTGTTATTCTTCTATTCTTAGTGGATTGTTATTGCGTGTTGGTCCCGTGGTTTTTCTCCTGGATTGGAGTTTCCACGTATATCTCGGTGTGCTGTTTTTATTTTCCGCATTGGTTTTTATTTTGCACTGAGATTTGGTTTTATAAGTATTACACCTATTCACCCCCCCCTCTAGTTGTTTGATAGTACCTATTTAGATCCTTGTGGATCCTACATTATAAAAACCTACAATTGGTATCAGAGCGGGTTTTAGGTTTATCTATCATGATGGGTGAAAGTGGTAATATTTATAGACCTCCTATTTTTGATGGGACTAATTATGCTTATTGAAAAGTGCGGATGAGAGCTTTTCTCATTGCAATTGATGAGCGGGTATGGCAATCCGTGGAATACGGTTGGGTGCATCCTGTTGAGGAAGTAGGAAATTCTACTACCCCAAAACCTCGCTCTAGATGATCCAAAGAGGAATTTGAAAGATCTTCTTACAATGGGAAAGGTATGAACGCTTTATTTAATTCTCTTTCCTCGACTGAGTTCACACGAATTTCCGCGTGTGAAACCACGAAGGAAATTTGGGATATTCTCAAAATTACACATGAGGGTACTAATCTTGTAAAAATTCAAAAGCTCCAGATGCTTACAAGTCAATTTGACTCTATTCATATGGAAGAGCATGAATTGTTTACAGATTATTACACTAGACTTCAAGATGTAATTAATACATGTGCTAATTTAGGAGAAAAGATCCCGGAGTCGAGAATTGTAAGAAAGATACTTCGGACTCTTCCGGAACGGTTTAGGGCAAAGGTTACCGCCATTGAAACCGTTAGTCATCCGGATGAGATGAGTGTAGAGGAATTAGTAGGTGCTTTGCAAACTTATGAAATGACGTTTCCTACTAATCAAGTTTCTTCCAAGTCTTCTTCTAAGCTTACAGGTATTGTATTCAAATCAACAAAGGAAGAAGATAGCGAATCAAGTTCCGACGATGAAATCTCTTTTGCCGATTTTGAAGAACAATTGGCGCGGATCACAAAGAAATTTCGTCGGAAATTTTGGAAGAATCGAACCGATGGATCTTCATCCACGAAACTATCTAAAGGATCATCGGGTTCTAAATCCTCTAATCTCAAAGGCGTTGGAAAACCTTCTAAAGAAAAAGAAAAAGATTATTTCGAAGGGGAAATCCAATGCTATCGATGCAAAGGCTACGGCCATTTTTCAACGGATTGTCCTTCTAAGAAATCATACAAAAAGAAGGCTTTGCAAGCGAAAACTTGGGACGATTCTACTTCTAATGAATCGACCTCAAGTAAAGAGGAAAAAGTTGTTGCTTTTCATGCCTCTCAAATTCCCTCTTCTAATTTGTGTTTATCATCTTTAGTCACTGACTCTGCTCCTTTGATTTTGTATGAAACATCAACATCCGGCGGAGAGTCATCAAGTGAGGGGGAGTCGGACGAAGAAGAACTCGTTGAGGCATATCAACAACTTCTTGTGGAATCTAAGAAGATGGCCAAGCATATCAAGAATTTGAGAAAGCAACGACTTGAAGTTCAAGACGAGAATCAAGATTTAAAGATAAAACTTCATGATCTCGAGGAGGAACAAGGACGTTTATTGGATAATAATAAAATCCTCCAAGAAAAGATAAACCAATCGGAGACAAACGCTGAATCATATATGGACAAGATTGGTTTTCTAGAAAAACAGTTTGAGGAGATTCATGTCACCAACCAAGCATTGACCAAGCAAGTTCATGAACTCAAATCCGACATACAAAAGCTTTCAACCGTTTCCAAGAAACTAGATTGTATGTGCGGATTAGGTCAAACAAGAAAGGTTGGTTTGGGATTCAAAAAGGACCAAACTGTGCATGCTTCAAGTTCCACAATGAAATTGAAAGGAAGAACTTGTCACTTATGTGGACTTGAAGGACACTTGATGAAGTCATGCCCGAAAAAGAGAAAGAGGAATTCTTCGACAACTTCATCTACGGAGCGAACTCAACGAAATCAAAAGACTCATCAAGTCAAAGGAGTTCACTCAACCCACCAAAGGTCCGAGCCACAACATCAATCATTCAAGTGGATCACTGCGAGGCAAAGACCTAAGGTGGATCAACAGTCAAAGCTATCATCTCCCAACCACAATGAATCAAGACAACCCAAAATTCGACAATTTTGGATTCGGAAAGGTGATATCTTTCCTTGTCTTAAGTTCTAAATAGCTTATGACTGTATGTAATGCTTTGATTGATTTTCCTTTCATATTTTTCTGAATCTCTGCATTACATGTTTTCAATGCTCTTCGTTTTTATGTTTTGTTTTTTTTTTAAACAAAAAGATTTTAACGAACAAGTGCATTGAATAAAAAGGGTTTTCACTTTCAATCAGTCCAATTTAATTTTATTTGAATTATCAACTTTACTCCATAATCATAATCTTGAAGATACTTCATTATAGGAGTTTTTGATATTATAAGCATCAAATTTTAGAAATCATGTGTGATCTTTAGATGCTTAATCTATCTCGGTTGTGTGAATTCATTATGATAAACGTGAGACAACCGATAGACTAAAATTTGGGATTTAATTCTTTCACGTAAGAGATTGCATTCTTACAAGGGTAATGAAATGATTTGCAAAAGATGTGGAAAGAGTTACATCCGAAAGGAGTGTGAAAACTACCACCACATGTTGGAAAGAGCTGCCACCCCGGTCGTCCGGTCTGTGTGTGAAGCTACCACATGTTATGGATGCTTGAAAATTATTTATGAAATTTTGTTTAGTTGAAGCATTCGGAGATTTAAATTTAAAGCTCTTATTTTGAACAATCTCCTGGTTGGTATAAGGTGGGATAGTTGAAAGATGCTCAAAGAGCCACCCTTAGGTATTTTAGTGCTTATCTCAAATTTAAAAGGGTAAAATTCAAAATTGATGTCATTTGGAAATCTTTGTAAGTCATCTTTGTAAATTCGTTACATCTTGATAGACTTTGGATCTCAAAACTATTTTTGATGACTTGTGTTTGACGAATATAACATGAAAAACTGTTTATAATATTTTATCTTTATTTTTCATGATTTAGGAGTAAATCTTTTTTATTTTGTGAAATTAATTGGATTGAATGACATCTGTGTGAATTCATTGTTTAAAGCACTTAAATTGTTTTCTTGATGGAATACAAATCGGTATTTGAAAAGATTCTAAAATCTGGATTTGTTTCAAGAAATTATTTGATTTTTACTTTCTGGTACAGGTACGCAATCTGCATTTTTGTTATATACCAGAACTGAGCCTTTATCTCTTTTTCTCTATGAACTAATGCTGTTAGTGATTTCCTTTTGTCTAGTATATTCACTGTTTGACAATTTGTGAGAAAAAGGGGGAGAACAGAAAATAATGATCGTATCACAAAGGGGGAGAACATAAATGCCCAAGATAGGGGGAGAACATGGAGAACATGGAGAACATGTTAGAGATGCTCTTGATAGGGGGAGATAAAGAAAAGGTTGAAAGAGCCGAAAAAACAAAAGAACCAAAAGGACGAATCAAATGTAGGATTTTAATTTCTAACGACTAACGTTTGATTTTGTTTGGAGTTTTGTTTTGCAGGAATTACATCACTTTAAGACTCCAAGTCCTAAGTCATAGAGTATGTTCTAGGACTGTTTGGTTCAAATGTAATTTTGTATTTATTGGATCTTTCACGCAAAGAAAGTCAATGTTTTGGTGATGACATTGAGTTTCGATTTTTTGGTTTAAGATGAGTGACTTGAGCGCTTTTATGTATTTTTGGGTTTTGTCACGAAATTGCCAAAGGGGGAGATTGTTACGGCATTTTGGTGTTGGCATATTTCGTGAGTCAAGTCAGTGAGTTGAGTCGGAGTCTTAAAGGGATCAAATTGTCAATCAGCATTCAAAGACTTAGAGAAGATTCAACAAGAGCTCATGTTGGCACTCAGTGTCTTGAGTCTTGAAGATTGAAGTTGAAGAATTGTGGATCAGTTACATCAATCTCAAGAAGAAAGTATTCAAGAGGATCAGGTATGTTTAACTAAATAATTTTGGTGATCCGAATACTTTCTTATAGTGTAGAAACACTTGGATGAACTTTTAATTGCATAAAAATCAAAAACTGGACATGGGACATGTTCAGGATCCGGATCAGACCTTGCAATCCGGATCCCGAAGGGTACTTGTTCATTGGCAATTTCAATCCGGATCCTAGGCCATTCCGATCCGGATCCCGAACATGGGACTTTGCTGAATTGCATGAACGATCCGGATCGGACCTTGCAATCCGGATCCCGAACCCTTGGTTTTCTGGAATCGTCAATCTCGTTACGACGATCCGGATCGCAGTAAATCCGATCCGGATCGCCGTCCTGAAAAAATTTCCATATAAGGTATGTTTTTGATTCTTATGTCACGCCCCGGGGTCGGAACTGCGACCCGGGCTCGCCAACAGATCCGCCACCTATGCCAAACCCGCATAGGCGAAGCGTCCTACCTGCAAAAAGAGCTACAGCTAACAGATATCAGAGCTAAAAGATAAAACTGCTGTAGAATAAAATCAACCACTGTACAACTGAAGATAAAACAACAAGGTCCATCTCCCAAAAATGATAATCATACATTAACCTCGAGTACAAAACTCATAGCTCAACAGGGAGATATCTCAAATAAAACATCAGTGTACAAGCTCTCAATACATCATATCCTCACTACAACAGTCTCTCAAAAGAGGAAATAGATACCAATCTACCGACTATACTGAAGATCTCCACAAAAGGGGGTACCGCTACTCTCCAAAGATGGGTCAGGATCTAGCTCGCTACACCCTCATCGCGAACAGCAACCGCAGAAACAGCAACCACAGAACGGCAACACCCGCCAAGACTCTGCAAAACAAAGAGAAGAAAGGACAAAAGGGGGAAAACCCCCAACGGGCGTGAGAACTACGCAAATAAGGGAGTTCTCAGTGGGTATCGCCACTAGGCCCGACGATCTGCCCACCAAGGCTACTAGAGGCAACAGATAACCGATGCAGTAAAACTGAAAGGAGAAGCTGGAAACACTCTACAGCTAACATGCCTCTATCCAAATGCTCAAATGGGGAAACTCTGATGAAGATATGCAACACTCGCACACGAGGTGCTCAACTGACCCAATCGAGCTGACTGCCACATCGGGTCCAGTCAAACCTGCGCCCACCTACAACCACCTCCCGCTGACGGGCAGGAATTACGTAGGGCGTCCAAACGGACTAACTCGCTATTGAGTAGTGGCTCATGAAGGCTATAGTCATAATCCATGCTCTCTCTCTCAGAACGGATAGACTCAAGATGCTCAACCTCTCACACAATGGTCAAAGAACTCACAACGACCACGGGACCACCGTCAAACCCCGACGGTTCCCAACAATACTAGCACTGGTCTAAACACAGCTACTAGACTCCACTCGGTCCCCCAGGCACGAGTGTAACAAAAAGTATCTGCCTGAATAAACCCAATCGATAGACCAGTAATCACTGGTACTGCCTGCTCTGCTGTCGAACTCAAGAACCCTGCCTGGTGCCCGGCGCTCACACCGTGGAAAGCCTACTCCGGAGTGGCACTCGAGGGGAGCGACCCACACGAGTAAAGTATCACTGTATCAAGCATCATTGTATCGAGTATCTCTGTAACCACTGTCTCATAATAGTAGGACTGGATCAAGACTATGATCAAAGTGGGAAACTCCGTCCACTAACAAAACCCCGATCTGATGCAATAGTACTCAAAAGTGGGAAACACCATCCACTAGAACAGATCTGATACCCAATCTGATGCAATAGTCAGCATCCGGTCAACCGCCCAAAGTCCGCGGTCACCGCAATAACCCACAACCCACAATTGGGTAAATTAATCAAGATCCGGTCAACCGCCTACTGTCCGCGGTTGCCACAATAACCCACAACCCACAATTGGGTAAATTAATCAAGATCCGGTCAACCGCCTACTGTCCGCGGTTGCCGCAATAACCCACAATCCATCATCAAGCACACCCTGTCTCTGACCCTAAGGTCCCAGCTACACTATCCCAAACCTCTGCTCGAACCCGAGCAACATGACTCAAAAGTCTAAATAAAAGGAGAAAGAAAGCAATCATGGTTTCTCCTAAGTCAAATTCCAATATGTAGTGCAGCAGTAAAAGATGGCCTAACTATATGTCCCTACACATATGTCCATACAAACATGCATTTGTCCTCAAGAAGAATAAAGAAAATAAACCTCATGCCAAAATTATCAATGACCATACCTGTCCATAATTCTCAATCCATAATGGCTCCTCAGAGTAGAACCTGCACATAACTACATAATCCTATCCCAATGCATAAACCATCCTCATAAAAGGTTATGTGCTAATATGGCATGATAATTAATCATATAGGGTATCCTTGCCTTAGATAAGCTTCCACTAATCATCAACATGACTATTTGATTAATACCATTGTCATACTGTGAATAATTCACTTGCAATTTCCATAAAATCCTCATTGTTAAACTTACCGATCAATCCCAGCTATTGTACCATTCACCTGCATGCAATGCTAACATATGAAAATTTAGAGAACCGTCCACCGGTTCCGGGAATAAGGCACCCACCTGAAAAGCTGACTGTCCAAAGCCCACAGCTGAAAACACCAAAAAAGCTCTAATCCCTTGCTCCAATAAGTTCAGCACACCCGTAACACTCCTGGCACAATACAAAGTCCACTAATTACACTAGGCTCCCAAATATAGCACTTAAAACCACATACAACCTCGAATTCTAAACTGTTAAATTATCACCTGCAGATAGTGCCCAGAAAATTCCAATAAAAATATCACAGCATTCCTTGCGTCGATAGCTTCGAAACGGTACCTTGCACGCCCAAATCGGAGTTCGGTAAGTCAAGATAAAAATTCGGCAAGGGGGTACACTCATACAAAAATCTGTATTAAAACTGTACACTGTTCACTGAGAAAACAGTAATTTTCACCTCTGATGAAATCTCAGAAAAATCCAAGAAAAATACGAGCGCGTTCCTTGCGATCTGTAGATGAAAAAGTTGTATAAGCTCGTTTCCGGCTGACGCTTGTGCGCAAAGATATGGCCAAAACACCTCGATGCTGTCCCACAAAGCCAAACAGAAAATGGGTCACAGTGTTGCCTCGGGATCCGTGCCAAAAACTCACAACAGGAAAGCGCGATCAATACGAAAGATGAAGCCCTACCTCTTAGGAGTCTGTCGGCGCAAGAATCACTGCAAAATGATCTCGGGGTAGCCTAGGGGAGCTAAAACACTGTCACTGCGCCGAAGAAGAACCCAGGAATGCAACGTCGCGCCGCGCCGTAAAATCCAGAACCTCGGGATGCGTGCTCCTAAAATCGTAGAACTTGGCAGGAAGATCAAGAATTAAGAGTTGAACAAGTCTTCTTCAAGGTGCTCGGGCAGATGGTGCGTGGGCTGAGAGAAAAGAGCCAAAGAAGAGGGCTCGGGCTGCCTATTTATAGGCTGAGGAAACAATTGGAAAAATTCCCATTGTGTCCCAATTTCCGGGCGCCCGAAACTTTTCGGGCGCGCACAGTGCGGCCCGGCCCACAACTTTCGGGCGCGCACAGTGCGGCCCGGTCCACCACACAGTCCAGTCCACTACTCCCCCGGGCCCCCACTGCACCCGGTGCACCTGCGCCCGCGAATGGCGACGCGACACGTGGCCCGGCAACCCGTGCACCACGCACGTCGCGCCGTGGACCGCGCACGTCGCGGCTGACCCGGGCCGTACGGCCACCTGCCCCGCCGTACGGCCACCTGCCCCGAACACCCACTCCACCGGTTGCGTGGACCGGGAGCACAACACCGGACCAACCACCTCACGCCACGTGTCCACCCGGTCTACCGTGCACCACCGGCCTGCACCGTGAACCCAGACCACAACACCGACCAGTGAGAACCTGCCACGTGTCCCCTCCTCGGGTGCACGACGGCCGCGTGGACCGCGCACCTGACCGCGCCCCCGCGCGCCTGCCCGCGCCCCTGTGCGCCTGCCCGCGGCTGCGCGCCGCCTGCCCGAGCGCCTTCCGCCGCCTTCCGCCGCTGCCCGCCGCCGCCAGCCGCCGCCGGCGATCGCCGGAAACACTGTTTTGGCGATGAACAGTAACATTACTGTAGCAAGCTCCGAAAAATACATGTAAATAGCCCATCTTGACCGTTTTCGCGCGCTGATTCCAAATCCGGCGTCCATTTTGCCAAATTCCAATCCTATAAATTGCCGGAGGCTCCCGGAAAGGTATTTTTAATCCGAATTCCGCGCCGAGCCTAAATTTGATATCCACTCCTCGCGTAAACTGTTCTAAACATCCGATGGGGTCCCCCGATTACCTACAAGATCCATTTTAAGCCCTGAGTCCATCTCTTGTGTCCAAACTGGCGCGCGAACACCGCCGACATGCCACGTAGGCTTCCAGAAGCTGCTGGTCACACTGTAGAAGCCCTGCAAAGATCCGGGTCACCACATCCTCCCCCACTAGAAGAAAGTTTCGTCCTCGAAACTAAGGCAACTCCCAAGGAGTCCCAGAAACCAGGGGTCAATACGCAACACCGCCGTCTCCAGCTCCCAAGTCACCTATCACTCCCCGTGATTACTCCTCAGCAACAACAACAGCAACAACCAGTACGGCATAGCCCGATTGCGCAATTCTCTCACCTCACGAGTCGGAATTCGCAACGGCGTCCCTCGTACTCCAAACTCTCACAGACCCCAAAAGGAACGAGTCAAACACGGGCGAGGGGTCCAAAACATGACACTCCAGAGCTGAGACGCAGAAAAACCTCAAAAACTCCAACAAAAGGCGGGGGGAAAAGGAACAAACAGCCTGAGTAACACGCTCTAAAATCACTCCCAGAGCCAGCTCAACCAAAGCGACCCGAATCACATCCACACAAACACCTGCACAGAAAAGGGGCCCAAACAAGCAGGGGTTCACACTCGGTCGCCCTCAACACTTAACCACCTAAGTGGATTGCTCAGCCGCAGCCTCTCATCAAAAGGGATCCTCAGGGACTCAACTTAAACCCTGCACACAAGGATGGCCCCACACAGCGCCAGCTAAGGAACCGCCAAACTCGACTCCCAAAAGCTCTTCCACTCCAGGTATCCGCCACCACAGTAGCTCAGTCAAGGTGATCTTGGATGCTCAACAAAAATCCAATGGTAGCTCTTCAGCCCCTAAGGGAGGTATCACAAAACTCACAAATCCATCTCCCACCACTGACTAGGTTAGAATCGGCGCTGGTACCAATCTCATCACCCGGTCATCAAGCTCTGCTGGCACTATCCAGTCCAAAAACTCCTCACCCCAACAATGACCGTCGATCTCTGGCCAGTCTTAAATAGCATCCACTTTGGCCGAATTTCCACCGCCGCCCCTTCGGCTAGAAGAAGTAATCTAGGAAGATATGCTCTCGAAGCTAAAACTTGCACCACAACGACATGGCAAAAAGCTTCTTCCCCACAGATCTTGTCACACCAAATACAAATGCTGCACAAGCTCTAAACACTCAGGGAGGGGGTAAAACCAAAATATTCCTGGAGGATGCCGCTATCAAACCGTTCAAGGCCAACTGAAACACAGAATTCCTCAATCTAGAGGCAACAGGGCATTAGTCAATCCATTGGCTTCACTGTACTCGTAATGCCACTACTGTGTCCTGAACACCATCTAGACAATGCCCTCAGCTGAAATTCCAAATTGGCGCAGGCATCAACAATAACTGCCGGAATATAGCTCCTTCAAAAGGTTCTAAATAATACCTGGACCTGCCAGGACTCCAATCCCAAAGGCTCTCACCGTCGTGTATCAACGACGTGGCACTAGGTCAAACAGACCCTCTATCCAACAGATCCCTGCACCGGTGTGATCAAATCTCCCAGCTCTTACCGATAATCCAAGTGGTGCTATTGAGGTTGGCGCGGTTTCCAGAACCACGTCAACCGCAATCAAAATCCCTAACAGGCGGCATAATCATCAACTCGAGTGGACTCACACCCGGGATTTCGCAGCAATAGAAATATCCTTTGGTCCCGGCGCCACCATAAGCTCCTCTCACACAGTCGCTAAACCCTGTGTGCTCGAACAATCTCCCCCTAACAAGCCTCCTTTGTCTGCCTCGCAAAAGTCACAATCAGCACCCTCTCTGCACTTAACCATCCAGTGGTGCCGTGCCAACCAATCCCAAGCACTGGGTCAAAACGTCGAACAACCACCCATATCAAGAGGTTTGCTGGTATAACTCAAGGTCACAACGACACTGAACAAAACCCACAAGCCTCCTTCATGTGCATAACACCGATGATGTTCTGTACCTCTAGTGCACGTGGTAATAATTCTGCCTTTAGTCCATGCCGGAAAGCGAGGTGCACTAACTCCGACTGCTGTGATGAAATCACACCTGCAACAACCCGATCCACTGCCGTGGCGCCCTCTAACCAGGCGGCACAAGCTCATCCACACGATGCAAGCGGTTGTCGCTTAGTCCATCAGAAAAATATCCCATCAATCACAAGGGAGCACGACCTCTGTCTCTGCTCACGCTGAGGCAACAGATACGATCCTCCGCAGACAACAAAACCACGCTACCGTTGCGCTACTCTGATATAGACACTGATACA
>CM055061.1:27061435-27104194 GCA_029204045.2 Tillandsia leiboldiana
CTCGTCGAGCCGGACTTCATGGCGCAGTCCATCCTTTCCGTTTCCGACGACCGGGATCTTCTCGAAAAGTATGAATGCATCAAGAAATGCAGTTTTTGCACTTAAAAACCCTATATAGGTTGCCTCGAAAAGGCGGCCATGCATTGGAGAGGGACTTAAGGTGAGATAAGCATGCTGTAAAGGACTGGGGTTGAAATCTTGAAGCTAGAAGGGCTAAAATGCAAAGTTGCAAAAACCCTATATATTCACGCATCCTCGAGCCAGGGTTTCCCAAAGCCCTCGTAGCCCTCAACCCATAGCCGCAGCTCTAACAGACCTCCTCCGCTATGCCATATTCCACGGAGCCCCGCGCCGGCCGCCGCCTCCACGTCGCCGGAGAAGAAGATCAAGACACACTCGGATCTCGGGTGACTCGGGGAGAGAGTACTCAGGAAGGCCTGGGATGTCCAAGACAGGTCGGGTGAGGTCCCTCTTGAAGCCGCATTCGAGCCAAGGTGTCCTCGGACCCAGCCGCCGCCGTGCACCGCCGCGGCCGTCCCTCCTTTTCTTGGAATTCCGGCGAAGGTGAATCCTTGGGATTTTTGTTGTTATTCCGGCTTTCGGTTACGACTATAGCACTCCTGATATCGAGGCCGCCCCTCGGGTGCAGACCCAGCCATCACCGCCGCCCCGATCGCCGGCGGGAAGAGCTGTCGCTGGATTACCGTTTTCCTCATCGATCGTGGGCGCCGCCGCATCCGACGATAAACCGGCGATCAGCACCGTTGGGTTGCTCCTTCTCATCGACTGCAACCTCTCCGTGAAGTCGAGAGTGGCGATCGGATCAAGATCGGGCCCGCACGAGAGTGCCCTAGAAATCCAGACTTTTGCACCGCGGCCGATCGTCGCCGTCCGGCACAGCCGCGGCTTCCCGATACCGGCCACCCTGCTGGAAGCATCCTGGTGGGGTGGGGATCAGCTCGGTCCATCTTGCTCCGGCCCGGACCGCCGCGCCGGAAATCGCCATTGTTGGCCATTGAGGTTTTCCGAGCTCCTCCGCCGCGCCACGCCGCCGCCTCGGGTCGCCCGGAAACCACTCAGGTAGGCTCCTATGATCCTCTAGAGTCTTTCCATCGTGTTGCATGAGGATCTTGACGTCGGGTTTCTTGCCACCACAGTCGCACCCGAATTGCCTTCAAGTTTAGCTCCGGCGATCCCCGGCGACTCGGGACTCCGGCAACCATCCAGGTAAGACCTAGATGACCTCCTCTCGCTCCCCATTTGTTTTTGGGTCAAAAAGGGCCCCGGTTTCATGGACTTATTCCTTGCACCCCCGAAATCACCACTACGGGCTTAGCTCCGGCCGCCGCCGCCTCCGGCCGCCGGGGCTCGACCCCGCATGGACCGAGACCTCCTGGGGACCTCTTCTAACTGATGCTCACCTTGGTTCCAGGCCCGAGCACTGTCGTTCCAAGAACACCAAACCGAGCCTTGATCCAAACTTGGGTGCTGCCGGCCATCTCTCCGGCCGGCCTCCGACGCGTGCAAGGTGAGCACACCACTCCTCTGTCATTACTGAACCCCATGCTCCAGTTAGATCACTTGTAGATCAAGCATATATTAAGCCGCAACATTACTAATTTGGAGCCCTTGTGTTTATGGGCCAACTTGTAAATGGGCCTGGTCTCGGCCCAAATATTGTGAGCACGGCCTCCGTCTCGACGTAACGAACGCGCTGAAACTTACGGCGTCGTCGTTGGACCCCGGATTTCAAGAACGAGCCGAAACGGGCAATTGAATTAATGTAGTTATGCAAATCTAAGAACATATTAGACTAAAATGTAAGTTGGACATATTAGCTGCCTTTAGATAGTGTTTTAAATCTACTAGGCATCGGGTTAGGGTTCCGTAGGTCCTCGTTGACGGGAGGGAATCGGACTTGGTCGATAAATCGGCGATTTTTCCCGTTTAAGCTTTACGTTGCTGTCGGATCGTCGGGAAGGATTTGTGTGAGTCTATTACTGACCAGATCTCATTATTCAGGGCCCAGTGCTCAGCACCAGCTCCCAGTAGCTAGTGGGAGTCCGGGATCGGCCTACATTCAGGTGGGTCGTTTTTACTTTATTCCTAGCCTCTAAATTCTATCATATTGGACGGGATCTATTCTAAGTGTACTGGGGTTAAATAAGGATGGGCGATAGCTTATGCATGTCAGCGGGTTCTCTATAGTGTTTAGCGTCGGTTACCGACGGTTGTTCTCTTTTTAACCATTATATGTCAGCGGGCCACCTTCGAGTGCGCGTATTATTACCCTTGCTTCGATTATGCACTTTACTTCATTACTCTTGTTATTTATATTATGATACTGAATGATGGTGGTTACGGTTACTTGGCTCGAGGTTGCCACACGCGCACCCGCGGTTTGGCCACCGCAAAGGGTGCGCTTTTCCGGAAAAGTGGTCTATGACCCGTGTATACCCACGAGGTGACGTAGTGGGGCCCCTTATTAGTGGTGGGGTTGAGGCGCCGAGGTGCGAGCGGTGCGACCCGTCGGTTTAGTTGTCCGGCGTGGTCGGGTTTCTGCAGGTACGGTGTGGGCCGTCGGTTTAGCTGTCCGACGTGCCCGGGTATTACAGGATGCAGGTGTACAGGTTGCCTTTTCCTCCTTGGGAGGGTGGTTGCTCAGTTGTCTTCACGGTTTGTTTCTCATATATCTCTAACTTTACTATTTCTGCGTCACTGACATCCCACTTCGTGACAGGGTCCAGACGGGGAGAGAGGTAGGCGGTGGTGAGGACGGGACAGGAGCAGCTGGGTCGCTGGGACCCTGGACTGTAGTTATTCTTTTTATTCTCGCTTTTCATTACTTTGTAGTTATGTGAGTGGTTCGCGATACCCTCGTGGGGTCGGCATGGATGTCGGTACGGGCTACATTTTAGTGCCCCTGGTGCAATATTTTCCCTTTTATTTCTATTGGCCATTTAAAAACCAAAAGGGCAGAAGCCAAAGAAAGGATTGCGAAAACCGTCTTTAAAAACTTGGTGTCGGGTGGGCACCGCTTTCAAACCTTGTGGATTTATGCTGACTTCGAAAACTAGCTTTCAAAACGTAAGCGCCGGGTAGGCGCTCTTTCAAAATTGTGGATTTATCCTTTCCAAACCGATCGGCCATGTGATCTTCGCTTTATCAGTTTGGAATGCTGGTTGGTTGTGAATGATTGTTGTGATTGATTGGTTGCGCATGTTAGAACATGTACCGAACGCTACGCCGTGCATGTACAGGGGAGACTCTGCACGTTTGCAGAGTGACCATGTATGTGTGGCGGGTCTGGGCACGTGCCGGGGAAGAGGGGTTTCTTCTTTTAAAAACAAAAAAAAAAAAAAAAAATTTCACACATCAAATATTCAACTTTTATGAATCGTTTCCGCTAAAACAAAACCCCCGGGGCGTGACAGATTAAATGGTATCAGAGAGTTCTTTCAATCACAACAGTTAGTGCCGACATCCGTGGACAACCCTCACATGCCTACATACAAATGAGATGGGTAGGGCATAGGACTGTAGAACGTGAGTGACCGAGGGGGGGGGGGAAAGTTGAGTCCTTTCTTCACCTTATGGTTGTTGTTAGTAGGGTGGTCTAGGGTTGACTCTTGTGGCGTGTGACGGACATGGCCCGTACTAGATCATCGGCCGGGGACGCAGAGTCAGAGTCCGAGTCCTTTCCCTCGCTAAGTGGTTCGATGTGCCGTTGCTTATTAGCAAAGACTAAAGCCGACCTTCTTTGTGTGCATACAGATAGAGGGCCGACTCAGCAAGCAACCGACGACGGAAATGGACATCGCCGACGAAGCCAATCGCCTGCTCCGCAACCAGCTGCGCGACGTGGCTGGGCAACTGCTGACTCTCGCGGAGCGCCTGAGCATGCTGACACAGGAACTCGAGGGCGTCGACCGATTCCGGGGCGGCAGCAGAGGCGTTGCCCCTCCCGGGATGCCGCCGACGGGCCCTCCCACCGTCCAGGAGGCTACTAACCTGACGTGCACACCAACGTAGAGCGCGCCCGGCAGGAATACTCTTACCCCGAGTCGGCCGGGGACCCCCATCGGAGGGGCCGGGCGAGCAAACGCCCGAGAGCCGGGCAGAACCTCGGGCAGACGACGGAGGAGAGACCTAGGCCACAGAAACCGTGCGTCATATGCGGCAACGCACACCTCATGACGAGCTGCCCGTGGCGGGACGGACACTGTTTCCGATGTGGCAGGCCGGGCCACACGCGTTATGAGTGCCCTCTGAAGCCGTCTGTCAGAAGACCCCCGGCGCCGCGACATGTCGAGCCCAAGGGAACCGCCGCCTCCACCCCTCAAGGGGGCACCGATCCAGAGAGCCGACCCAATCCACGCCCGACGCAAGCACCGAAGGACGAACGAGGGCTTAAGGGGAGCGCGCACGTGCAACCGGGATCCTGCGTCATCTGCAAGGGCGCGCACCCAGTGACGGAATGCACTTGGAGGTACCACTATTGTAACCGGTGCGGCTTGCCAGATCACAATTACCTCTCCTGCCCCCAAGGGCCCACCCCCGCCTCCGCCGCCGTGCCACCACCGCCAAGAGGAACAGAGAGCGCGGCGGCCCCCGTACAGACAAAGGACTCGCCCGACGACCAACGATGCGCGGACTCTTTAGACAGCAAACCCCCACCCCAACACGCGGTGCGACGCTGGCCCAAGGATTGTGGGCGGACTCCCCCGGCCGCCCCGGCAGACGACGCGTCATCCCGAAATAGGGAATGACAGGTACTTATTTCATTTTATTTTCTATATTTTTTTTTCCTTTTTGCCTTCCCTTCCCTTGGCTACATAGAAGCTCTGTTTGGGCCGGAGCAACCCGACCCTACCAGACCCTTGCGAGCCCTCCTGCCTTTAGCTCTACCTCTCGTTTCGTCGACCGTTCCGGTCCAGTGTGCTTACGGGCGAGAGAGCAAATCTAACCTTAGCGATTTGCATACCGGTGCGTGAATTGCACAGTCTCCGATGCAAATTGACCCCACCTTTTGCACAGGTTTTGTGGATCGACGTGGACTCGCCTAAGTGGTAGTCATGGCGATGGTTGTGACCACGAGGCGGTAGTAATCCTCAATAAAGGTTATGTTTTGGCACTGAGATTGTGTTGGGAAGTATGTGATATACCTTCTGGTAGGAGTTGCGTCCCCAACTTGTCGCTGGCGACAAACCTTTGGTATTCCGCTGTTCTTTTGGTAAGCACGTTGGCTGCAGGCAACGGACGGTCGAAAGAACTGAGGAAATACTCTGCCCTATAATGAGGAGTACCAGATTGGGTCTAAATTAGTAGCCTTAGAGTTGTAGATACCTTGCGACTGACTTGTAGCCCTCGATTAAACTTTTTGAGCATTTTCATAGAGTATGACTTCAGGCTGTAAGCTCCGGGAATGAAACTTTTTTTAGTTGTAAGTTTCGGGGACGAAACTTCTTTTAAGTTGTAAGTGATGTAAAAACTCAAAATATTTTATAAATAGTCTAAAAGCGAATTTTTGACCTGGTTTTTGAATTCAAGGACCTATGTTGATTTATTTAGTCAATTGCCAGTGTGCGAGTTGCACGTTTTATGAGACAAAAAGGCTACTTTCCAATCCGGACATGATCTTGGAAATCCGAGTTGACCGTTGCGATCGTCTCGTCGAACTGAGCGAGATTCATATTCAGCACTTTTCGATCTGACGGTCGGATCGTCCAGAATTCAACTAAGAAGTGGACGAATCTCGCGACCAATGTAACAGTGTCCTCTGTGCACAGTGCGCTTAAGTGGGTTACTGTTGATGAACAGTAAACCCTAAATTCAAATACCCCTAAGTGCGAACGCTTGCCAAATCGCTGTCTGGAAACTGATCCTAGCACTTCAGGTAGTCGTTTCGAACGGTTTCGTCGTTCCGAACGCAATGGCGCTGACGGAATTTCTGCTTGACGACCCTGGAGTCTCGAAAAGCGTGAAAACTGTATTCCGGAACTGTATTTTATGGACCGCGATTTTATCCGGGCAGTTTTTCGAAAATCAGAAATCGCTACCTGATAGGTCTCGTCGAGCCGGACGTCATGGCGCAGTCCATTTTCCGTTCCGACGACCGGATCTTCTCGAAAAGTATGAAATGCATCAAGAAATGCAGTTTTTGCACTTAAAACCCTATATAGGTTGCCTCGAAAGGCGTGCCATGCATTGGAGAGGGACTTAATGGTGAGATAAGCATGCTGTAAAGGACTGGGGTTGAAATCTTGAAGCTAGAAGGGCTAAAATGCAAAGTTGCAAAAACCCTATATATTCACGCATCCTCGAGCCAGGGTTTCCCAAAGCCCTCGTAGCCCTCAACCCATAGCCGCAGCTCTAACAGACCTCCTCCGCTCTGCCTTATTCCACGGAGCCCCGCGCCGGCCGCCGCCTCCACGTCGCCGGAGAAGAAGATCAAGACACACTCGGATCTCGGGTGACTCGGGGAGAGAGTACTCAGGAAGGCCTGGGATGTCCAAGACCTAGTCGGGTGAGGTCCCTCTTGAAGCCGCATTCGAGCCAAGGTGTCCTCGGACCCAGCCGCCGCCGTGCACCGCCGCGGCCGTCCCCTCCTTTTCTTGGAATTCCGGCGAAGGTGAATCCTTGGGATTTTTGTTGTTATTCCGGCTTTCAGTTACGACTATAGCACTCCTGATATCGAGGCCGCCCCTCGGGTGCAGACCCAGCCATCACCGCCGCCCCGATCGCCGGCGGGAAGAGCTGTCGCTGGATTACCGTTTTCCTCATCCGATCGTGGGCGCCGCCGCATCCGACCGATAAACCGGCGATCAGCACCGTTGGGTTGCTCCTTCTCATCGACTGCAACCTCTCCGTGAAGTCGAGTGGCGATCGGATCAAGATCGGGCCCGCACGAGAGTGCCCTAGAAATCCAGACTTTTGCACCGCGGCCGATCGTCGCCGTCCGGCACAGCCGCGGCTTCCCGATACCGGCCACCTCTGCTGGAAGCATCCTGGTGGGGTGGGGATCACCTCGGTCCATCTTGCTCCGGCCCGGACCGCCGCGCCGGAAATCCGCCATTGTTGGCCATTGAGGTTTTCCCGAGCTCCTCCGCCGCGCCACGCCGCCGCCTCGGGTCGCCCGGAAACCACTCAGGTAGGCTCCTATGATCCTCTAGAGTCTTTCCATCGTGTTGCATGAGATCTTGACGTCGGGTTTCTTGCCACCACAGTCGCACCCGAATTGCCTTCAAGTTTAGCTCCGGCGATCCCCGACGACTCGGGACTCCGGCAACCATCCAGGTAAGACCTAGATGACCTCCTCTCGCTCCGCATTGTTTAGTTTGGGTCAAAAAGGGCCCCGGTTTCATGGACTTATTCCTTGCACCGAAATCACCACTACGGGCTTAGCTCCGGCCGCCGCCGCCTCCGGCCGCCGGGGCTCGACCCCGCATGGACCCGAGACCTCCTGGGGACCTCTTCTAACTGATGCTCACCTTGGTTCCAGGCCCGAGCCACTGTCGTTCCAAGAACACCAAACCGAGCCTTGATCCAAACTTGGGTGCTGCTCCGGCCATCTCTCCGGCCGGCCTCCGACGCGTGCAAGGTGAGCACACCACTCCTCTGTCATTACTGAACCCCATGCTCCAGTTAGATCACTTGTAGATCAAGCATATATTAAGCCGCAACATTACTAATTTGGAGCCCTTGTGTTTATGGGCCAACTTGTAAATGGGCCTGGTCTCGGCCCAAATATTGTGAGCACGGCCTCCGTCTCGACGTAACGAACGCGCTGAATCTTACG
The DNA here is from genome assembly GCA_029204045.2 of Tillandsia leiboldiana. NCBI lineage: Eukaryota > Viridiplantae > Streptophyta > Magnoliopsida > Poales > Bromeliaceae > Tillandsia > Tillandsia leiboldiana. The sequence continues at coordinate 27,069,234 of CM055061.1, forward strand.
GCGTCGTCGTTGGACCCCCGGATTTCAAGAACGAGCCGAAACGTGCAATTGAATTAATGTAGTTATGCAAATCTAAGAACATATTAGACTAAAATGTAAGTTGGACATATTAGCTGCCTTTAGATAGTGTTTTTAAATCTACTAGGCATCGGGTTAGGGTTCCGTAGGTCCTCGTTGACCGGGAATCGGACTTTGGTCGATAAATCGGCGATTTTCTCCCGTTTAAGCTTTACGTTGCTGTCGGATCGTCGGGAAGGATTTGTGTGAGTCTATTACTGACCAGATCTCATTATTCAGGGCCCAGTTGCTCAGCACCAGCCTCCCAGTAGCTAGTGGGAGTTCGGGATCGGCCTACATTCATGTGAGTCGTTTTTACTTTATTCCTAGCCTCTAAATTCTATCATATTGGACGGGATCTATTCTAAGTGTACTGGGGTTAAATAAGGATGGGCGATAGCTTATGCATGTCAGCGGGTTCTCTATAGTGTTTAGCGTCGGTTACCGACGGTTGTTCTCTTTTTAACCATTATATGTCAGCGGGCCACCTTCGAGTGCGCGTATTATTACCTTGCTTTCGATTATGCACTTTACTTCATTACTCTTGTTATTTATATTATGATACTGACATGATGGTGGTTACGGTTACTTGGCTCGAGGTTGCCACACGCGCACCCGCGGTTTGGCCACCGCAAAGGGTGCGCTTTTCCGGAAAAGTGGTCTATGACCCGTGTATACCCACGAGGTGACGTAGTGGGGCCCCTTATTAGTGGTGGGGTTGAGGCGCCGAGGTGCGAGCGGTGCGACCCGTCGGTTTAGTTGTCCGGCGTGGTCGGGTTTCTGCAGGTACGGTGTGGGCCGTCGGTTTAGCTGTCCGACGTGCCCGGGTATTACAGGATGCAGGTGTACAGGTTGCCTTTCCTCCTTGGGAGGGTGGTTGCTCCAGTTGTCTTCACGGTTTGTTTTACTATATTCTCCTACTTTACTATTTCTGCGTCACTGACATCCCACTTCGTGACAGGGTCCAGACGGGGAGAGAGGTAGGCGGTGGTGAGGACGGGACAGGAGCAGCTGGGTCGCTGGGGACCCTGGACTGTAGTTATTCTTTTATTCTCGCTTTTCATTACTTTGTAGTTATGTGAGTGGTTCGCGATACCCTCGTGGGGTCGGCATGGATGTCGGTACGGGCTACATTTAGTGCCCTGGTGCAATATTTTCCCTTTTATTTCTATTGGCCATTTAAAAACCAAAAGGGCAGAAGCCAAAGAAAGGATTGCGAAAACCGTCTTTAAAAACTTGGTGTCGGGTGGGCACCGCTTTCAAACCTTGTGGATTTATGCTGACTTCGAAAACTAGCTTTCAAAACGTAAGCGCCGGGTAGGCGCTCTTTCAAAATTGTGGATTTATCCTTTCCAAACCGATCGGCCATGTGATCTTCGTTTATCAGTTTAGAATGCTGGTTGGTTGTGAATGATTGTTGTGATTGATTGGTTGCGCATGTTAGAACATGTACCGAACGCTACGCCGTGCATGTACAGGGGAGACTCTGCACGTTTGCAGAGTGACCATGTATGTGTGGCGGGTCTGGGCACGTGCCGGGGAAGAGGGGTTTCTTCTTTTAAAAACAAAAAAAAAAAAAAAAAAATTTCACACATCAAATATTCAACTTTTATGAATCGTTTCCGCTAAAACAAAACCCCCGGGGCGTGACACATCGTAAACTCATGTGCTAACCTGGGAGAGAAGATTCCAGAATTTAAGGTTGTAAGAAAGATCTTAAGAACTCTTCCTGAACGATTTCGCCCAAAGGTTACAGCCATTGAAACTATTAAACACCCGGACGAAATGCGTGTAGAAGAATTAGTTGGTTCATTACAAACATATGAATTGACATTTACTACTAACTATTCTTCGGGAAAAGCATCATCTTCTAAGTCTTCAGGTTATGCGTTGAAAACAACTAAGGAAGAAGACGCGGATACATCCTCCTCAGACGATGACGAGAACCTTTCTATGGAGGACTTTGAGAAGCAACTCGCTCTCTTGACAAGGAAGTTTCGCCGCAACTTTCGAAGGGGTAATTCAAGTAAATCTCCATCCTTCGGAAAGTCGAAGAAAGGCAAGGGTACTTCAAGTTACAAGTCAAGAAAGCAAGAGAACTTTTCAAAGGATAAGAAAAGTTCAGAGGGACAAGTCCAATGCTTCAAGTGCCGAGGATACGGCCATATCTCAACGGAGTGTCCAACTAAGAATCCGTCGAAGAAGAAGGCGATGCAAGTCATCACTTGGGATGACAACTCAACGTCAAATGAGTCATCCTCAAGTGATGAAGAAGAAAGCGCAACGACATTCCACGCGTCCACATCTTCACCATTCATGAGCTTAATGGCAAGTACATCCGAGTCATTGTCCAACTTCACTGTTGAAAAGAATGCAACGGATAATAAATCGGATGATTCGGAAGGTGAAGATTTTGCTTTAGCCTACGACAGACTTTTACGGGATTCAAAGAAACCGGCTAAGCAAAACAAGGGGTTGAGAGGGAGATTGCAGGATCTCGAAGAAGAAGTAAAAAGGGTAACTTCTCTCTCGACCGATCTTGAAGTGGAAAGGGATAATTTGATAAAAGCAAATGTTTCCCTTCAAGAGTCCAATGAGCAACTCGAGAAGAATTATATAGATATGGTGAACAAAGCAAATTACTTCTTGAAGCTCTACGGCGAGGCCCGACAGGAAAAATTGGAAATGACAGAGACCATTTTCCAACTCAAGGATGACTTACAGCAATTTTCTTCTGGAAGGAGTAAGTTGGATAAACTTCTTGGTCTTGGTCAAACAAACAAGTTCGGCCTCGGATACAATCGAACTGAAGACAATTTTAGTTCGGTTGGGACAGTCTTTGTGCCTCAGTCGGTATCTCCTCCTCCGACACCGGAATTCACGACAACCAACGACAACAAGCCTACTTCACCCTCTTCGGAATCGTCAAGCACAAAGGTATGTTTTCGTTGTAATTTTGCAGGGCACATTGAAAGAAATTGCAAGATTGGAGCTCAAAGATCAAATCAACCACATCTTGCAACTGCTACCAATAAGTTCACTCCCCGGAATTCAAAGAAGGACTTTTCAAAAGAAAAGAACATTGGTAGTACTTCGAACAAGACGATGACAAAAGAAAAAGATCAATCATACAAGACGTCTTCATCAAGGAAAATTTCTCAACCATTGCCAACATACTCCAAAACTCAAAAGGTTTGGGTATGCAAAGGTGAAATCCTTCCTTGTCTTTAATCGTTCTACGATTAAATGTTGTGTAGTTTATGTAGACTATTTTTCTTTCTTTTGGCCGACCCGTCAACCATCTTTGGGAGGTAAATGGTATATTTTCTTATTGGTTGATGATTTCTCTCGGTATTCTTGGGTAGCATTTTTAAAAGAGAAAGCTGATACTTTTGATTCTTTTCACGAGATCTGCCATCGTATTACGATTGAAAAGAATGAAAAGATCATTCGTGTTAGAAGTGATAGAGGTGGAGAATTCGTTAACTCTAAATTCATTGACTTTTGCACTTCAAATGGTATTAAGCATGAATTCTCAGCACCCTATACACCTCAACAGAATGGTGTTGTCGAGCGCAAAAACAGGGTTGTTCAAGAGATGGCACGTGTTATGCTTCACAGCCGGAATTTACCGCTACATTTTTGGGCTGAAGCTGTGAACACTGCAATCTATGTAATTAATCGAGTTTATTTGCGCCCGGGAATGTTAAATACACCATATGAACTATGGTGTGGTAGAAAACCCAACATCAAATATTTTCGCATCTTCGGGAGTCGGTGTTACATTTTACGTGACCGTGAAAATCTTGGAAAGTTTGACTCTCGAAGTGACGAAGGGATTTTCTTGGGGTATTCTACAAATAGTAGAGCATATCGAGTATTTAACTTGGAATCTAAAACGATTGTAGAATCTATAAATGTTAAAGTAGATGAAGCTTTTCACTTTGCATCTGAAAAATCTACCCTCGATATCTCTCTAGATGATGATACACCTGCCATTGCATCTTCTCATGATAATACTTTCAATATTAATGATGCATCTAATGGTTCTTCAAGTTTATTTGATGTGCAGGAATCGTCTCATGTACCTCCGAGTACTCCGTTACCTCAAACTTTACGCATCTCCAAGGATCATCCTGAATCAAACATCATTGGAGACCCACAAGAAGGAGTTAGAACTCGGAGGCAGTTGGTTTGTGGATTCGCTTGCTACGTATCTTTAATCGAACCTAAGAACATAGATGAAGCTCTTCAGGATGACTACTGGATTGAAGCAATGCAGGAAGAGCTCCATCAATTTGAGCGAAACAAAGTCTGGGAATTAACGAAGCCTCCAAAGCAACATAATGTGATAGGTACCAAATAGATTTTCAAGAACAAGAAAAATGAGGATGGTACTATCATCAGGAACAAGGCACGATTAGTTGCTCAAGGCTACTCTCAAGTAGAAGGTATAGACTTTGATGAAACTTTCGCCCCTGTAGCTAGACTCGAGTCCATTCGTATACTATTTGCTATTGCTTGTCATTTTAAAATCAAATTATTTCAAATGGACGTTAAGAGCGCGTTTCTAAATGGGTTTTTAAATGAGGAAGTTTATGTGGCTCAACCGAAAGGTTTTGTAGACCATAAACAACCTAACCATGTTTTTCGTTTGAAAAAGCCTCTTTACGGTCTGAAACAAGCACCGCGAGCATGGTACGAAAGGTTGACAAAGCACCTTTTGGAGAAGGGCTATACTCGAGGGGGAGCTGACAGGACTCTCTTTGTGAAGCATTATCAAAACAATTTCATTGTAGCACAAATCTATGTCGATGACATCGTATTTGGCGCAACAAGAGATAATGATGCTTCTAAATTCGCGGAGACCATGGAAAGCGAATTTGAGATGTCCATGATGGGCGAATTGACTTATTTTCTTGGATTGCAAATTAAACAAAATGATGAAGGTATTCACTTGTGTCAATCCAAGTATGCAATGGAGTTGGTTAAAAAGTTTGACTTAGAAAATTCGAAGGATTTTCCGACTCCAATGGGAACTAGCCACAAGGGACTTGGAAGTGAATCACATAGTGAGAATGTAGACGAGAAACTGTATCGAAGTATGATTGGAAGTCTACTTTACCTCACGGCTAGTCGCCCGGATATATCCTTTAGTGTTGGGATTTGCGCAAGATATCAATCAGCACCAAAGGAGGTTCACCTGAAAGCGGTGAAAAGGATCATCCGGTACATCAAAGGATCAATTAATTTCGGAATTTGGTATCCTATGGGAACTAGTTTGGATATTGTTGGATACTCAGATGCCGACTGGGCAGGATCAGTGGATGATCGGAAAAGCACGAGTGGTGCATGCTTCTATCTTGGCCATTGCCTTGTTGCATGGCACAATAAAAAGCAGAATTGCATAGCACTCTCGACTGCCGAAGCGGAATACATTTCAGCGGGTAGTTGTTCAACCCAACTCATTTGGATGAAAAGTGTGTTGAGCGACTTCCGAATTTCAGCAACTTCGGTAACAATTCTTTGTGACAACACTAGTTCTATAAACATTTCCAAAAACCCTGTGTTGCACTCTAGAACAAAACACATTGAACTTAGATATCATTTTCTTAGAGAGCTAGTTGAATCAAATACTCTTCAACTTTCATATATTTCAACTGAAGATCAATTAGCTGACATTTTAACAAAACCTTTGGATCAAAAACGTTTTATTCATTTGCGTAAAGCAATTGGAATGCTTTCCTTGAAATAAACTTCTTTTTGAAACTTTTGCTTAGGTTAGGTTTTGTTTTTGTGTTTTTGTTCTTTATCTATGTTTATACATAGTACATTAATTGAGCATGTGTATTATTGACTTTACTTGCATCCTTTCATATAATTAGAAATTTATTATGCTTTGGATATCATAATAATTCAGTTGATGCATTGATCATTTATTTAAATTAAACCATTTTTAATTGATCAAAGTCAATTTCTCTCTCAATGATCTCTTGGTATTGTTTTTATCTTATTTGACTATTTAGTTGAGTATGAATTCGAGATCAATCCTTGGTTGAATACTTTATATCTTAAATTAATTGATAGCCAATTGAGGGGGAGTCAAAGAAAAGTAAAATGCTCAAAAGATGTGGAAAGAGTTACATCCCAATGAGGAGTGTGAAAACTACCACCACATGGAGGAAAGAGCTACCACCTCGGTCGTCCGAGTACTATGTGCAGCTACCACATGTATACTAAGCATGGGTTTGTAATTTTTGATTAAATAAAATGCATGATTGAAATACTTGACTCCGTCAAATTTCAAGGTTGGTATAAGGTGGGTTTTTTTAATGAAAGATGCTCAAAGAGCCACTCTCTTCAACAGATTGACTAGATACATTATATAATTTATTTGGGATTTCAAACATCTATTGATCTTGGTAATTCATTTTCTTTACCATTTTAATGATTTGATAAACGCCGTACTCATAAGATCATGATGGATGTGTTTGAACTTGATCAACTTTAAAAGTTTTAATTTCTATAAATTGTCATGTCATTATTTGAATGTTATTGATAGATTTAACATAATTTATTTCTCTTGACATGAAACGATGACTTTTGTTTAAAGTTGATGTGCTAAAATGCTTACATACTTTTTCTGGATTTTCTGGATTTTTTCTAAATTTTTTCTGAAGAAAAAGTTACAGCTGATCCGGATCGGGATAAGTGATCCGGATCCCGAACGCAGGCTTCTTCCTGCGGTTAGCCGATCCGGATCGAAATCTCGATCCGATCCGGATCACGGCTAGGGTTTTTAATAGAACAAGAGGGTTTTGATTTCTTTTACCTTAATCTTTTGTTCTCAAGTCTCTAGAGCTTCTCTCTCTAGAATTCTTGCACCTTGGAGCTTTCCTAACTCAAGTTCTTCAAATCCAAGTAAGTTTTATTGATCAAAATCTCGTTTTTCACAGGTTTTCTCTATTTTCTTCAAAACGTGATGAGATTTTTCTATCTTTTTCATTTGTGAATGGTTTTTGGTCAAATTTCTTTTGAAATAAGAACTCTGGGTAGATTAGTTTTGATTATATGCTAGGTATTCTCCTGATTAACGAATTTTTGGGCTTCGATTTCTGAAAATTCTGTTTTAGGGCATATAATGGGAATTTTCCAAAATCATGCAATTGATCTAGTTTTAAAATTTCTTTTGCAAAACTAATTTGATTCTTAGTCTCTCTACATGATTATGATTGTTTGGGTACAATTTTTCAAATTTTTGAAAATTAACAATTTTTTCATGTGTTCTTGAGTTGGTCTTCACAGGATACATTTTTCACTAGCGATCAAAATGGTGATCACATGGATTATTTTCCTACTTGCTGCCATGGTTCATGTCAAGGATACTGCCAAGCCCAAGAGGGCCAAGAAAGCGAAGAAGACTAAGGATGATTCCGATACAGAATCTGAAACGGAATCGATCGATTGGGATGAGCTTCAAGTTGAAGCAACAGCTCCCACTGCTTCAAAGGGAAAGGCGCCTGCGGAAACGTCAAAGGCTCCTCCTACTGCTGCTAAAAAGGGCAAAGCTCCCATGGAAGAAACATCTAGGAAGACAAAAAGAAAAAGACTTGCTCGACGACTTGGACGAGCTCGGGGTATTGAAATAAATGAAACAGGTCAAGCAAAAACAAAGGATACTCCTCAAACTGAAACTGAGTCTGAAGACGATTGGGACACATTTCTTGATGAAGTACAACAAGGTATTGATGAAGAAAATAAGGTTTACCTAAAGAGCAAGAAGCTGACAAAGTCTTCCACAAGGAAAAAGAATGTGCCAAGCAATGAACCTCTTGACAATTCACACTCTTTGCCAAGAAGATCTCCTCGGAATGAAGGACAGACTGCTCCGTCAATTGTCACACAACGTTCTTCAAATTCCAGAAGAATTGACCAAAAGGAAAACCTGGAGTCTTCCATCAAACAAGAGCAAGACAAAATGGCTCTAGGACTCAGAAAGATGTCCAAGGATATACATCAGATGAAACAAGAGTGTTCTACGATTTCGGGATTGCTTAAAGGAATCTTGAAGAAACTAGGCTGCACGAGCTGTGAAGACTCTGACTCAGATGATTGAGTGGTCCTCAAACTTTTGTTGTGTTCAGATCTTAATCTTTTTGTGCAGGCTTTTACCTTCTTAGATTTTAGTTCAGTTTTTAGGACTTACTCTTAGTTCTAGTTCTTACATTTCCTTACATTTTTAAAATTTTTAACTCTCCTTAAATTTTTGTAATTTTGGCTTAGTTTGTGACAAAAAGGGGGAGAGAGTTTAGAGAGAACTTGAACAATGATGGTGTGAAAACTGTGTGAATGTGTGAACATCAAGGTAAGTATCACTTCAACTTCAACTTTGGTTTTTTTTATCTTGTGATTTGTTGCATGTTCCTACTAACTATTCGACTAACTATTTGGGCATGTAATATGACTAACAAGTTGATGTTGGACTAACACTTTGTGACATTTGGTTTTTGAATGCATAGAAGATATGTTGGCTTTTGACTATGACTCTCTTACATATCTGAATTCTCAAATGTCATGATGATCAGATAAACTCTATCTCTGTACTTGGTTTTGTATGTTTCAATTCTTGAGGTATCTAACGATTCTTTTTGTCAAGAATGATTTCTTTGTGCAGAGAGTACAGATGTCTGAGTCTAGAGTCTGTTTTAGGAGTTTATCTCATGTTTTTAAATTTTTGGATCTCCATTGTAAATTTTCGTTGTATGGTGATAGCAACAAAAATATCTTTTTGAATTTTCTTTAGTGGATTTGTGTTTTGTCACGAAACCGCCAAAGGGGGAGATTGTTACGGAATTTGAGTTGGCGTAATTTCGTGAAAGGTTCAAGTCTTGAAGATTGAAGGTGAAGAAGGTTGGATCTTTTAACTCAATCTCAAGAAAGAAGAATTCAAAAGGATCAGGTATGTTTAATTAAAGATTTTTGGTGATCCGAATACTTCTTGTAGTGTAGAAACACCTGGAAGAATTTTTCATTGCATAAAAATCAAAAACTGGACATGGAACATGTTCAGGATCCGGATCAGACATTCCAATCCGGATCCCGAAGGGTGTTCGTTCATACACTGGTTCAATCCGGATCGCAGCATCTCATGATCTGGATCCCGAACACTAGTTTTACCTTTTTACTTGCACGATCCGGATCAGGATTTGCAATCCGGATCCCGAACGTTGATGTTTGGTGAAACTGTATGAACGATCCGGATCAGCCATTTCGATCCGGATCCCGAACTATTGATTTTCTGGAAACCGTCTTTCTTGCTACTGCAATCCGGATCGCCGAAATCCGATCCGGATCGCCGTCCGTAAAATTTCCAGAAATGGTAGGTTTTTGATTCTTATCTCCTTGCTAGGGTTTCTAACCTATAAATAGACCCTATGATTCTTTTTCTAGGGTCAAGGAAAATAGCCGTCATTATCAAATATCATCTTATACGGCCTAAGATCCACATATAGAGAAGAAAGGAAATACTAGATTTAATTCTATGTTTCTTCATCTATAGTTGATTGATTTGATTCTAGGTTTTCATACTCAGATTTTGAGTAGAATCAAATCAATGAATACTTAGATGGTATTTCCGATCTATTTCTAATCTAAGTATTCAGCGGATCATCACCACCCAAAAACAACGATTTCCCCAAAAATCGGCGCGTGGATTCGCGGGTCCTTGTGGATTCAAGGTTCAACCGCTCTCGTGGATTCGGAGCGAGGTACGTTCGTGGATTCGAAGCGTGCTACTGGGTGAAGACCGTGGATTCGGTCGGACGTCGTGGACTCGACGTTGGACGCCGTGGATTCGGCGTTGGACGCAGATCGTGGATTCGAGACGCGTTGCGGAACGAGCGGAGAAGATCAACTAGGAGCGTATGGTAAAAGGTTGAGTCGTCTGTGAGTACGTTAAATCACCTTGTACGTGTTTTAATTCTAGTGGATTTCACCGTGTTATCGGTCCCGTGGTTTTTTACTCCGGCTTGTAGTTTTTCCACGTAAAAATCTTGCGTGTTCATTTTTATTTCCGCATTGGGTTTTATTGCGCAATGATTTTTTGAGTGTTTATTGTTTACACCTATTCACCCCCCTCTAGGTGTTTTTTCCCCTATTTAGATCCTTATTACATATAACCCAACACAAACATTCCACTATCTACCACATGTAAGATTATGTACTACTATTAAATCCATGCCAACATGTTTATGTTCCAAATACAATCATGATTCCAACATAGCAGTTTTCTAAAAGCATTCCCGACATGATATGTCTCACATGATAGGCTCATAAGATTAGCAATTATTGATCATAATGTTCCAATAAAATCTCAGCAATATTCCTAGTGGGTATGTCAGAAAAATGAGGGATATAGCAACCACCCACCTCGATCGCTAATTCCAAGTCCAATTAGTGCTCTCGCCCACACAGCTAAACCGCCGCGATCACTGTACAAGAATTACCCCAAAATATACAATTAAACTCAAAAGCATGCTGTCCCAATGCCAACAGTCCACAGATGCCCTGTTTTACCTGCGAGAAATGCTCAGAAAATTCCAAGAAAAATACTGTCACGATCCTCACGACGAACCGGTTGAAACGAGTACCTGCACGTTCAAATCTGAGTTCCCTACACTGAGAAACAAATTCGACAAGGGAACCACCCCGAAATAAACCGATCTCAAAAACTGTAGCACTACATTCTGCAAACAGAGATTTTTCACCTTCGAAAAATATTCAGAAAATTCCTAGAAAATTTGAGAGTGTTCCTTGCGCTGTGTAGATGAAAAACGCCTCCTGGCACGCCATGATCCGACGCCTGTGCGCAAAGATATCGCCGAAATACCACAGTGCTGTCCAAAACTCCACCCAAGAAAAAGGGTCAAATGAAAGCTCAGGGAACTCCAAGATAAAATCAAAACGAGGGGAAACTCAAATCACGAAGATCGTAGCCCTACCTGTCGAGAAGCCAACGACGCAAGAATCGACAAAAACGGTGGTCGGAGTAAGCCAGGGGAGTCCTCGCACCAAAACGCGACGAAGAAGATCACAAACCAACGAGCGTCGCGCCGCGCCGTAAAAATGAAAACCTTGGGATGTGTGCAGCAGAAAAATCCATAAATCTGCAGATGGAACCAGCTCTAGGAGAGGAGGAAATCTTGTGAAGGTTGCACTGAGAGAAGAGGAGCAGGAAAAGAGTTCCAGGGAGAAGTTCGGGCTCTATTTATAGGCCCAAAATGACAAATTTAGAAATACCGGATTTGTCCCAACTTTCGGGCGCAAGCCCGTTTTCGGGCGCCCGAAAGCCTCACGGGCCGGCCTGCGACGAGCGCCCGGATTCCCCTGGTGGCGCCACGTGTTCCCGGAACATGGGACAGCGTTCCCGGCCGCTCAGAGCTCGCCACGTCGCCCGCGCCCGGTCAAAGCGGTAGATGGCGCCCGCCAATGGCAGGGCACCACGTGGCCCGCCCTGACCAGTCGCCGACAGCGCCCACTTGCCGCCTGCCACGCCGCCTGGCGCCCTGACGCGCATGCGCCCCGAGGCACCCCGGTGCGCCTCCATGGACCCCGCCTTCGTGAGCCCACCAACCGCAAGCCGCCACGTGTCCAGCCCGGTCCACCATGCACTCCGCGCTCTCCGTAGACCGCGCCCCGCGGACCGGCCCACTCTAGAGCCGCCACGTGTCCCGTCCCCGGTGCACGCCCGCCGCGTGGACCGGGCAGCCCGCGCCCAAGCCTCGAAAAACGCGCTTTTGCATCCGGACTCCGAAAAACACAAGTAGATAGTCCATTTTCACCGTTTTTGCGCGCTGAGTCCAAATCCGTTGTCCGATTTGCCAAATTCTATTTCCAAAAGTTGCCGAAGGCATTCGGAAAGGTGTTCTTTTGTCCAAACTTCGCGCTGAGCCCAATTTTAATATTTGTTTCGCGCGAAACCACTCCTACACATCCGACGGGGTCCTCCGATCACTCACGTGATCAATATAATCCCTGAGTCTAACACCTGAGTCCAACTTGTGTACAAACACCTCCAATACACAGTAAAGACCTCCAATACACAGTAAAGACCTCCAATACACAATAAAGGCCTCCAAAAGCTGCCAAACACACTGCAGAAGCTCCGTTAATCCAACAGTAATCCTCTTGCGGAAATTCAGGTCCTCACACAGCTTGCTAGGGTTTCTTTCCTTCTTGGATGATCATGTGGGTGTGATTCGGGTCGCCCTGAGTGAGTTGGCACTAGAGTGTCGTGTTGGTGCGCGTTGCACTGGTTGTTCTTTCCTTTCCCCAGCCTTTTTGGAGTCCCTGAGGTTTTCCACGTCTCAGTTCGTGAGTGTTATGCTGTTGGATCCCTCGCCCGTGATCGACTCCCTCCATTTGAGATCTGTGAGTGTTTGGAGTACGAGGGACGCCCGTTGTGAATTCTGGCTCGTGAGATCAGAGGATTGCGCAACTGGACCATGCCGTACTGGTTATTATTATTGTTGAGGAGCAATCGCGGGGAGTGAGTGGTGACTTGGGAGCTGGAGTCGGGGTTGATGAGTGCCTACCCATGGTATTTGAGACTCCCTTTTGAGTTGTGTTAGTTTCGAGGACGAAACTTTTGTTAGTGGGGGAGGATGTGAGGACCCGAATCCCCGCGAGAGGATTGCTGATGGATCAGCAGCTTCTGGAGGCCTTTGTTGTGTGTCGGCGGTGTTTGCGCGCAAATCGGACACAAGTGATGGACTCCGTGCGTTAAAAGGATCACGAGTGTATTCGGATGGCTCTTCGAATTTTCGAAGTGGTTCTGTGCGAAACGGATATCGGATTTGGATTTAGGGCGGAAAAATGATGGAAATCAGTTATTTGGTTGTATTTTTCGGAGTCCGGACGCGCGAAAATGGGCAACTAGAAGTTTCGGGGGTGTCTTGGGTTCGTGGTTGAGCTGTGGACCGAGGGTGCCACGTGTCGGCACTCCATTGGGCCGGTGCTGGATGTGCGGTCCATGGTGCGCGCAGGCCGGACGCGTGGCGGGCCTCGATTGGCCAGCCGTCGCGCGCACGTGGGCGCCGTAGCGCTGTCCCCTGCGTAGGGACACGCGGCGCGCCCCCATTGGCGGCGCCGCGCCCAACCGGATCAAGCCCCGTGGCTTGATCCGGGCAGCCCAGCGGGATGCGGTGGCGGCCCCGATGGCCACCACGTGTCCCGGCCTTCGGGCCGGCTGGGCTGGGCTGCTCCTGTAGCTACAGAGTGAGAGGGAAAGAGGGGTTTTGTGTTTTCTCCTTTTTCTTCTTCTTCTTCTTCCTCTTCTTCTTCCTCCTTCTTTCTTTGGGCATTGGGTTTTTCTGGAGGACTACAGGCAGAGCTTCACCAACCACCCTTCTTCTTCTTCATCACCATGGATGGCCATTAGAGCTCTCGTGATCATCTTTTTCCCCATGTTCGAGCACAAACATCATTGCTGGATTTTCGGAGCATCACCGTCGTAGTTTTGTGCAAAAATTCCCGAGGCTTCATTTCTTAGAATTTCGAGCTGAAATTTGTAGGGGATCTCCACGAGAGGTAAGTCTACAATTTTTATATTCAGTTTTTTTCGTGGATCATGAGATTTCTTGGAGCATTTCTAGTTTTTCTGCAACCTTCACGCACAGATTTTATTGTTGGATACCTTGGAGTAATGTTGGGTTTTCTCTTTCATACGAGCTCGGATTTGGGAGTTCTTTAGCTCGATCTTTATCTACTCTCGACAAGGAATCCATTGCCACCTTTCTCATTGTATTAGAAGCTTGTTTGCCCAGGTAAAACCCACCATCTTTCCAACCTTGTAGTATAGGTTTTTTGCAGTGCAGAGTTTTGTAGCATTTGCATGTTTGTATGGTGTTCGCTATGGGAATAGCATGATTTTTGGGGATTTCTTTGTATGGATTGATTAACATGGTTATGATAAGCATTTTTCATGTTGATACCTAAGAGGAATTCCTGCTAGATTAATCCCAAAAAATTTGCGAAGAACACGCCGAAATTTTGGATGTTACCGCGTTGTTTTGGGTGTATCTTGGCCTACATGTATCGGAATGAGGAGTATAAACACTTGTTTTGCATTTACTCGTCGCAAGGATCGCAGCCGTGATTTTTTTAGATTTTTCTGAGGATTGCATGCAGGTGAAAAACTCCCTTTTCTGTGCTGGTTTGCAAAACAGCAAGTGTTGTTTTGCGGTGTTTACCGTGGTGTTGCTTGTGAGCTGTTTGGCAGTGGACTTGGTGGTGGTGTTGGCTGTGATGTTGATTGTGGCTGAGGCACAAGCGATCAAGTGCCGAAGATGCGGTTTCGGCGGATGTTGATAGCAAGTGGCTGCGCACTTCACCAACTTCGGCTTTGCCTGCGGAAAGCGATTCAGGTCGGTTGCTTCGTCCCCAGAACCGGTGGACGGTTCTCTAATTCTATCTGTTAGAATGCATGCATGTTTAGGGTACAATTTATGTGATTGAGGGGTAAGCTTAGTAATGGTAATTGTATAAGGAATTGCATGATTTATTTGTGTTATGTCATATGACAATTGCAATAGTGGATATCCTTGTGGATGGTTAATGTAAGCTTACCCAAGGGAATATTACCCTCCGTGATTGATAGCATGCATGATTAATGTACAACCAATATGAGTGAGATGTAAGCATGGGAATTGGCCTAGATCATGTGGATTGATGCTTACTTGATCATTATACATGTTTTAGTGGATTTGAGATCTAGCATATTGTAGATAGTTATGATCATTCTATACTAGATGAAATAGAGATCATGCTTGTTTAATCGTTGACCTATTTATGTGTGGATTTGATATATCATAATAGTGATACATTAGCATGCCATGTAAGCACATAACCTTTCGTGAGAATTGATTATTTGAGGGGACAGGATGATTTACCTATGTGGAGCTATTATGTGATTTATTCTCTTTTATCGTTCAGGAGGACAAATGCATGCTTGTATGGACATCTAGATAGGCCATCTTTTACTGCTACACTATCATGTTTGGACTTGACTTAGGAGAAACCATCTTTGTTTCTTTTCTCCATTTTAGACAGTTTTGTGGTTCATTTTGCTCGGGTTCGAGCAAGGGTTTGGGATAGTGTAGCCGGGATCTTGGAGTCAGGGACAGGTTGTGAATGATTGTGAGTTGTGGGTGTTGCGGCAACCGCCGATATTGGGCGGTTGACCGGATGTTGGTTATGGTACCAGATTGTGGATGGCAGGGTATTAAGGCGATCGCGGACATTGGGCGGTTGACCGGAGGTTACTTGTGCATCAGATTGGGGATCGGGTTTCTTTAGTGGATGGATTTCCCACTTCTATCAGAGTCGTGATCCAGTCCTGCGATATCGTGATACTTGTTACAGTAATACTTTACTCGTGTGGGTCGCTCCCCTCGAGTACCACTCCGGGGTGTGCGACCGTGCCGGTCAGGAGCCAGTCTGTTACTTATTTTGGGATGCGACCGTGCCAGTCAGGAGCCGGTCTGTATCCCATGGATGAGTTCTTGAGTTCGACAGCAGAGCAGGCAGTGCCGGGTTCTATACCGGTCCATCTGATTGGGTTTATTTCGGGCAGGTACTTTTATTGTTGCACTCGTGCCTGGGGGCCGAGTGGAGTCTAGTAGCTGTGATTAGACCAGTACTAGTGTCGTTGGGAATCATTGCGTTGACGGTAGTGCCGGGGTCGTTGTGAGTACTTCGACCGTTGTGCGAGATGTTGAGGATCTTGAGTCTTTCCGTTCTGAGAGAGAGCATGGATTTCGATTATAGCCTGCATGTGCCGCCGTTCGTTAGCGAGTTAGTCCGAGTTGACACCCTACGTTGATACACTAGGGAGGCGCAAGCTTGACTGGACCAGATGTGGCAGTCAGCTCGATTGGGTCGATTGTGCACCTCGTGTGCGAGTGGTTGCATATCTTTCATCGGTTTTCCCCATTTGAGCATTTAAATAGAGGCATGGTAGCTGTAGAGTATCTCCAACTTTCTTGTTCAGTTTTTACTGCATGGTTATCTTATGCCTCTAGGAGACTTAGTGGGCAGACGATCGGGCCAGGTGGCGGTACCCACTAAGAACTCCCTGTTGGTGTAGTTCTCACACCCATTGGGGGTTTTCCCCATCCTTTTTCTTTCCTCTCCTTTATTTTGTAGAGTCTTAGTGGGTGTTGCTATCGCTGCCGCCGCCGTTGCCGCTGCCGCCGCCGCTGCCACCGCGAGGGCCTGGTCGCAGAGGGTGTCACGCCCCGGGGTCGAAACTGCGACCCGGCTCGCTAACAGATCCGCCATCTGTACGGAAACTGCCGTACAGACGAAGCGTCTACCCTGCAAATAAATCTATAGCTAACAGATATCAGAGCAAAAGTAAGTACATGCTATAGAAAGGAAACAGAACAACTGTACTAGAGTAAATAAAATCCAAGATACAAGCTGTCCTCAAGATACAAAGATAACACCTCTCAAAATCTCACTCTACAAAAGTGGAAACTCAAAAGGGTACTGCTACCACTCCACTAAACTGACTCGGGTAAGCGACTAGTCGGCCACGCCCTTACCTCGATCTGAAGACTCCGCACGGGAAGGAGTCGGAGCAGCTGCCTCAGGAAAACCTGCACCGCAGCGGGTGTGAGAACTACTGCAAAGGTAGTTCCCAGTGGGTACCGTCCTCAAAGCACACGGTATGCCCACTAAGTCCACCGGAGGCACAAAAAGGTAAACAAATAGATAGATAGATAGATATGAAAACTGGAAATCTATCTCTATATGCCTCTACATATGCTCAAAGGAAAAACACTCATCTATGAACATGCAGTGCAACTCACTCACACATCTCACCCAAATCTCAATGACTGTCCTCTTTGGACCAGTCAAGATAAAGTCAAGCCTGCGCTCATCTACTGCCGCACATCCCGGAGGAACGGACTTACGTAGGGTGTCCCTCAAGGACTCTCAGTAACTCATCGCAGCCTCGTCAGGCTCGGTATCATCATCGCACCCGGGGCGTAGCTCGAGGGGAGCGACCCCACCGAACTCAAGTATCTCAAGTATCTCATAACTGGCAAACATGCCAGGCTCAGCAGGCTATAATCCACGATCAAATAGATCGGAAACACAGTGGATACACGACACACACTCATGTCAAGGTCGGAGTAAACTCCACGACTGAATCTGAAGTGCTCAAATAGAACCCCCAATGACACTAGTAAAACTCAAAAAGCCACAGAAAGGCTCTAATAAACAACCAAACTCTCCTCGGCCCCCCGGCACGAGAGAACGTGCTCCCCGAACCCATGCAGCATCACTAGAACCCTCAGACATTTTAAAACCATTTTTAAAAGTCGGTTTTCCAATAAACAAGCATTCGGATTTTTAAAACGGTTCGGGAGCTTAAATGAGGCCAACCAAGTACACAGTCTAGTGTCATATAATGTCAAGAGTCCACTAAAAATACTCTGGGGTTCAGATAATATTTCTATAATTTTCTAGGCAACTATCAGATCATTTAACAGCTAAAATATACAGTTTTGACATGATCAAAGTGCGTTCTGAAGCATTAGAGGTCATTTCGTGATTTTTGGAAGAAAAACCAACCCACCTCAAATGCTTCCCGAAGGCCGCGCCGAAATCGGTGAAGAAACGGGCGCAATCTGACGAAAAACTGAACTGCGCCTCTCGCGCGCGCGCGCACCGTCGCGCGTCTCGGAAAAATCCACGGAGCTCCAAACAACCTCCACAGCACCCAGCTAGGCCACCATAAAAATCTCAGCTCAACCCGATCACTCCAATCCACGAATCAAGCATGCGTAGTGTTGCGGATTTGCACAGTAATCCCTCTGCATGCATGCAGCCCGAGAGCACAGGGAGAGAGCAAGGATAGAAATTAGCTCAAATTACCATTCAAAACCATCAATAAAACCCAAAAGGAGAATCAAAGAGTCCAAATCCACAATCTCCAATAATCAATTTACCTCAATTTGCTCCTCGCGCGCGCACGTTGACTCGGTCAACTCTCACAAGCAGCACACTCCACAGCCACCTTCACTTCTCCCTCTACTTCCTCTTCTTCTTCTCCTCTGGCAGCAAGAAATGGAGAGAATGAAAGAGAGATGAGGAAGGGGGAGGGAGCAGGTGGTCAAGGGTATAAATCGAGTCTGGGGTGGTTGGAACAGGAACAGAGGCCATACCTCAACACTGTGCACCAATCCGAGCCAAACTGGGCATTCCTGTGCTTGTGTACCGGTACCACCCATTTGGTACCGGTACACAGCCCCTGGTTCCGGAACCAAAGAGCCAGTTCCGGAACCAGGCCACTCAAAGGCTCCAGAACCAGCCAGAACTCTCCCAAACCGCGCCGTCAACTCACTTTCTCGCCTCGGGACCTCCGCATCACCCCGAAACCAACCGAACACCTCTGTAAAAACATATTACATATGTCCCATGGGTTCAACTGACATCAAAACCATCCAAGAAGCCAAAGCTCGACCCGCAAGCTCTAAATCCGACGCCAACTCACTTTCCTCCAAAAAGACTTCCGCGTCGCTCCGGGACCACCCGAACCTTTCTGTAAAAACAAACAGAAACTGCTGAAGGTATTTCCACAATACCAGGCTGCCCCGTGGGATCGGCACACTGCCCGAAGCTCCGGTACTCTACACTCTCCCCTCCTTTTAACGGTTTCGTCCTCGAAACCGCAAAAATCCAAATCTCAAGAGGGCGACACAAATAAGTGGGGATATGAAACTCTCAGCTCATCCTCAGGCTCCCATGTGGCCTCTCGCTCCTCATGATGACTCCATAAAACCTTAACAAAAGGTATGATCCGGTTGCGCAATTCTCTCGTCTCTCGAGCAAGAATTCGCACCGGTCGCTCCTGATAGCCCAAGTCCTCGTCTAGCTCCAAGGATGTGAAGTCCAGGATATGTGAGGGATCAAACACATATTTCCTCAAGGTGGATACATGAAATACGTCGTGGGTGCCTGCCAACCGCGGCGGTAGCGCAACTCGATATGCAACTGGGCCAATGCGCTCTAGCACCTCAAATGGCCCGATAAACCGCGGACTAAGCTTTCCGCGTACTCCAAATCGGCGAACTCCTCGAGATGGCGAGACTTTCAGAAAAACATGGTCTCCCACCTGAAACTCCAAGTCTCGCCGCCTCCTGTCTGCATAACTCCTCTGACGGCTCTGAGCGGTCTCTATGTGTCGCCGAATGATCCTGACCTTTTCCTCAGCTTCTACAAGCAGATCTGGCCCCAAGGTCTTCCTTTCACCCACGTCACTCCAAAATAGAGGCGATCGACACTTCCGACCATACAATGCTTCGTAGGGCGCCATCTGAATGCTCGCCTGAAAGCTATTGTTATACGCGAACTCGGCTAACCTCAAGTGTCGATCCCAACTGCCACCGAAGCTCAGGACACATGCTCTCAACATGTCCTCCAGAGTCTGAATGGTCCTCTCCGACTGTCCATCAGTCTGTGGGTGAAAGGCGGTGCTAAACTGAAGCTGGGTCCCCAAGGCTCTGTGCAAACTCCTCCAAAACTGTGAAGTAAACCTCGGGTCCCTGTCAGACACAATCGATACCGGCACCCCGTGTAGTCTCACAATCTCGTCCATATATAACGGTGCTAACCTCTCCAAGGACCAACTCAACTGCATCGGCAGAAAGTGGGCTGATTTGGTCAAACGATCCACAATCACCCATATGGCATCAGAACCACTCTGAGTCCTCGGCAATCCCACAATAAAATCCATAGTGACACGGTCCCACTTCCATTCAGGTATTGGAAGGCTCTGCAACTTGCCAGCTGGAACCTGATGCTCAGCTTTAACTTGCTGACAAGTTAAACAACGAGCCACAAACCTTCCAATATCTCTCTTCATGCCGCGCCACCAAAACTGTGCCCTCAAGTCCCTATACATCTTAGTTCCCCCAGGATGGAGGGTGTAAGGTGTATAGTGAGCTTCCCTCAAAATCAGCTCTCGAACCTCTGAGTCCACGGGCACACAAAAGCGGTCCCTGTACCTGAGTACTCCCGCTGTATCCACAGAAAAGTCCCCACCCTGATCCTGCTGAAGCTGATCTCTAATCCTCACAAGCTCGGGGTCCTCACTCTGTTTCTCTCTCATCTGGTCCAACAGAGTAGGCTGCAAGACCATGGACATAAGTCTTGCAGAAACCCCAGGGGACACCACCTCTATATCCAAGTGCCTCAACTGCTCTCTCAAGGGCATCTGCTGGGTAATCAACAAACTCAAGGACTGCCCTGATCGCCTGCTCAAGGCATCTGCGACCACATTGGCTTTGCCGGGATGATACTGAATATTCAGATCATAATCCTTTAGCAGCTCTAGCCACCGGCGTTGCCTCAAGTTGAGTTCCTTCTGGGTGAACAAATACTTCAAACTCTGGTGGTCGGTGAAGATCTCACAATGCTCGCCATAAAGATAGTGCCGCCAAAGCTTCAAAGCAAAGACAACAGCGGCTAGCTCCAAGTCATGCGTAGGGTAATTTTTCTCATAGTCCTTTAGCTGGCGCGAAGCATAAGCGATTACCCTACCATGCTGCATCAACACACATCCTAGGCCGCTGTGGGAGGCATCACTGTAAATCACGAATCCCTCTCCCATAACTGGTAGTGAAAGGACTGGCGCTGTAATCAACCTCTGCTTCAACTCCTCGAAGCTCTGCTGACACTGCTCTGTCCACACAAACTTGATCCCCTTCCTACTCAACCGAGTGAGGGGAGTAGAAAGCTTCGCAAAGCCTTCTACAAAACGACGGTAGTACCCTGCAAGGCCCAAGAAGCTGCGCACCTCTGTCACCGTCGTGGGTCTAGGCCAATCCCGAACTGAATCAATCTTCGCCGGGTCCACTGCCACTCCTGCGGCTGAAACTATGTGGCCTAGAAAAGAAACCTCCCGAAGCCAAAAAGCGCACTTCTTTAACTTGGCATACAACTTCTTCTCTCTCAGAAGCTGCAGCACTATCCTCAAGTGCTCCTCGTGCTCCGTGTCACTTCGGGAGTAAACCAGAATGTCATCAATAAACACAACTACAAAACGATCCAAGTAGGGCTGAAACACTCGGTTCATTAGATCCATAAATGCGGCTGGGGCATTAGTCAATCCAAAAGGTAGCACTGTGAACTCATAATGCCCATACCGAGTCCTGAAAGCTGTCTTGGACACATCCTCGGCCCTCACCTTAAGCTGGTGGTAACCGGACTGAAGGTCGATCTTGGAGAAGACCGTAGCTCCCTGAAGCTGATCAAACAAATCATCAATCTTGGGGAGAGGATACTTGTTCCGAACGGTCACTTTATTCAACTCTCGATAATCCACACACAATCTAAGTGATCCGTCCTTCTTTTTCACAAAAAGAATCGGCGCTCCCCACGGAGAGATGCTAGGTCTGATGAACCCTCGATCCAAAAGATCCTGTAATTGAGCCTTTAGCTCTCTCAACTCTGCTGGGGCCATCCTGTAGGGCGCTTTAGAGACTGATGTAGTTCCAGGGACTACATCAATCACAAACTCTATCTCTCGATCCGGCGGCATAGATGATAACTCCGAGGGAAAAACATCCGGGTACTCGCAGACAACAGGGATGTCTTCGAGTCCGGGCATCGCCGTAGGCGCCTCTACAACAGTCACAAGAAAAGCGACACAGCCTCTACTCAACATCTGTCGGGCTCTGGCGGAAGACACTGTCACTGCAAACAATGCACTCTGACATCCCCTATACACATACTCCTCCTGACCCGGCTCCCGAAGGGTCACAGTCCTCAATCTACAATCAATAGTAGCATAGAACCGGGATAACCAATCCATACCCAAAACCACATCAAAATCCTGAAGTCGGCGCAAGACTAACAGGTCAATGGGTAAAATCCACGGTCCTAACTGCACTGGGCAGGACCAACAGCACTCATCTACATGCAATACACAACCCGGAATCTGGACCTCTAATGCATGAGTCAATGGCCCTATCTCAAACCCATGCGAAGATGCAAAAGTACTACTGATGAATGAATGTGATGCTCCAGTATCAAAAAGCGCTCGAGCACGGGTAGAGGAGATAAGAATAATACCTGCTACTACCTGATCCGCTGCTGTGGAATCCTCGACCTGAGCGGCGTACACTCGCCCGCTCGCTGGAGGTCGTCTCTCAGACTGTCGTGAGGAGGTGGCACGATCCCCCCGGGTGAAGCTCGGTGAAGCTCCCACTGCCTGTAGGGGCAAGGGAGAAGTCGATGCTGTCGACGGTGCTGATGACCCTGCCCTCGGGCAAGTCCAAGCTATATGTCCCGGCTGTCCACATCGATAGCATCTGCCCTGTCGCTGCTCGCACTGCTGAGGTGCGTGAGGCCTGCCGCAAATCACACACTGATCTGAACGCCTCTGCTGCTGCTGCTGTCTAGGCGGCCGATGACCCCCTGGCCTCTGCCTCCTCTGTGACCCGCGGCCTCGAGGCTGAAACTGTGGCTGCGGTGGTCTCGGGGGCCTCGGTCTGCTTGACTGCCCAAAATCCTGAGGTGTTGGGCGCTTCTCCCCGGAGCTGGTCCCTGGCGCCTCGCCCCTCTCTGTCATAATAACGGTCCCTCGGGAGACCCATCGAGCTCGCTCAATAGCTGCGTCCAAGGTAGGTGACCGATGGGAGTGGACGTGATGGTAGATATCCTGGTGCAATCCTCTCTCAAATAGATCAACCCTCTGCGGCTCGTCTGGGGCGACGTATGGAACACTGTTCAGTAAGCGCTGAAACTCTCGTATATACTCCTGTAGGGGTCGGCTACCCTGCTGTAGTCGTCGAAGATCTCCTTCGAGTTTCTGCTTTGCACTGTCGGGGAAGTAAGCCCCGCGCAGTAAAGCTCGAAACTCGTGCCAAGTCAGCAACTGTACGCCCGGCGGTCCAACAGGGCGAACCCGACGCCACCAAGTCTCGGCGTCTTTCTCCAAAAAGTGAGTTCCCAGGTGCACTTGATACTCCTCCTTGATGAACAGATTCTCGAATAATTTTTCCATAGCTGCAATCCAGTTCTCGACCTCCCACGGCTCCGAGCTCAGACCAGAGAACCGCGGGGGATGGAACTGGCTAATATATGACAGTCGATCCGTGAGCTCTCTCTGCTCTGCCTCCGTCAAAGGAGCAATCTGTGACGAGGTCACCGAGGTAGCTACTGGGGGCGTCGCTGGAGGTGCCCTCTGCTCGAGTAACCTCACCAACCGTTCCACATTCTCTTGCTGGCCCTTGGCTGCCTCCTCCTGGCGCCTAACTGTCTCCTCCTGGCGCCTGGCTGTCTCCTCCTGGCGTTTGGACGCCTCATCTTGGCATTGCAACGCCTCCGACAAAAAGGCCACCTGGGCCCGCAGCGCCTGAACCTCTCCCTGATCAACCGGTGGAGCCTCCTGCCGCTCAGGCTCCTCGTCTGCGGCTGGGTGAGCCCTCGTCGTAGCTCGACGTCTCGGAGGCATCGCAAATCCTGAAATCAAAACCGAACATCAGGACCAAGAATCGCTCAACCCAATCAAACGAGAGTCTATACATGTTACCCATTCTAAAGCGTAATGTCGTCTGTAGCCGACATGTCCCCTTTAGAGAATAAACATGCAAAATTACTCACCCCAAACCCCTGGGGGAGTTATAACTCAATCATGACTCTCGCAGAAATCACGTCTCTCTCGATAGTCAACCTACTGTCCAGCCAAAAAGCCTAGGGTCTCTAAGTCCTCAATGACCTATAAACCTAGGCTCTGATACCACTCTAATCTGTCACGCCCCGGGGTCGAAACTGCGACCCGGCTCGCTAACAGATCCGCCATCTGTACGGAAACTGCCGTACAGACGAAGCGTCTACCCTGCAAATAAATCTATAGCTAACAGATATCAGAGCAAAAGTAAGTACATGCTATAGAAAGGAAACAGAACAACTGTACTAGAGTAAATAAAATCCAAGATACAAGCTGTCCTCAAGATACAAAGATAACACCTCTCAAAATCTCACTCTACAAAAGTGGAAACTCAAAAGGGTACTGCTACCACTCCACTAAACTGACTCGGGTAAGCGACTAGTCGGCCACGCCCTTACCTCGATCTGAAGACTCCGCACGGGAAGGAGTCGGAGCAGCTGCCTCAGGAAAACCTGCACCGCAGCGGGTGTGAGAACTACTGCAAAGGTAGTTCCCAGTGGGTACCGTCCTCAAAGCACACGGTATGCCCACTAAGTCCACCGGAGGCACAAAAAGGTAAACAAATAGATAGATAGATAGATATGAAAACTGGAAATCTATCTCTATATGCCTCTACATATGCTCAAAGGAAAAACACTCATCTATGAACATGCAGTGCAACTCACTCACACATCTCACCCAAATCTCAATGACTGTCCTCTTTGGACCAGTCAAGATAAAGTCAAGCCTGCGCTCATCTACTGCCGCACATCCCGGAGGAACGGACTTACGTAGGGTGTCCCTCAAGGACTCTCAGTAACTCATCGCAGCCTCGTCAGGCTCGGTATCATCATCGCACCCGGGGCGTAGCTCGAGGGGAGCGACCCCACCGAACTCAAGTATCTCAAGTATCTCATAACTGGCAAACATGCCAGGCTCAGCAGGCTATAATCCACGATCAAATAGATCGGAAACACAGTGGATACACGACACACACTCATGTCAAGGTCGGAGTAAACTCCACGACTGAATCTGAAGTGCTCAAATAGAACCCCCAATGACACTAGTAAAACTCAAAAAGCCACAGAAAGGCTCTAATAAACAACCAAACTCTCCTCGGCCCCCCGACACGAGAGAACATGCTCCCCGAACCCATGCAGCATCACTAGAACCCTCAGACATTTTAAAACCATTTTTAAAAGTCGGTTTTCCAATAAACAAGCATTCGGATTTTTAAAATGGTTCGGGAGCTTAAATGAGGCCAACCAAGTACACAGTCTAGTGTCATATAATGTCAAGAGTCCACTAAAAATACTCTGGGGTTCAGATAATATTTCTATAATTTTCTAGGCAACTATCAGATCATTTAACAGCTAAAATATACAGTTTTGACATGATCAAAGTGCGTTCTGAAGCATTAGAGGTCATTCCGTGATTTTGGAAGAAAAACCAACCCACCTCAAATGCTTCCCGAAGGCCGCGCCGAAATCGGTGAAGAAACGGGCGCAATCTGACGAAAAACTGAACTGCGCCTCTCGCGCGCGCGCGCACCGTCGCGCGTCTCGGAAAAATCCACGGAGCTCCAAACAACCTCCACAGCACCCAGCTAGGCCACCATAAAAATCTCAGCTCAACCGATCACTCCAATCCACGAATCAAGCATGCGTAGTGTTGCGGATTTGCACAGTAATCCCTCTGCATGCATGCAGCCCGAGAGCACAGGGAGAGAGCAAGGATAGAAATTAGCTCAAATTACCATTCAAAACCATCAATAAAACCCAAAAGGAGAATCAAAGAGTCCAAATCCACAATCTCCAACAATCAATTTACCTCAATTTGCTCCTCGCGCGCGCACGTTGACTCGGTCAACTCTCACAAGCAGCACACTCCACAGCCACCTTCACTTCTCCCTCTACTTCCTCTTCTTCTTCTCCTCTGGCAGCAAGAAATGGAGAGAATGAAAGAGAGATGAGGAAGGGGGAGGGAGCAGGTGGTCAAGGGTATAAATCGAGTCTGGGGTGGTTGGAACAGGAACAGAGGCCATACCTCAACACTGTGCACCAATCCGAGCCAAACTGGGCATTCCTGTGCTTGTGTACCGGTACCACCATTTGGTACCGGTACACAGCCCCTGGTTCCGGAACCAAAGAGCCAGTTCCGGAACCAGGCCACTCAAGGCTCCAGAACCAGCCAGAACTCTCCCAAACCGCGCCGTCAACTCACTTTCTCGCCTCGGGACCTCCGCATCACCCCGAAACCAACCGAACACCTCTGTAAAAACATATTACACATGTCCCAAGGGTTCAACTCACATCAAAACCATCCAAGAAGCCAAAGCTCGACCCGCAAGCTCTAAATCCGACGCCAACTCACTTTCCTCCAAAAAGACTTCCGCGTCGCTCCGGGACCACCCGAACCTTCTGTAAAAACAAAAAGAAACTGCTGAAGGTATTTTCCACAATACCAGGCTGCTCCCCGTGGGATCGGCACACTGCCCGAAGCTCCGGTACTCTACAGAGGGCGCCCGCGCGGGCTGGTGCCGCGCGGGGCCTCCCGCGCCTGCAGGCAGGGCACCCGCGCGGGCTGGTGCCGCGCGGCGCCGCCCGCAGGCGGGGCGCCCGCGCCTGCAGGCAGGGCACCCGCGCGGGCTGGTGCCGTGCGGGGCCGCCTGTAGGCGGGGCGCCCGCGCGGGCGGGTTGCCGCCCGAGGCCGCCCGCGCCCGCAGGCAGGGCACCCGCGTGGGCTGGTGCCGCGCGGGGCCGCGCGGGCTGGTGCCACGCGGGGCCGCCCGCAGGCGGGCCGCCAACGCGGGCTGGTGCCGCACGGGGCTGCCCGCGCTTACTGGCATCCGCGCGGGGCTGCCGCAAGCAGTGCGGAAGTGGCTCCGCCACGCACGCCAAAGCGGGGGGTTTTTCCACGTAGGTTTTACTATGCTCCGCCGCCGGGTCCCAAGAGCCGCTATTGTGTGACGGGTTCGGTTCATTTTGCGGGTTAGTGTCACTGATGCTTTTCTTTGGTGGACTTTTTCGGTTCAGGAGTCACACGAGGACACAGGACGAGTCCGAGTGTCCGGTCGACGCACGTTAAGGTGGGTACCTTTTTCGACACTTTTAGGGTCTGGAATGAAGGGTAAAGTTTGTAAGGGTAAAGTATATGCATGTTAAAATCCTGTTATTCCCTGTTTATGTTTGTGGATTATTATCACTGTTATCTGTGGCGATCGTGTGTCGCGGTGCTATATATTACATCATGATTCGGGTACGATGCTCGAGGTTGCTTACACGCACACTCGCGGTTTGGGCCACCGCGTGGGTGTAATTTTCTGATGGGTGGTATGTTTACCCGTGTACCCCACAAGGTGACGTAGTGGGGGCCCCGCAAGTGGGGGTGTTAAAGGCGCCAAGGTGAGAGCGGTGTGGTTGCCGAGGCAGGGTGCTCGGTCTGGTTGTACAGGGGGGTTACTATTGACATGCACGATGAGGGATGCGGATGCTCCGGTTCTTTCGGTTTGCTTATTTTACAATCTTTACAGTGTGTTTACTTTACTCTCTGTGTCACCTGACTTTCCACGTTGTGAGAGGTCCAGTCAGGGGTGAGAGCTGGGGTGACGGTTGATGGGTTATGTATAATATGGATCTAAATAGGAGAAAAAACACCTAGAGGGGGGTGAATAGGTGTAAACAATAAACACTCAAAAATCATTGCGCAATAAACCCAATGCGGAAATGAAAAATAACACGCAAGATTTTTACGTGGAAAACTTCAAAATCGGAGTAAAAACCACGGGACCGATAACACGGCGAAATCCACTAGAATTAAAACACGTACAAAGGTGATGTACCGTACTCACAGACGACTCGACCTTTTTCCATACGCTCCTAGTAGATCTTCTCCGCTCGCTCCGCAACGCTCCTCGAATCCACGATTAGCGTCCAACGCCGAATCCACGACGTCCAACGTCGAATCCACGACGTCTGACCGAATCCACGGTCTTCACCCAGTAGTACGTCTCGAATCCACGAACGTACCTCGCTCTGAATCCGCGAGAGCGGGTAGCACCTTGAATCCACAAGGCCACGCGAGTCCACGCGCCGATTTTGGGGAAATCGTTGTTTTTGGGTGGTGATGATCCGCCGAATACTTAGATTAGAAATAGATCGGAAATACCATCTAAGTATTCATTAATTTGATTCTACTCAAAATCTGAGTATGAAAACCTAGAATCAAATTAATTAATATAGATGAAGAAACATAGAGTTAAATCTAGTTATTTCCTTTCTTCTCTATAGGTGGATTTCTCTTTTTCAACCGTATTTGGATTACCCTAAAAAATGAATCATAGGGTTTATTTATAGGTTAGAAACCGTTGGAGAGGATAAGAATAAAAAACTAACCTTATCTGGAATTTTTCAGGACGACGGTCCGGACTGGAAATCGACGGTCCGGACTGTCGTGGCTAAACAGACTATTTCCAGAAAAAGACACGTTCGGGTCCGGAACGAGATGCTACGGTCCGGACTGTTCATGCATTTTCAGCAAAACCCACATTCGGGGTCCGGAACAAAACCAGGTGTGTTCTGACTGGATTGCGCATGAATTACCCTATGTTCGGGGTCCAGACTGTGGTTGCCTGTTCCGGATCCTGAACATATAATATGTCCAGTTTTTGATTTTTATGCAATTAAAAATCCATCCAAGGTTTCTACACTATAAGAAGTATTCGGATCACCAAAATTATTTAGTTAAACATACCTGATCATTTTGAATTCTTCTTGCTTGAGATTGAGGTATATGATTCAAGCTTCTTCATCTTCAATCTTCAAGACTTAACCACTTTCACGAATACGCCAAAACAAATTCCTTAACAATCTCCCCTTTGGCGGTTTCGTGACAAAACAAAAATCCACTCAAAAAAATTCAAAAAAGGTATTTTTGTTGCTATCACCATACAACAAAAATTTACAATAGAGATCCAAATAAAGATAAATACATGAGATAAACTCCTAGAACAGACTCTAGACTTAGACATCTGTATTCTCTGCAAAAAGAAATCATTCTTGACAAAAGAGATTGTTAGATACTTCAAGAATATTTAGCATTCAAAACCAAACAGAGATAGAGTTTATACTCACCATGACATTCACGAATTCAGATATGTAATAAGATCACAATCAAAAATCGACATATCTTCTAAGCATTAAAATTCCAAATGTCACAGAATTGTTAGTCAACAACAACTTGTTAGTTATATTACATGCCCAAATAGTTAGTCGAATAGTTAGTCGAGGCATGCATCAAAACCCAATACATAACCAAAGTTGAAGTTGTACTTACCTTCATAGTTCAAAGTTTTCACAACCATTAGTCGATCATGTTTGTTCTCTCTCCCCCTTTTTGTCACTAAATCAAGCCAAAATTGCAAAATAAAAGGAGAGTTAAAAGTTCAAAACAAGAAAAATTTGAGAACTAAACAAAAAACTTGAAGACCTGCAAAAGAAAGGATTAGAATAAAGATTACTCTGAATCCTCTGAACTAATGCACCCGAGTTTCTGAAAATTTTCTTTATGCGCTTGTTCATGGACACCTGTTCCTTTTTAACTTCTTGTATTTCGTTCTGCATTTCAATAACTTATTTGACATGCGTTCCTGCTCGGAGGAAAGACGCTGTTGCTCTCTATAAATTGAGGTAACCGATGCATCATCGTTTGAAGTCGAAGGAGGTGCAGGTTGTGCTGAAGGTGCTGGTGGTACTGAAGCTGTAGCTGCTGAAGTTGAGGGTCGGCGTCTGCGAGGAGGTGAAGGAGGCTCATCTTGTTTAGTTGAGAGGGACTTCACGATAGTTGTATCGTTGATTGTTCCCAGCTATGCATGTAAGCCGATGATGAAATATCGACTTTGAACTTCTTCAAATTCGCATAATTATAACTGGGTAGGGAGTCGCTCTGTGGGATGCGCATGTTCCACATACCGCGTCATCCTTGACCAAATGAGATATGGAATGTTTAGGTTTGCTCCCATCGCCGCTGTGGGGTTTCAAGAAGATAAAGAAATAACATCCTATCCCATCTAAGAATTTTTGTTTGCATGTTAGGAAGAATGTTGTAGCAAATGAATAAAATTCAAATAGCGATACTCCGGTCGAAGTTCTTTTGAAAAGACAGAGTTCCCCGTCGACTGAGTATCTGGAAGACAAATTCCATCCACTACCACTCTCCATGAGGTGGTGGAGAAGGTTTGACCTTTCAGGTAATGTGCTCTTCAACCCGGGCCTTCATTCCTAGCACCTCTCCAATTAGTTGAGGTGTGACCTTAATCTTAACATTTCTAACCATTGTTAGAAATTCTCGATGTCCGTCCTCTTGATCAACCACTTTGATGCATTCTGATAAAACATCCTCACGGAGTGAAGACAATATCCAGTAGGGTCAGGGAAATGACAGATGGGGGCAAGACCCGCATTGTCAACAGAGTGCCAAAGAGTGCAGATCGCTCCCTTAGAGCTTTGAGATTGACATGTCTTTCACCAATGCATTCCCTCTTTTCGAAGTCCTTATTCTTTCTGAGCTTATAAAATCTCGTGGAGGAGGCTGACTAGCTAGTGGCTCCTCAATCGATATTCCACGAGCACTCCCTCTCTTGCGTGCAACGCTTTTTCTTTTCGACTTGTGAGGAGTTTCTTCCATTGGAGCTTTGCCCTTATCTGCAGCAGTTGGTACAGTCAGGGACTTTTCCTTTGAAGTAGTAGGAGCAGTTGCGTCTACCAATAGTCATCCCAGTCAATGATTCAGTTTCTAATCCCGAATCCGAGTCCTCTCGACCCTTCTTAGCCCTCTTGGGCTTCTTAGTTGCTCTTGTGTGAACCATGCAGTAACAAGAAAGATTATCCAGGTGATCACCATCTGCTGCTATCTTGTGAACGAGAGAAAGTCCTGCGAGCAACAACTCAAGAACCGAAAAATTATTTATTTTCAAAAATTTGAAAAATTGTACCTAAACAATCATTATCATGTAGAGAGACTAGGAATCAAATTAGTTTTGCAAAAGAAATTTTAAAAATAGATCAATCCCATGATTTTCAAAAATCCTATTATATGCCCAAAACCGAATTTTCAGAAATCAAAGCCTAAAAATCCGTTAATCAATGAATACCTAGCATATAATCAAAACTAATCTACCCAGAGTTCTTATTTCAAAAGAAATTTGACCAAAAACCAATCTCAAACGAAAAAGATACATGATTTCATCACGTTTTGAGCAAAAATAGAAAAACAGTGAAATACCGAGTTTGATCAAGAAAACTCACTTTGAATCGAAGAACTCTAGTTGGAAAGGCTCCAAATTGAATGATTTCTAGAGAGAGAAGCTCTGGAGACTTGGAACAAAAGATTGAGATGAAATAAAATCAAAACCCTTTTGTTTCATATAAACCCTAGCCGCGGTCCGGAACGCCCTATGAATCCAGTCCGGAACGGCTACCCGCAGGAAATTCCTGCGTTCGGGATCCGGATCGGATGTCCGGTCCGGATCGGCTCCAACTTTTTCTTCAGAAAAATTTAGGAAAATTCCAGAAAATCCAGAAAAAGATTGTAAGCACTTTTGTGTATCAACTTTAAATGAAAATCATCGTTTCATATAAAAGAAATAGATTATGCAAAATCTATCAAAATATCCAAATAATGAAACGAAAATTTATAAAAATTAAATCCCTTAAAGTTGAACAAGTTCAATACATCTATCATGATCTTATGAGTAATGCCTTTATCAAATCATCAATTGGTAAAGAAAATGAAATACCAAGATCAATAGATGTTTGAAATCCCAAATAAGTAGATAATATATCTAGTCAATTTATTGTAAGGAGTGGCTCTTTGAGCATCTTTCAATAAAATTCCCACCTTATACCAACCTTGAAATTTGACAGAGTCAAGTATTTCAAAATGCATTTTATTAATCAACTTGAAAAACTATGCTTGGTATACATGTGGTAGCTGCACACAGTACTCGGACGACCGAGGTGGTAGCTCTTTCCTCCATGTGGTGGTAGTTTTCACACTCCTCATTGGGATGTAACTCTTTCCACATCTTTTGAGCATAACAACTTAAATAAACTCCCCCTCAATTGGCTATCAATTATTTAATATATAAGGTATTCAACCAAAAATTGATCTCGATTTCATACTCGACTCAATTGTCAAATAAGATAAAAACTATACCAAGAGATCATTTGAGAGAGAAATTGACTTTGATCAAAACAAAGATGACTTAATTGACATAAATGATCATTGCATCAAATGAATTATTATGATATCCAAAGCATAATAAATTTCTAAATTATATAAAAGGATGCAGTAAAGTCAATAATACTAATGCTCAATTAATGTTCTATGTACAAACATAGATAATGAACAAAAACACAAAACAAAACCTAACCTAAGCAATGGTTTCAAAAAGAAATTATTTCAAGGAAAGCATTCCAATTGCTTTACGCAAATGAATAAATCGTTTTTGATCCAAAGGTTTTGTTAAAATGTCAGCTAATTGATCCTTCAGTTGAAATGTAGGAAAGTTGAAGAATATTGATTCAACTAGCTCTCTTAGAAAATGATATCTAAGTTCAATGTGTTTTGTTCTCGAGTGCAACACAGGGTTTTTAGAAATATTTATAGCACTTGTTTGTCACAAAGAATAGTTACCGAAGTTGCTGAAATTCGGAAGTCGCTCAACACGCTTTTCATCCAAATGAGTTGAGTTGAACAACTACCCGCTGAGATATATTCCGCTTCGGCAGTCGAGAGTGCTATGCAGTTTTGCTTTTTACTATGCCATGCAACAAGGCAATGGCCAAGATAAAACATGCACCACTCGTACTTTTCCGATCATCCACAGATCCTGCCCAATCGGCATCTGAATATCCTATAATGTCAAGCGTTGTTCCCATAGGATACCAAATTCCGAAATTCAGTGTCCTTTGACGTACCGGATGATCCTTTTCACCGCTTTCAGGTGAACCTCCTTTGGTGCTGATTGATATCTCGCGCAGATCCCAACACTAAAGGATATATCCGGGCGACTAGCCGTGAGATAGAGTAGACTTCCAATCATGCTGCGATAAAGCTTCTCGTCTACACTTTCACTAAGAGATTCACTTCCTAATCCCTTATTGCTAGTTCCCATAGGAGTCGGAAAATCTTTAGAGTTTTCTAAATCGAATTTCTTCACCAACTCCCTTGCATACTTGGATTGACACAAATGGATGCCTTCATCATTTTGTTTCACTTGCAATCCAAGAAAGTATGTCAGTTCGCCCATCATAGACATCTCAAATTCGCTTTCCATGGTTTCGCGAATTTAGAAGCATCATGTCTCTTGTTGCACCAAATACAATGTCATCGACATAGATTTGTGCCACAATGAAGTTATCCTGATAATGCTTCACAAAGAGAGTCCGGTCTGCTCCCCCTCGAGTATAGCCCTTTTCCAATAGGTGCTTTGTTACCTTTCGTACCATGCTCGCGGTGCTTGTTTTAGACCGTAAAGAGCCTTTTTCAAACGAAAAACATGGTTAGGTTGGTTTATAGTCTACAAAACCTTTCGGTTGAGCCACATAAACTTCCTCATTTAAAAACCCATTTAAAAACGCGCTCTTAACGTCCATTTGAAAGAGTTTGATTTTAAATGACAAGCAATGCGAATAAGATACGAATTGACTCGAGTCTAGCTACGGGGCGAACGTCTCATCAAAGTCTATACTTCTATTTGTGAGTAGCCCTGAGCAACTAGGCGTGCTTTGTTCCTGATGATGGTACCATCCTCGTTTTTCTTGTTCTTGAAAATCCATTTAGTACCAATCACGTTGTGTTGCTTCGGAGGCTTCGTTAATTCCCAGACTTTGTTTCGTTTCGAACTGATGGAGCTCTTCCTGCATTGCTTCAATCCAGTAGTCATCCTGAAGAGCTTCATCGAGTTCTTTGGTTCTACCATGGAGACGTAACATGCGACTCCACAAACCAACTGTCTCCGAGTCCTGACTCCTTCTTGTGGGTCTCCAATAATGTTTGATTTCGGATGATCCTGGAGATGCGTAGCGTTTGAGGTAACGGAGTACTCGAGGGTACATGTGATGATTCCTGCACATCAGATAAACTAGAAGAACCATTAGATGCATCAACTTTATCAAAAGAGTTATTATGAGAAGATGCATTTACAGGAGTATCATCATCTAGAGACATATCAGGGGTAGATTTATCAGATGCAAAGTAAAAAGCTTCATCTACTTTAACATTTATGGATTCTACCATCGTTTTAGATTCCAAGTTAAATACCCGATATGCTCTACTATTTGTAGAATAACCCATGAAAAATCCCTTCGTCACTTCGAGAGTCGAATTTCCAAGATTTTCGCGATTTCACGCAAAATATAACAACGACTCCCAAAGATACGAAAATATTTGATATTCGGTTTTCTACAGAACCACAGCTCATATGGTGATGTCACGCCCCGGAGGTTCTAAGGATTAAGCGGAAAGATAGTATTTTTTTCTTCCCGAAGGTCAATTAAACGACCGCCTACCGGTGCGTGTCAGAAGCCACCATGTACAAATTTCACTCTTCAAGGACAGGTCTCTTTGTATATGCACGGCGTCAACTTTTACAACGATTCTTTAACCACACAGTCACAGTGAAGATAGCAAGAGAGGGTTACACCATTTATTCACATTAAGGGAACCTACAAGTTTGCAAACGGTGTCCCACTCGCAACTCATCCTTTAGAAACGTCTACACATTCCAGTATGGCGGATACATCGTTTAAAGGATAAATCCCTAGGTTTTCAAATATGCCCACACGACACTTGACTTTTGAAAAGCATTTTCGAAACTCTTTGGATATCGTATAAACGGTCGCAAAGGTTAAGAACAATAATTTAAAATCCACAGTGATATTCAAAACACTAACCAACTATCCAACATGCTCCCCACATCACAACAAATTCAAACTCCGGTTAACTAGCATGAGAATAGAGAAACCCAATGAAAAGTTATGACATAAGGCCCATACGGCCACGTTATAACTGCGGCCTCACAACCATCCGATAGCCACACCTAATCGACCTGTCACGGAGGGGGTAACGTCAGTGACAAATAAAGTAGATGTTTTAATATTAAACAATAACTTTAAAATAA
>CM055061.1:27104294-27224368 GCA_029204045.2 Tillandsia leiboldiana
GAATGCCAAAGCTCGACCCGCAAGCTCTAAATCCGACGCCAACTCACTTTACTCCAAAAAGACTTCCGCGTCGCTCGGGACCACCGAACTTTCTGTAAACACAAACAGGAAAACTGCTGAAGGTATTCCACAATACCAGGCTGCCCGTGGGATCGGCACACTGCCCGAAAGCTCCGGTACTCTACACTCTCCCCTCCTTTTACGGTTTCGTCCTCGAAACCGCAAAAATCAAATCTCAAGAGGGACACAAAGCAAGTGGGGATATGGAAACTCTCAGCTCATCCTCAGGCTCCCATGTGGCCTCTCGTCCTCATGAGCCTCCATAAAACCGTAACAAAAGTATGATCGGTTGCGCAATTGTCTCGTCTCGCGGCAAGAATTCGCACCGGCGCTCCTGATAGCCCAAGTCCTCGTTAGCTTCCAAGGATGGGAAGTCCAGGATATGTGAGGGAGCAAAACATATTTTCAAGGTGGATACATGAAATACGTGTGGGTGCCTGCCAACCGCGGCCGGCAGGCGGGTAGCGCAACTCGATATGCAATGCCAATGCGCTCTAGCACCCTCAAGGGCCCCGATAAACGCGGACTAAGCTTCCGGTACTCCAAATCGGCGAACTCCCGAGGATGGCGAGACTTTCAGAAAAAACATGGTCTCCCACCTGAAACTCCAAGTCTCGCCGCCTCCTGTCTGCATAACTCCTCGACGGCTCTGAGCGGTTCTATGTGTGCGAATGATCCTGACCTTTTCCTCAGCTTCTACAAGCAGATCTGGCCCCAAGGTCTTCCTTTCACCCACGTCACTCCAAAAATAGAGGCGATCGACACTTGCCGACCATACAATGCTTCGTAGGGCGCCATCGAATGCTCGCCTGGAAGCTATTGTTATACGCGAACTCGGCTAACCTCAAGTGTCGATCCCAACTGCCACCGAAGCTCGGACACATGCTCTAACATGTCTCCAGAGTCTGAATGGTACTCTCCGACTGTCCTATCAGTCTGTGGGTGAAAGGCGGTGCAAACTGAAGCTGGGTCCCCAAGGCTCTGTGCAAACCCTCCAAAACTGTGAAGTAAACCTCGGGTCCCTGTCAGACACAATCGATACCGGCCACCCCGTGCAGTCTCACAATCTCGGTCATATATAAACTGTGCTAACCTCTCCAAGGACCAACTCAACTGCATCGGCAGGAAAGTGGGCTGATTTGGTCAAACGATCAACAACCACCCATATGGCATCAGAACCACTCTGAGTCCTCGGCAATCCCACAATAAAATCCATAGTGACACGGTCCCATTTCCATCAGGTATTGGAAGGCTCTGCAACTTGCCAGCTGGAACCTGATGCTCAGCTTTAACTTGCTGACAAGTTAAACAACGAGCCACAAACCTTCCAATATCTCTCATGCCGCGCCACCAAAACTGTGCCCTCAAGTCCCTATACATCTTAGTTCCCCAGGATGGAGGGTTGTAAGGTGTATAGTGAGCTTCCCTCAAAATCAGCTCTCGAACCTCTGAGTCCACGGGCACACAAAAGCGGTCCTGTACCTGAGTACTCCCGCTGTATCACCCAGAAAAGTCCCCACCCTGATCCTGCTGAAGCTGATCTCTAATCTCACAAGCTCGGGGTCTCACTCTGTTTCTCTCTAATCGGTCCAACAGAGTAGGCTGCAAGACCATGGACATAAGTCTTGCAGAAACCCCAGGGGACACCACCTCTATATCCAAGCGCCTCAACTGCTCTCTCAAGGGCATCTGCTGGGTAATCAACAAACTCAAGGACTGCCCTGATCGCCTGCTCAAGGCGTCTGCGACACATTGGCTTTGCCGGGATGATACTGAATTCAGATCATAATCCTTTAGCAGCTCTAGCCACCGGCGTTGCCTCAAGTTGAGTTCCTTCTGGGTGAACAAATACTTCAAACTCTGGTGGTCGGTGAAGATCTCACAATGCTCGCCATAAAGATAGTGCCGCCAAAGCTTCAAAGCAAAGACAACAGCGGCTAGCTCCAAGTCATGCGTAGGGTAATTTTTCTCATAGTCCTTTAGCTGGCGCGAAGCATAAGCGATTACCCTACCATGCTGCATCAACACACATCCTAGGCCGCTGGGAGGCATCACTGTAAATCACGAATCCCTCTCCCATAACTGGTAGTGAAAGGACTGGCGCTGTAATCAACCTCTGCTTCAACTCCTCGAAGCTCTGCTGACACTGCTCTGTCCACACAAACTTGATCCCTTCCTAGTCAACCGAGTGAGGGGAGTAGAAAGCTTCGCAAAGCCTTCTACAAAACGACGGTAGTACCCTGCAAGGCCCAAGAAGCTGCGCACCTCTGTCACCGTCGTGGGTCTAGGCAATCCCGAACTGAATCAATCTCGCCGGGTCCACTGCCACTCCTGCGGCTGAAACTACGTGGCCTAGAAAAGAAACCTCCCGAAGCCAAAAAGCGCACTTCTTTAACTTGGCATACAACTTCTTCTCTCTCAGAAGCTGCAGCACTATCCTCAAGTGCTCCTCGTGCTCCGTGTCACTTAGGAGTAAACCAGAATGTCATCAATAAAACACAACTACAAAACGATCCAAGTAGGGCTGAAACACTCGGTTCATTAGATCCATAAATGCGGCTGGGGCATTAGTCAATCCAAAAGGTAGCACTGTGAACTCATAATGCCCATACCGAGTCCTGAAAGCTGTCTTGGACACATCCTCGGCCCTCACCTTAAGCTGGTGGTAACCGGACTGAAGGTCGATCTTGGAGAAGACCGTAGCTCCTGAAGCTGATCAACAATCATCAATCTGGGAGAGGAATCCGAGGGTGTACGATATGTGCACGACGGTCACTTTATTCAACTCTCGATAATCCACACACAATCTAAGTGATCCGTCCTTCTTTTTCACAAAAAGAATCGGCGCTCCCCACGGAGAGACGCTAGGTCTGATGAACCCTCGATCCAAAAGATCCTGTAATTGAGCCTTTAGCTCTCTCAACTCTGCTGGGGCCATCCTGTAGGGCGCTTTAGAGATGATGTAGTTCCAGGGACTACATCAATCACAAACTCTATCTCTCGATCCGGCGGCATAGATGATAACTCCGAGGGAAAAACATCCGGGTACTCGCAGACAACAGGGATGTCTTCTCGAGTCCGGGCATCGCCGTAGGCGCCTCTACAACAGTCGCAAGAAAAGCGACACAGCCTTACTCAACATCTGTCGGGCTCTGGCGGAAGACACTGTCACTGCAAACAATGCACTCTGACATCCCCTATACACTACTCCTCCTGACCCGGCTCCCGAAGGGTCACAGTCCTCAATCTACAATCAATAGTAGCATAGAACCGGGATAACCAATCCATACCCAAAACCACATCAAAATCCTGAAGTCGGCGCAAGACTAACAGGTCAATGGGAAAATCCACGGTCCTAACTGCACTGGGCAGGACCAACAGCACTCATCTACATGCAATACACAAACCCGGAATGGACCTCTAATGCATGAGTCAATGGCCCATCTCAAACCCATGCGAAGATGCAAAGTACTACTGATGAATGAATGTGATGCTCCAGTATCAAAAAGCGCTCGAGCACGGGTAGAGGAGATAAGAATAATACCTGCTACTACCTGATCCGCTGCTGTGGAATCCTCGACCTGAGCGGCGTACACTCGCCCGCTCGCTGGAGGTCGTCTCTCAGACTGTCGTGAGGAGGTGGCACGATCCCCCCGGGTGAAGCTCGGTGAAGCTCCCACTGCCTGTAGGGGCAAGGGAGAAGTCGATGCTGTCGACGGTGCTGTGAGACCCTGCCCTCGGGCAAGTCCAAGCTATATGTCCCGGCTGTCCACATCGATAGCATCTGCCCTGTCGCTGCTCGCACTGCTGAGGTGCGTGAGGCCTGCCGCAAATCACACATGATCTGAACGCCTCTGCTGCTGCTGCTGTCTAGGCGGCCGATGACCCCTGGCCTCTGCCTCCTCTGTGACCCGCGGCCTCGAGGCTGAATCTGTGGCTGCGGTGGTCTCGGGGGCCTCGGTCTGCTTGACTGCCCAAAATCCTGAGGGTTGGGCGCTTCTCCCCGGAGCTGGTCCCTGGCGCCTCGCCCCTCTCTGTCATAATAACGGTCCCTCGGGAGACCATCGAGCTCGCTCAATAGCTGCGTCCAAGGTAGGTGACCGATGGGAGTGGACGTGATGGTAGATATCCTGGTGCAATCCTCTCTCAAATAGATCAACCCTCTGCGGCTCATCTGGGGCGACGTATGGAACACTGTTCAGTAAGCGCTGAAACTCTCGTATATACTCCTGTAGGGGTCGGCTACCCTGCTGTAGCCGTCGAAGATCTCCTTCGAGTTTCTGCTTTGCACTGTCGGGGAAGTAAGCCCCGCGCAGTAAAGCTCGAAACTCGTGCCAAGTCAGCAACTGTACGCCCGGCGGTCCAACAGGGCGAACCCGACGCCACCAAGTCTCGGCGTCTTTCTCAAAAAGTGAGTTCCCAGGTGCACTGATACTCCTCCTTGATGAACAGATTCTCGAATAATTTTTCCATAGCTGCAATCCAGTTCTCGACCTCCCACGGCTCCGAGCTCAGACCAGAGAAACCGCGGGGGATGGAACTGGCTAATATATGACAGTCGGATCCGTGAGCTCTCTCTGCTCTGCCTCCGTCAAAGGAGCAATCTGTGACGAGGTCACGAGGTAGCTACTGGGGGCGTCGCTGGAGGTGCCCTCTGCTCGAGTAACCTCACCAACCGTTCCACATTCTCTTGCTGGCCCTTGGCTGCCTCCTCCTGGCGCCTAACTGTCTCCTCCTGGCGCCTGGCTGTCTCCTCCTGGCGTTTGGACGCCTCATCTTGGCATTGCAACGCCTCCGACAAAAAGGCCACCTGGGCCCGCAGCGCCTGAACCTCTCCCTGATCAACCGGTGGAGCCTCCTGCCGCTCAGGCTCCTCGTCTGCGGCTGGGTGAGCCCTCGTCGTTAGCTCGACGTCTCGGAGGCATCGCAAATCCTGAAATCAAAACGAACATCAGGACCAAGAATCGCTCAACCCAATCAAACGAGAGTCTATACATGTTACCCATTCTAAAGCGTAATGTCGTCTGTAGCCGACTGTCCCCTTTAGAGATAAACATGCAAAATTACTCACCCCAAACCCCTGGGGAGTTATAACTCCATCATGACTCTCGCAGAAATCACGTCTCTCTCGATAGTCAACCTACTGTCCAGCCAAAAAGCCTAGGGTCTCTAAGTCCTCAATGACCTATAAACCTAGGCTCTGATACCACTCTAATCTGTCACGCCCCGGGGTCGAAACTGCGACCCGGCTCGCTAACAGATCCGCCATCTGTACGGAAACTGCCGTACAGACGAAGCGTCTACCCTGCAAATAAATCTATAGCTAACAGATATCAGAGCAAAAGTAAGTACATGCTATAGAAGGAAACAGAACAACTGTACTAGAGTAAATAAAATCCAAGATACAAGCTGTCCTCAAGATACAAAGATAACACCTCTCAAATCTCACTCTACAAAAGTGGAAACTCAAAAGGGTACTGCTACCACTCCACTAAACTGACTCGGGTAAGCGACTAGTCGGCCACGCCCTTACCTCGATCTGAAGACTCCGCACGGGAAGGAGTCGGAGCAGCTGCCTCAGGAAAACCTGCACCGCAGCGGGTGTGAGAACTACTGCAAAGGTAGTTCCCAGTGGGTACCGTCCTCAAAGCACACGGTATGCCCACTAAGTCCACCGGAGGCACAAAAAGGTAAACAAATAGATAGATAGATAGATATGAAAACTGGAAATCTATCTCTATATGCCTCTACATATGCTCAAAGGAAAAACACTCATCTATGAACATGCAGTGCAACTCACTCACACATCTCACCCAAATCTCAATGACTGTCCTCTTTGGACCAGTCAAGATAAAGTCAAGCCTGCGCTCATCTACTGCCGCACATCCCGGAGGAACGGACTTACGTAGGGTGTCCCTCAAGGACTCTCAGTAACTCATCGCAGCCTCGTCAGGCTCGGTATCATCATCGCACCCGGGGCGTAGCTCGAGGGGAGCGACCCCACCGAACTCAAGTATCTCAAGTATCTCATAACTGGCAAACATGCCAGGCTCAGCAGGCTATAATCCACGATCAAATAGATCGGAAACACAGTGGATACACGACACACACTCATGTCAAGGTCGGAGTAAACTCCACGACTGAATCTGAAGTGCTCAAATAGAACCCCCAATGACACTAGTAAAACTCAAAAAGCCACAGAAAGGCTCTAATAAACAACCAAACTCTCCTCGGCCCCCCGACACGAGAGAACATGCTCCCCGAACCCATGCAGCATCACTAGAACCCTCAGACATTTTAAAACCATTTTTAAAAGTCGGTTTTCCAATAAACAAGCATTCGGATTTTTAAAATGGTTCGGGAGCTTAAATGAGGCCAACCAAGTACACAGTCTAGTGTCATATAATGTCAAGAGTCCACTAAAAATACTCTGGGGTTCAGATAATATTTCTATAATTTTCTAGGCAACTATCAGATCATTTAACAGCTAAAATATACAGTTTTGACATGATCAAAGTGCGTTCTGAAGCATTAGAGGTCATTCCGTGATTTTTGGAAGAAAAACCAACCCACCTCAAATGCTTCCCGAAGGCCGCGCCGAAATCGGTGAAGAAACGGGCGCAATCTGACGAAAAACTGAACTGCGCCTCTCGCGCTCGCGCGCAGCACGTCGCGCGTCTCGGAAAAATCCACGGAGCTCCAAACAACCTCCACAGCACCCAGCTAGGCCACCATAAAAATCTCAGCTCAACCCGATCACTCCAATCCACGA
Source organism: Tillandsia leiboldiana (assembly GCA_029204045.2). Taxonomy (NCBI): domain Eukaryota; kingdom Viridiplantae; phylum Streptophyta; class Magnoliopsida; order Poales; family Bromeliaceae; genus Tillandsia; species Tillandsia leiboldiana. The sequence continues at coordinate 27,111,127 of CM055061.1, forward strand.
ATCAAGCATGCGTAGTGTTGCGGATTTGCACAGTAATCCCTCTGCATGCATGCAGCCCGAGAGCACAGGGAGAGAGCAAGGATAGAAATTAGCTCAAATTACCATTCAAAACCATCAATAAAACCCAAAAGGAGAATCAAAGAGTCCAAATCCACAATCTCCAACAATCAATTTACCTCAATTTGCTCCTCGCGCGCGCACGTTGACTCGGTCAACTCTCACAAGCAGCACACTCCACAGCCACCTTCACTTCTCCCTCTACTTCCTCTTCTTCTTCTCCTCTGGCAGCAAGAAATGGAGAGAATGAAAGAGAGATGAGGAAGGGGGAGGGAGCAGGTGGTCAAGGGTATAAATCGAGTCTGGGGTGGTTGGAACAGGAACAGAGGCCATACCTCAACACTGTGCACCAATCCGAGCCAAACTGGGCATTCCTGTGCTTGTGTACCGGTACCACCCATTTGGTACCGGTACACAGCCCCTGGTTCCGGAACCAAAGAGCCAGTTCCGGAACCAGGCCACTCAAAGGCTCCAGAACCAGCCAGAACTCTCCCAAACCGCGCCGTCAACTCACTTTCTCGCCTCGGGACCTCCGCATCACCCCGAAACCAACCGAACACCTCTGTAAAAACATATTACACATGTCCCAAGGGTTCAACTCACATCAAAACCATCCAAGAAGCCAAAGCTCGACCCGCAAGCTCTAAATCCGACGCCAACTCACTTTCCTCCAAAAAGACTTCCGCGTCGCTCCGGGACCACCCGAACCTTTCTGTAAAAACAAAAAGAAACTGCTGAAGGTATTTCCACAATACCAGGCTGCCCCGTGGGATCGGCACACTGCCCGAAGCTCCGGTACTCTACAGAGGGCGCCCGCGCGGGCTGGTGCCGCGCGGGGCCTCCCGCGCCTGCAGGCAGGGCACCCGCGCGGGCTGGTGCCGCGCGGCGCCGCCCGCAGGCGGGGCGCCCGCGCCTGCAGGCAGGGCACCCGCGCGGGCTGGTGCCGTGCGGGGCCGCCTGTAGGCGGGGCGCCCGCGCGGGCGGGTGCCGCCCGAGGCCGCCCGCGCCCGCAGGCAGGGCACCCGCGTGGGCTGGTGCCGCGCGGGGCCGCGCGGGCTGGTGCCACGCGGGGCCGCCCGCAGGCGGGCCGCCAACGCGGGCTGGTGCCGCACGGGGCTGCCCGCGCTTACTGGCATCCGCGCGGGGCTGCCGCAAGCAGTGCGGAGTGGCTCCGCCACGCACGCCAAAGCGGGGGGTTTTTCCACGTAGGTTTTACTATGCTCCGCCGCCGGGTCCCAAGAGCCGCTATTGTGTGACGGGTTCGGTTCATTTTGCGGTTAGTGTCACTGATGCTTTTCTTTGGTGGACTTTTTCGGTTCAGGAGTCACACGAGGACACAGGACGAGTCCGAGTGTCCGGTCGACGCACGTTAAGGTGGGTACCTTTTTCGACACTTTTAGGGTCTGGAATGAAGGGTAAAGTTGTAAGGGTAAAGTATATGCATGTTAAAATCCTGTTATTCCCTGTTTATGTTTGTGGATTATTATCACTGTTATCTGTGGCGATCGTGTGTCGCGGTGCTATATATTACATCATGATTCGGGTACGATGCTCGAGGTTGCTTACACGCACACTCGCGGTTTGGCCACCGCGTGGGTGTAATTTTTCTGATGGGTGGTATGTTTACCCGTGTACCCCACAAGGTGACGTAGTGGGGGCCCCGCAAGTGGGGGTGTTAAAGGCGCCAAGGTGAGAGCGGTGTGGTTTGCCGAGGCAGGTGCTCGGTCTGGTTTGTACAGGGGGGTTACTATTGACTGCACGATGAGGGATGCGGATGCTCCGGTTCTTTCGGTTTGCTTTATTTACAATCTTTACAGTGTGTTTTACTTTACTCTCTGTGTCACTGACTTTCCACGTTGTGAGAGGTCCAGTCAGGGGTGAGAGCTGGGGTGACGGTTGATGGGTTATGTATAATATGGATCTAAATAGGAGAAAAAACACCTAGAGGGGGGTGAATAGGTGTAAACAATAAACACTCAAAAATCATTGCGCAATAAAACCCAATGCGGAAATGAAAAATAACACGCAAGATTTTTACGTGGAAAACTTCAAAATCGGAGTAAAAAACCACGGGACCGATAACACGGCGAAATCCACTAGAATTAAAACACGTACAAAGGTGATGTACCGTACTCACAGACGACTCGACCTTTTTCCATACGCTCCTAGTAGATCTTCTCCGCTCGCTCCGCAACGCTCCTCGAATCCACGATTAGCGTCCAACGCCGAATCCACGACGTCCAACGTCGAATCCACGACGTCTGACCGAATCCACGGTCTTCACCCAGTAGTACGTCTCGAATCCACGAACGTACCTCGCTCTGAATCCGCGAGAGCGGTAGCACCTTGAATCCACAAGGCCACGCGAGTCCACGCGCCGATTTTGGGGAAATCGTTGTTTTTGGGTGGTGATGATCCGCCGAATACTTAGATTAGAAATAGATCGGAAATACCATCTAAGTATTCATTAATTTGATTCTACTCAAAATCTGAGTATGAAAACCTAGAATCAAATTAATTAATATAGATGAAGAAACATAGAGTTAAATCTAGTTATTTCCTTTCTTCTCTATAGGTGGATTTCTCTTTTTCAACCGTATTTTGGATTACCCTAAAAAATGAATCATAGGGTTTATTTATAGGTTAGAAACCGTTGGAAGAGGATAAGAATAAAAAACTAACCTTATCTGGAATTTTTCAGGACGACGGTCCGGACTGGAAATCGACGGTCCGGACTGTCGTGGCTAAACAGACTATTTCCAGAAAAAGACACGTTCGGGGTCCGGAACGAGATGCTACGGTCCGGACTGTTCATGCATTTTCAGCAAAACCCACATTCGGGGTCCGGAACAAAACCAGGTGTGTTCTGACTGGATTGCGCATGAATTACCCTATGTTCGGGGTCCAGACTGTGGTTGCCTGTTCCGGATCCTGAACATATAATATGTCCAGTTTTTGATTTTTATGCAATTAAAAATCCATCCAAGTGTTTCTACACTATAAGAAGTATTCGGATCACCAAAATTATTTAGTTAAACATACCTGATCATTTTGAATTCTTCTTGCTTGAGATTGAGGTATATGATTCAAGCTTCTTCATCTTCAATCTTCAAGACTTAACCACTTTCACGAAATACGCCAAAACAAATTCCTTAACAATCTCCCCCTTTGGCGGTTTCGTGACAAAACAAAAATCCACTCAAGAAAATTCAAAAAAGGTATTTTTGTTGCTATCACCATACAACAAAAATTTACAATAGAGATCCAAATAAAGATAAATACATGAGATAAACTCCTAGAACAGACTCTAGACTTAGACATCTGTATTCTCTGCAAAAAGAAATCATTCTTGACAAAAGAGATTGTTAGATACTTCAAGAATATTTAGCATTCAAAACCAAACAGAGATAGAGTTTATACTCACCATGACATTCACGAATTCAGATATGTAATAAGATCACAATCAAAAATCGACATATCTTCTAAGCATTAAAATTCCAAATGTCACAGAATTGTTAGTCAACAACAACTTGTTAGTTATATTACATGCCCAAATAGTTAGTCGAATAGTTAGTCGAGGCATGCATCAAAACCCAATACATAACCAAAGTTGAAGTTGTACTTACCTTCATAGTTCAAAGTTTTCACAACCATTAGTCGATCATTGTTTGTTCTCTCTCCCCCTTTTTGTCACTAAATCAAGCCAAAATTGCAAAATAAAAGGAGAGTTAAAAGTTCAAAACAAGAAAAATTTGAGAACTAAACAAAAAACTTGAAGACCTGCAAAAGAAAGGATTAGAATAAAGATTACTCTGAATCCTCTGAACTAATGCACCCGAGTTTCTGAAAAATTTTCTTTATGCGCTTGTTCATGGACACCTGTTCCTTTTTAACTTCTTGTATTTCGTTCTGCATTTCAATAAACTTATTTGACATGCGTTCCTGCTCGGAGGAAAGACGCTGTTGCTCTCTATAAATTGAGGTAACCGATGCATCATCGTTTGAAGTCGAAGGAGGTGCAGGTTGTGCTGAAGGTGCTGGTGGTACTGAAGCTGTAGCTGCTGAAGTTGAGGGTCGGCGTCTGCGAGGAGGTGAAGGAGGCTCATCTTGTTTAGTTGAGAGGGACTTCACGATAGTTGTATCGTTGATTGTTCCCAAGCTATGCATGTAAGCCGATGATGAAATATCGACTTTGAACTTCTTCAGAATTCGCATAATTATAACTGGGTAGGGAAGTCGCTCTGTGGGATGCGCATGTTCCACATACCGCGTCATCCTTGACCAAATGAGATATGGAATGTTTAGGTTTGATCCCATCGCCGCTGTGGGGTTTCCAAGAAGATAAAGAAATAACATCCTATCCCATCTAAGAATTTTTGTTTGCATGTTAGGAAGAATGTTGTAGCAAATGATAAAATTCAAATAGCGATACTCCGGTCGAAGTTCTTTTGAAAAGACAGAGTTCCCCGTCGACTGAGTATCTGGAAGACAAATTCCATCCACTACCACTCTCCATGAGGTGGTGGAGAAGGTTTGACCTTTCAGGTAATGTGCTCTTTCAACCCGGGCCTTCATTCCTAGCACCTCTCCAATTAGTTGAGGTGTGACCTTAATCTTAACATTTCTAACCATTGTTAGAAATTCTCGATGTCCGTCCTCTTGATCAACCAACTTTGATGCATTCTGATAAAACATCCTCACGGAGTGAAGACAATATCCAGTAGGGTCAGGGAAATGACAGATGGGGGCAAGACCCGCATTGTCAACGAGAGTGCCAAAGAGTGCAGATCGCTCCCTTAGAGCTTTGAGATTGACATGCCTTTCACCAATGCATTCCCTCTTTTCGAAGTCCATAATTCTTTCTGAGCTTATAAAATCTCGTGGAGGAGGCTGACTAGCTAGTGGCTCCTCAATCGATATTCCACGAGCACTCCCTCTCTTGCGTGCAACGCTTTTTCTTTTCGACTTGTGAGGAGTTTCTTCCATTGGAGCTTTGCCCTTATCTGCAGCAGTTGGTACAGTCAGGGACTTTTCCCTTTGAAGTAGTAGGTGCAGTTGCTTCTACCAATAGTTCATCCCAGTCAATGGATTCAGTTTCTAATCCCGAATCCGAGTCCTCTCGACCCTTCTTAGCCCTCGTGGGCTTCTTAGTTGCTCTTGTGTGAACCATGGCAGTAACAAGAAAGATTATCCAGGTGATCACTATCTCTGCTATCTTGTGAACGAGAGAAAGTCCTGCGAGCAACAACTCAAGAACACGAAAAATTATTTATTTTCAAAAATTTGAAAAATTGTACCTAAACAATCATAATCATGTAGAGAGACTAGGAATCAAATTAGTTTTGCAAAAGAAATTTTAAAAATAGATCAATCCCATGATTTTCAAAAATTCCTATTATATGCCCCAAAACCGAATTTTCAGAAATCAAAGCCTAAAAATCCGTTAATCAAGTGAATACCAAGCATATAATCAAAACTAATCTACTCAGAGTTCTTATTTCAAAAGAAATTTGACCAAAAACCAATCTCAAACGAAAAAGATACATGATTTCATCCACGTTTTGAGCAAAATATAGAAAAACAGTGAAATACCGAAGTTTTGATCAAGAAAACTCACTTTGAATCGAAGAACTCTAGTTGGAAAGGCTCCAAATTGAATGATTTCTAGAGAGAGAAGCTCTGGAGACTTGGAAACAAAAGCTTGAGATGAAATAAAATCAAAAACCCTTTTGTTTCATATAAACCCTAGCCGCGGTCCGGAACGCCCTATGAATGCAGTCCGGAACGGCTACCTGCAGGAAATTCCTGCGTTCGGGATCCGGAACGGATGATTCGGTCCGGATCGGCTCCAAACTTTTTCTTCAGAAAAATTTAGGAAAATTCCAGAAAATCCAGAAAAAGATTGTAGGCACTTTTGCGTATCAACTTTATATGAAAATCATCATTTCATAATAAAAGAAATAGATTATGCAAAATCTATCAAAAATATCCAAATGATGAAACGAAAATTTATAAAAATTAAATCCCTTAAAGTTGAACAAGTTCAATTACATCTATCATGATCTTATGAGTAATGCCTTTATCAAATCATCAATTTGGTAAAGAAGATGAAATACTAAGATCAATAGATGTTTGAAATCCCAAATAAATTAGATAATATATCTAGTCAAATTATAGTAAGGAGTGGCTCTTTGAGCATCTTTCAATAAAATTCCCACCTTATACCAACCTTGAAATTTGACAGAGTCAAGTATTTCAAAATACATTTTATTTAATCAACTTGAAAAACTATGCTTGGTATACATGTGGTAGCTGCACACAGTACTCGGACGACCGAGGTGGTAGCTCTTTCCTCCATGTGGTGGTAGTTTTCACACTCCTCATTGGGATGTAACTCTTTCCACATCTTTTGAGCATAACAACTTAAATAAACTCCAACTCAATTGGCTATCAATTATTTAATATATAAGGTATTCAACCAAAAATTGATCTCGATTTCATACTCGACTCAATTGTCAAATAAGATAAAAACTATACCAAGAGATCATTTGAGAGAGAAATTGACTTTGATCAAAACAAAGATGACTTAATTGACATAAATGATCATTGCATCAAATGAATTATTATGATATCCAAACCATAATAAATTTCAAATTATATAAAAGGATGCAGTTAAAGTCAATAGTACTAATGCTCAATTAATGTTCTATGTACAAACATAGATAATGAACAAAAACACAAAACAAAACCCTAACCTAAGCAATGGTTTCAAAAAGAAATTATTTCAAGGAACGCATTCCAATTTCCTTACGCAAATGAATAAATCGCTTTTGATCCAAAGGTTTTGTTAAAATGTCAGCTAATTGATCCTTAGTTGAAATGTAGGAAAGTTGAAGAATATTTGATTCAACTAGCTCTCTTAGAAAATGATATCTAAGTTCAATATGTTTTGTTCTTGAGTGCAACACAGCGTTTTTAGAAATATTTATAGCACTTGTGTTGTCACAAAGAATTGTTACCGAAGTTGCTGAAATTCGGAAGTCGCTCAACACGCTTTTCATCCAAATGAGTTGAGTTGAACAACTACCCACTGAGATATATTCCGCTTCGGCAGTCGAGAGTGCAATGCAGTTTTGCTTTTTACTATGCCATGCAACAAGGCAGTGGCCAAGATAAAAACATGCACCACTCGTACTCTTCCGATCATCCACAGATCCTGCCCAATCAGCATCTGAATATCCAATAATGTCAAGCGTTGTTCCCATAGGATACCAAATTCCGAAATTCAGTGTTCCTTTGACGTACCGGATGATCCTTTTCACCGCTTTCAGGTGAATCTCCTTTGGTGCTGATTGATATCTCGCGCAGATCCCAACACTAAAGGATATGTCTGGGCGACTAGCCGTGAGATAGAGTAGACTTCCAATTATGTTGCGATAAAGCTTCTCGTCTACACTTTCACTAAGAGATTCACTTCCTAAACCCTTATTGCTAGTTCCCATAGGAGTCGGAAAATCTTTAGAGTTTTCTAAATCGAATTTCTTCACCAACTCCCTTGCATACTTGGATTGACACAAATGGATGCCTTCGTCATTTTGTTTCACTTGCAATCCAAGAAAGTATGTCCGTTCGCCCATCATAGACATCTCAAATTCGCTTTCCATGGTCTTCGCGAATTTAGAAGCATCATTGTCTCTTGTTGCCCCAAATACAATGTCATCGACATAGATTTGTGCCACAATGAAGTTATCCTGATAATGCTTCACAAAGAGAGTCCGGTCTGCTCCCCCTCGAGTGTAGCCCTTTTCCAATAGGTGCTTTGTTAGCCTTTCGTACCATGCTCGCAGTGCTTGTTTTAGACCGTAAAGAGCCTTTTTCAAACGAAAAACATGGTTAGGTTGTTTATAGTCTACAAAACCTTTCGGTTGAGCCACATAAACTTCCTCATTTAAAAACCCATTTAAAAACGCGCTCTTAACGTCCATTTGAAAGAGTTTGATTTTAAAATGACAAGCAATTGCGAATAAGATACGAATTGACTCGAGTCTAGCTACCGGGGCGAACGTCTCATCAAAGTCTATTCCTTCTATTTGTGAATAGCCCTGAGCAACTAGGCGTGCTTTGTTCCTGATGATGGTACCATCCTCGTTTTTCTTGTTCTTGAAAATCCATTTAGTACCAATCACGTTGTGTTGCTTCGGAGGCTTCGTTAATTCCCAAACTTTGTTTCGTTCGAACTGATGGAGCTCTTCCTGCATTGCTTCAATCCAGTAGTCATCCTGAAGAGCTTCATCTATGTTCTTTGGTTCTACCATGGAGACGTAACATGCGACTCCACAAACAAACTGTCTCCGAGTCCTGACTCCTTCTTGTGGGTCTCCAATAATGCTCGATTTCGGATGATCCTTGGAGATGCGTAGCGTTTGAGGTAACGGAGTACTCGAAGGTGCGTGTGATGATTCCTGCACATCAGATAAACTAGAAGAACCATTAGATGCATCAACTTTATCAAAAGAGTTATTATGAGAAGATGCATTTACAGGAGTATCATCATCTAGAGACATATTAGGGGTAGATTTATCAGATGCAAAGTAAAAAGCTCCATCTACTTTAACATTTATGGATTCCACCATCGTTTTAGATTCCAAGTTAAATACCCGATATGCTCTGCTATTTGTAGAATAACCCATGAAAATCCCTTCGTCACTTCGAGAGTCGAATTTACCAAGATTTTCGCGATCACGCAAAATATAACAACGACTCCCAAAGATACGAAAATATTTGATATTCGGTTTTCTACAGAACCACAGCTCATATGGTGTATGTCACGCCCCGGAGGTCTAAGGATAAGCGGAAAAGCATATGTATTTTTTTCTTCGAAGTCAATTAAACGACCTCGCCTACCGGTGCGTGTCAGACCGCCACATGTACAAATTCACTCTTCAAGTGGACAGAGTCTCCTTTGTATATGCACGGCGTCACATTTACAACGACATTCTTTAACCACACAGTCACAGTGAAGATAGCAAGAGAGGGTTACACCATTTATTCACATTAAGAGGAACCTACAAGTTTGCAAACGGTGTCCACTCGACACCCATTCCTTTAGAAACGTCTACACATTCACAGTATGGCGGCTACATCGTTTGAAAGGATAAATCCATAGGTTTTCAAAGTAATGCCCACACGACACTTGATTTTTGAAAAGCATTTTCGAAACCTCTTTTGATATCGTAAAACGGTCGCAAAGGTTAAGAACAATAATTTAAATCCACAGTGATATCAAACAACTAACCAACTATCCAACATGATCCACATTCACACAAATTAAACTACGGTTAAACTAGCATGAGAATAGAGATAACCCAATTAAAAGTTCTGACATAAGGCCTCATACGGCCACAGTTATAACTGCGTTGCCTCACCACCATCCCGATAGCCACACCTAATCGAACCTGTCACGGAGTGGGTAAAGTCAGTGACAAATAAAGTAGATGTTTTAATAATAAACAATAACTTTAAAATAAATACTCTGCACCGGAACCTTTCGCTCTCCCTTGTCATGAGTCCACATTACTTGAATTAGTCACATAGTGCCCGTCGGGGAGTCGACGATCTCCCCACGGGTAAAATCACACAGTCCACGTCAGGGAGTCGACGATCTCCCCACGCGCAAAATCACACAGTCCACGTCAGGGAGTCGACGATCCCCCCATGCGCAAAATCACACAGTCCACGTCAGGGAGTCGACGATCTCCCCACGCGCAAAATCACACGGGTCATTCCGACCACTTCTCCGGAAAAGTACACTCATGCGGGGGCCATTCCGCCAGTGTACGTGCAGCATCCAAAACAGGTTTGCCGAAGTCGGCGTAAATTAAGCACCGCGACACTTGGTCGCCACAAATATCAACAAAGGAACGGTACATAGTAATGCAAAAGGTTAATTCACTGAAAACACCTCATCTACTTTATTAAACAGGTTAGTACGAGCTTTTAGATGATACACTGCACACAATGTACTTACAGCACTTGTTGCATAAGAACCCACCTGGAATGAAGATGGCTGACCGCGTCCGCGACCCTCCTAAGCAAATCGGAACTTCCTGCGGCCTCGATCTATCGGTATTAAAGAATCGATCATGTTCCCTCGCGGCGTTGGGGATCCGGATCCGCTCCTCGTAGATGATGGCGTCTCGTTCTCCGGTCTCCGGCACGTCAATCGGGGCGATCGGGTCCCTCCGCTTTCTCCTTCTTTCCTTCTTTTCTCCTCTGGTTAGGGTTTTATTTTTGGTCTTCGGTACGCACAAGAGGGAAGGGTTTGAGGAGATGATCTTTTAAAACTAGGGTTTTCCTTTCGGTAAACGGGGTATAATTATCCTTTTATTATTCATTTATTTTCTTTTATTTCATACGTATGAAAGAAAGGAAAACTCCAATATTCGGATATTTATTATTTAACAATAAATATCTATTCTCAAGATAATTCCAAGATTCCTCGAAAAGCGTGCCAGATCTTTAGCACGAATTCCGATGCACATTACGGTTACCGCGATCCTAACAACCCATTTTCTTGGTACATACCGTAGAAATCCACATCGGGTATTAAATCTTTAATTTTTATTATTATTCCTTAAAGATAATCCCTTAGAGATAATCCTTAGAGATAATCCCTTATCCGGTATTTCGAAGATCTTTTAAATCCCACGTACGAAACCCAAAATTCCGCTAAGAGGCATTCTCCAACCAACTTCTTGATAAGAGTGCCACCTAAGCAACGTATCAAAAATATCCGGCACGGATTTTGGTGCACCATGGTCTTAACGGGTTCGAGTTATCCCATCCTACCCGTTAACACAAAAGACCCATTCCAGGAGATCCGTAAGTCGGATTTCAGATCCGATTGCACCGCCGTTCATCATTTTTCGAGCTCTATCACCGAAAAATACCCGTACCGTGTGTTAGTCAATTCAGGAGCACTCGATAATTTAATTTCCTCTAACTTATACTCTATTAGCAGGAGGGTAAAATATCACTAGAAAAGTTGTGTCATTACACCACTCACACTTTATAAGAAGTTTCGTCCTCGAAACTTAAACTCAACCCTCGCTAAACAATTCTGGAAACCTTCCTTCATTTTCGTCTTAAGTCCCCAAGTCGCCTAGCGCTCCTCATGGTCACTCCATTGCACCTTTACGTAAGGGATTGTCCGGTTGCAAAGTTTCTTTTCCTCCCGTGCCAGCCTCCGCATCGAGGTTTGGCAGTAAAGCCAACCGGTATGTCACCGGGCCTACGCGCTCCAAAATCCCGAATATCCGGTCATTGACGCCAACCAACAATCCCCAAAGCTCGAACAATTAGAAATACGCAACCCATTTACTTAAGGCGTACTGTCACAACGCCACAGATCCTTGCACCTCTTTGTACCTCCGGAATGCGCGGTGTAGGAGGTATTATATGGTTTTGCTAGATTTTTTTCCCTCATTCCTAGCTTATCGGGTACACGAATTCGCCCCCGGATCCTTATTGCATCATCTGGGCCAATCATAAAAACTCCGCCTTGCTCCGAGGATATTCTGTCTCGCACTAGTTGTAGTCGCGTGTCTGTTGTTTGGTCTCCCAAGATCCCCCTGGAGATTCCTCAGACTAGATCTTATAGTCCTTTCCGAGCTTCGGCTGTATGAGCACTGGCGCCTGTGCGTGTCTGTCTTTAAGTTCCTTGAAACTCTCCTGGCACTGGGCCGTCCAGACGAATCCCTCCCCTTTTTGGGTTAGTCGATTTAGGGAAGTGGCCTCCCACGAAGCGTCTGTAGTAGCCTGCCCGTCCTAAGAAACTTCGGATTTCCATCGCCGTTGTTGGCCGAGCCCAGTTGATCGCTGATTCAATCCTCCTCGGATCCACTGCAATTCCAGACGCCGAAGCGATACGCCCCAAAAAGTCCACCTCGTGGGGCCAGAACTCACACGTTATGAGTTTGGCATACAGTTTCTGGTCCCGGAGGGTCTGGGGGATTACTCGCAAGTTTTCCCCACACCCCTTGTCTGTGCGAGAGTAGATCGGAACGTCAACTATAGGACTATCACCGATTGGTCTAAGAAGGTCTTGAGTATCCTATTCATCATGCCCGTGAACACCGCTAGTGCGTTAACGAGTCTAAACGGTATAACCGTAAACTCATGATGTCTATTCCGAGCTCGCAGGGCTGTTTTCGGTGTGTCATCACCCCGGACTCTAGGCTGGTGGTAGCCGGACCGCAGATCAATCTTTGGGAATGTCGTTGCTCCTTGTAGTTGATTGCATAGGTCATCTATCCGAGGTAGAGGGGTACTTGTTCTTCTCGTGTCCAGATCCCTACGGTACGCTACTCGACTGCCTTCTACCAAGCTTCTTGCCCGTAACAAAGAAGAGCGAGCAGAAGGCGTTCCTACAAGCTAAGTTTACAAGTTCCGGTAAGTCCGGTTCCCAGAAACACGCTTGGAACTTCAAGCAGTCAACTACCGCTTAAAGATTGCCGCGACTGTAGGCTCCAAGCGCTACGCCGATAACCCTTAACGGAAACCCCACTAGTTCTTAGAGACTAAGAACCCGCCCCACCCTCGCTGGGCAGGAAGGAGTACAGCCGCCTGCCTCGAGGGGTAGCCTAAAGATTCGACCAAACTTATTTCTACGATGGGGATTTCTTCTAATAACTAAGATAGGGGCGAAAACAAGAAACGAGGTGAAAGAGTGGGACGCTCAGGTGTTAACACAAAAATTCTAGCACGAAGATCTGAAACTCGAGTATTACCTGCTACGACGTCTTCGGTGGGTCCGTCCCCTGGTGGGTCATCGTATAGACTCTCCCTCCTCCCGATTGCTGAGACGAAGGTGTAGGTGCTGCTATGGATGATGTCCCCGTTCTCAAGGGGCAGGTGAAACGTAAGTGTCTCGATTTGCCGTATCAAAAACAGTGGTCTTGTTTTTGGGGACATTCGGTAACTTAGTGTATTCCGTCGCAAATGATGCAAGGCTTGTTCACCGGCCTTTGTCCTCCCGTCGGCGCATTCTTGGTTCTTTGTTGCGATCTCGGGTGTTTAGGAGGCCGGCTCTTCTTGGTATGCTCTCTTCCAAAAGTTGACCGAGTTCGTTTCTTATCCCCGCTGTGGTCTGAGCTCTCCCGTCGGGCTCGTGAAATTGCCAATCCGCGCTCCACCGCAGTGGCCCTATCGACCACCTCCTGGAAGGTGTGCAAATCCGCCGCTTGCACTGTGAGGTCCCGGAATCTCCCGCGTAGGGTTTGCCGGTTGATTGGCAGCTTTTAGGGGCCGTTGGGAGTGTATGTGCGCTAGTCGGGCCCAATAAATGGATTTGTGATGCAATTTGGGATTTAGTTGCATCACTAGAGGCCTGCGTGATGTGTCGGTGGTGTTTGCGCGCTTTTTGGACACAAGTGTTGGACTTCGTGCTTAAAAGGAGATCACGTGGGAAATTGGAGGACCCGTCGGGTGTTTGGAAGTGGTTTCGCGCGATTCAGATGTCAAAATTGGACTCCGGGTGAAGTTTGGATAAGAGTTTACCTCTCCGGTCTCCTTCGGGAATTTTTAGAGTTGGAATTTGGCAAATCGGACTTTAAAAATGGACCCGGCGCGAAAATCGGATCGAGTGGGCTATCCGGGGGCACTCCGCAATTTTCGGATGAGAATTTGGAGAAATGGACATCGTTTTTGGATTCAGCGCGCGAAATCGCTAAGAATGGACTCTTTACTTGTTTGTTTTGGAGCCCGGATGAAGTGCGCGTTTTTTGAGACGACGCGGCACGAATCCCGAGGCGAGGCGACGGCACGGAAATCAAGGCGGTGCGGCGCGCGGCTCGAGGCGCGCGGCAGGCGCACTGCGTGCGTTGGAGAAGCGCGCCCGCCTGCGCGGGAGGCGCGCAGGGGCCGCCACGTGGCGGGCCCCCACTGGCGCCCGCTCGGGCACGCGGTTGCACGCGCTCGTGTGGCGCGCAACCTGCGCGCCCGCGTGGCGCGAGTGGGAGCGCGCCACGTGGCGCACTGGGCGCGTGCGTGGACCCGGTGCACGCGCCCAGCTGCGTGGACCGGGGTTTCGGGCTCCCTGGTTGGCCGGTGCACCGTGGACCGGTGCACCGTGGACCGTCCCCTTCCTCCTCTTCTTTTCTTCTTCTTCTTTCTCTCCCGCACACCATTCTTTCTCCTCCTTGTTCTTTTCTTTCTTCCCCGAGAGCAAGAGGGAGTGAGGGAGGAGGTTGCGTGAGGTGCGGCGGCGCGTCGTGGACCTCGTTTTGCGTGCGAGGTCGCCCGGCGGATCGTTTCGGCGACGGCGGCGCAATCGGGTAGGTTCCGTGTGTTGGTTTTTCTGTATTTTTATACAGTTTTTGGAGCGTTCTTTTAGACAGTAATTAACCCTCTTGCTCTTTTCTGTGTTGGGCACCGTGCACCGTTTTGCGTGCGGACTCCGTTTTGCGTGCGGACTCCGGCACCGTGCACCGTTTTGCGTGCGGACTCCGGCACCGTGCACCGTTTTGCGTATGGATTCCGTTTTGCGTGCGGACTCCGGCACCGTGCACCGTTTTGCGTGCGGACTCCGGCACTGTGCACCGTTTTGCGTGCGGACTCCATTTTGCGTGCGGACTCCGGCACCGTGCACTGTTTTACGTGCGGACTCCGGCACCGTGCACCGTTTTGCGTGCGGACTCCGTTTTGCGTGCGGACTCCGGCACCGTGCACCATTTTGCGTGCGGACTCCGGCACCGTGCACCGTTTTGCGTGCGGACTCCGTTTGGCGTGCGGATTTCGGCATCGTGCTCCGTTTTGCGTGCGGACTCCGGTAGCGGACATCGTTTTGCGTGCGGATCGCGTGGAGGCCAATTGCAAGTGTCTACGAGCAATTGGTGGCAAATCGAGGTGGGTGGCCTTATCTCCAAGTTTTATGGACTGTACATTAATTCTATTGATGTAGGACTATGCATGATAGTTTATTTCCTTGTGTAGCATGCTAGATTGTTGGAATAGTTATTCCTTTTTATCATCTGTTAATACAGCTATCTTGGAACTTGACCTAGCACCCCCGTCATATGTTGCATGTGTAACCAGACCAGTAGAAAACCCTCACTTGGGCTAGGGTTAATTATGTTTAGACACCCACATTGTTTTTCTATCCCTGGACATAGTGTTATCCTCGCCCGGGTAGTGGGCCGAGAGGTCGGGATTTTCTTTTAGTGTGGGATGCGTTTGCACTCGTGCTTGGGAGCAGAGTGGAGTTTGGTAGTTGTAGCGGGTTGCTTATCTGTGCCGGGAGCCGTTTGGGTAAACGGTAGTCCCGGGAGGTCTAGTATCCCTGTTGCGCTGTCGTGGGAGGGAGCCGTTGAGCAGGCGGTAGTCCCGGGCCGTCGAGTATCTTCCGGCCAGTGTTGTTGGGAACCGTTGGGGTTAACGGTGATCCCAGGTCGTTGAGTGTTGTCCGACCAGTATTGTTAGTTTGAGTTGTGGGTCGTTCCTGGCTGTGGAGTACCTCCAGCCAGTGTGCCTTGTGCTGCGAGCTGTTGGAGAGGCTAGTGTCTCGTGTTCCGTGTGAGCTGATCAGCTGAGTCGTAGAGAGTGCTCCGACTGTTGTGCGAGATATTTGGGGATCTTGAGTCCTACCGTTCTGGGAGTGAGCGTGGTTTTTGGCTATAGCCTGCTTATGCCAATTTGTGATACTCTATGCCGCGCCGTTTTCCTCAGTTAGAGTCGCGTCCCTGAGATGCCGCTGTGGATACGATGGGCCTGTTGAGGCAGTTTTGCGCGAGGGGTGAGTTAGTCGGGCAGGACGCCCCACGTAAATCCCGTCCTCATGGGGATGTGTGGTAGTGGGCAGGCGCGTTCCTAGTCGACAGGCGCAGGCTTGACTGGACCCTATGAGGCAGTCAGTTCGATTAGGTCTATTGAGCACCTTGGGTGCGAGTGGTCTCTTTTACTTTCATCTGTTCCACTTTTTAAGTATCTAGATAGAGGTATGGTAGCTGTAGAGCAGCTCCAGCTTTTCTTGTTCAGATTTCATTGCACTGTTATCTTTTACCTCTAGTAGACTTAGTGGGCAGACCGTTGGGCTTGTTGACGGCACCCACTGAGAACTACTGTGGGAAGTAGTTCTCACACCCGTCGTGGTGTCTTTTTCCCCAGGAACTTCTTCTCCTGTTCCTGTTGCTCTAGTTGCTGATCCTTCTGACCGAGGCGAGGGAGTCGCGAGCTAGTTCCCTACCCGTCATTGGAGTGTAGCGGTACCCCTTCAGAGGAGAGCTTCAGTAGATTAGTTTACTTCTTTTTCCTCTGTTGAGAGACCTTTGTTGTGAGGTATAGAGTTGTACTTTATTTTACAGTTTGAGAGACTGATGTAGTGAGGATATTTGTATTGAGAGCTTGTACACTGATGTTTTTGGAGATATCTCCCTTTTGGGTTTTTGTATCAGAGGACTCTTTATATGATCGAATTTGGGAGATGGATATTGTTTTTATTTTCAGTTGTACAGTGTTTGGATTTCAGTTTTAGTAGTTTACTTTCAGCTCTGATATCTGTGTACTGTAGTTGATTCTTTCTGCAGGTTAGACGCTTCGTCTGTACGGCAGTTTCCGTACAGATGGCGGATCTGTTAGTGAGCCCGGGTCACAGTTTCGTCCCCAGGGCGTGACAGATTAGAGTGGTATCAGAGCCTAGGTTGTAGGTCGTGGTGGACTTAGAAACCCTAGGCTTGTGCTTGGACATTTGAATGACTACGTGAGAGTCGTGACTTTTAGCGAGAGTCTTGATTGAGTTTTTACCTCTCCCAAGAGACGGGATGAGTGTTTGGCATGTTTATTCTCCTAATCGATTATGTTGGCTGCAGACAACATAATGCTATGGAATGGATGACATGTCTTAGACTTTCGCTGGATTGGGTCGTATGGTTGTTGTGTCCTGACGTTTGTTGTTTTGCAGTGGGTTGCGATACCCCTGAGACATCGTGTTGTGAAGAGGACACACCCCGCACCGGATGAGTACCCGAGCAGCGGGAGACAGAGCTTTCAGAGTAGAGCGAGACCCAGGAGTTTGTGTGCTGAGATAGTTTCCCACTTTAACCGAGAGGGGCCGAATCCCTGAATGGTAAAGGATCGAGAACTTCGATAGGCTGAGCCTAGAATCTGTTCTTGTTGATTGGGGTTCTAGGAACTGGTCTATCGGGATTTCCGGATTTTTGCCGCGTCAGTCGGTTCTTCTCGCCTATGAGTGGGGTGTTGTTGTGGGAGCCATTTGGAGTGACGGCGGTCCCAGCTGTGTAGATACTTTTCCCTGGCCGAGTTACCAGGAGGATACTTTCCACTGGCCGAGCTACCAGATGGATGCATTGCCCCTGGCCGAGTTACCAGGTGGGCACATGCCCTGGCCGAGATACCAGGAGGACACTTTTCCCTGGCCGAGTTACCAGGAGGATACTTCCACTGGCCGAGCTACCAGTGGCGATGCCGCCCAGTGAGAGGCGATGCCGCCCAGTGAGGGGCGATGCCGCCTAGTGAGTGGCGATGCCGCCCAGTGAGAGGCGATGCCGCCCAGTGAGGGGCGATGCCGCCTAGTGAGTGGCTATGCCGCCCAGTGAGAGGCGATGCCGCCCAGTGAGGGGCGATGCCGCCTAGTGAGAGGCGATGCCGCCCAGTGAGGGGCGATGCCGCCTAGTGAGGGGCGATGCCGCCTAGTGAGAGGCGATGCCGCCCAGTGAGAGGCGATGCTGCCCAGTGAGGGGCGATGCCGCCTAGTGAGTAGCGATGCCGCCCAGTGAGTGGCCCAGTGAGGGCCGATGCCGCCTAGTGAGTGGCGATGCCGCCCAGTGAGTGGCGATGCCGCCCAGTGAGTGGCGAAGGTTTGGCCTGTTGAGGCGATTTTCACCTCCAGCCGAGTTACCAGGTGGGTACATGCCCTGGCCGAGTTACCAGGTGGTTTCTTTAGTGCGATTGAGATGGTCTGACAGGACGCCAAAATTTGGTGGCGTCAAGTTCATCCTGTTGGACTACCGGGAGCGCAGTTGTTGACTTGGAACCAGTTTCGTGCTTTGCGGCTCAGGGCCTTCTTTCCTGACAGTGTAAGCAGAAACTGGAAGGGGATCTTAGACTCCTGCAGCAGGGGAGTCGACCTCTTTTGGAGTATGTTCGCGAGTTTTGCGATTGTTGAGCCGGGTACCCCTTGTCGCCTGGATGAGGCCCAGGAGGTTGAGCTAGTTGAGAAAGGACTGCATCGGAATATCTATCACTTGGGGTATTCTCGGCGAGTGCCGACGTTAGATGCAGCGATTGAGCATGCTTAGCGGGTTGACCGAGGATCAGTGATCATGTCAGAGATAGACGGAGCGCCAGGGACCAGCTCCGGGGAGAGGCATCCAGTGCCGCCTGAGTTTTGACAGTCGAGTAGATCGAGACCCCGGGGCCATCACGATCCCAGTCTGAGGGTCGTGAGTCTCAGAGGAGACAGAGACCAGGAGGTTCTCCGCAGCCGATGTATCAGCAGCAGCAGCGGGATGACTGTGTCCTCGGTGGTGGGCCGCATTTTGCGCCGCAGTGTGACCACAGGCAGGGCACAGATCATGGTCTTGTCCTAAAGCGGGGTCATCAGTCGCTTGGGCAGCTTCGGTTCCTCCTCCTCCGCTCTTCCAGACAGGCGGAGCTTCGACAGGTTATGGCCAGATAGTTAGGGCCACTTCTTCGCGGCAGTCCGACGAACGACCACCCCCGAGCGAGAGCGTCTATGTCGCACAGGATGAGGATTCGGGGGCAGCTAGCCACGTGGTGGCAGATACTAATCTTATCTCCCCTTCACGCACTTGAGCGTTATTTGTTACCGGAGCATCGCATTCATTTCTTCTGTAGGGCATTTGCTTTGTTGTATGGGCTAGAGATAGGACCCTTAGCTTGTGCTCGTGAGGTTCAGATACCTGATCACGTGTTGCACATAGATGGGTGTTATTGGTCCTGCCCAGTGCAGTTGGGGCTCTGGTTTTTGCCTGTTGATCTTTTGGCTCTTCCTCAGCTCCGGGATTTCGAGGTAGTGTTGGGTATAGTACTGTGAGGATCTGAGGCCTTGATGCTTGAGTGATACCAGACCGTTGATACACGGTGGTGATGCCACACCGTTGATACACGGTGATGATGCCGCACCGTTGATACACGGTGGTGATGCCACACCGTTGATACACGGTGGTGATGCCACGCCGTTGATACACGGTGGTGATGCCACGCCGTTGATACACGGTGGTGATGCCACACCGTTGATACACGGTGATGATGCCACACCGTTGATACACGGTGGTGATGCCGCACCGTTGATACACGGTGGTGATGCCACGCCGTTGATACACGATGGTGATGCCACGCCGTTGATACACGGTGGTGATGCCACACCGTTGATACACGGCGATGATGCCACACCGTTGATACACGGTGGTGATGCCACACCGTTGGTGCACGGTGGTGATGCCACGCCGTTGGTGCACGGCAGTGATGCCACGCCGTTGGTGCACAGCAGTGATGCCACGTTGTAGGTACACAACGGTGAGAGTTTTGTGGATGTTTCGGACTTTGACCGCGAGTTTGGGCATCAGCTTTATGATCGCCTTGTGGGCCAATTTTCAGTCCCGTTCACCGACGGTTTGGTCCCCGTCAGGGTGTTCTTTATTAGTTGAGGGATCGACCTCGACCCGTGGGTCCGTTGGGGCTATGATAGCATGTTGAGCGACCAACTATGGCACGAGATTGTGCCTTTTGAGGATCCCTTTTGAGGGTAGCCTGCAGTTGTGTTGTCCACTCGAGTGGTTTCGGATCGGGAGGTAACCGAGTGAAGACCCCAGCGCATTGGATTCCCTTCCTTATTGGATTAATATGCGGGTATGCTCGGGTCGTCTTGTTGAGGTTGGCACCATGTCGTGGTTTGGTGCGTGTTACACGTGTGGTTATTTCAGTTTCCCCCAGCCTTTTAGTGGAGCCCTTTTGTTTTTCACGTCTCAGCTCAGTAATGATGTGATTTTCCTCGCCCGTGATTGACTTACCTCTTGAGATCTGTGATTGTTGGAGTACGAGGGACGCCCGTAGCAATTTCTGGCTCGAGAGATGAGAGAATTGCACATCGGGTCATACCGTACTTGTGGTTGTTGTTGCGAAGTAATCACGAGGAGCGAGTGGGGTTTAGGGAGCTGGAGGCATATTGTTAGATACCTAGCCGTGGTATTCTTCACTCCTGATGGGCTTGAGCTAGTTTCGAGGATGAAACTTTCTTTTAGTGGGGGAGGGTGTGAGGTCCCGGAATCTCCCGCGTAGGGTTTGCCGGTTGATTGGCAGCTTTTAGGGGCCGTTGGGAGTGTATGTGCGCTTGTCGGGCCCAAGAAATGGATTTGTGATGCAATTTGGGATTTAGTTGCATCACTGGAGGCCTGCGTGATGTGTCGGTGGTGTTTGCGCGCTTTTTGGACACAAGTGTTGGACTTCGTGCTTAAAAGGAGATCCCGTGGGAAATTGGAGGACCCGTCGGGTGTTTGGAAGTGGTTTCGCGCGATTCAGATGTCAAAATTGGACTCCGGGCGAAGTTTGGATAAGAGTTTACCTCTCCGGTCGCCTTCGGGAATTTTTAGAGTTGGAATTTGGCAAATCGGACTTTAAAAATGGACCCGGCGCGAAAATCGGATCGAGTGGGCTATCCGGGGGCACTCCGCAATTTTCGGATGAGAATTTGGAGAAATGGACATCGTTTTAGGATTCAGCGCGCGAAATCGCTAAGAATGGACTATTTACTTGTTTGTTTTGGAGCCCGGATGAAGTGCGCGTTTTTCGAGACGACGCGGCATGAATCCCGAGGCGAGGCGACGGCACAGAAATCAAGGCGGTGCGGCGTGCGGCTCGAGGCGCGCGGCAGGCGCACAGTGCGCGTTGGGGAAGCACGCCCGCCTGCGCGGGAGGCGCGCGGGGGCCGCCACGTGGCGGGCCCCCACTGGCGCCCGCTCGGGCACGCGGGTGCACGCGCCCGTGTGGCGCGCAACCTGCGCGCTCGCGTGGCGCGAGTGGGAGCGCGCCACGTAGCGCACTGGGCGCGTGCGTGGACCCGGTGCACGCGCCCAGCTACGTGGACCGGGGTTTCGGGCTCCCTGGTTGGCCGGTGCACCGTAGACCGGTGCACCGTGGACCATCCCCTTCCTCCTCTTCTTTTCTTCTTCTTCTTTCTCTCCCGCACGCCATTCTTTCTCCTCCTTGTTCTTTTCTTTCTTCCCCGAGAGCGAGAGGGAGTGAGGGAGGAGGTTGCGTGAGGTGCGGCGGCGCGTCGTGGACCTCGTTTTGCGTGCGAGGTCGCCCGGCGGAGCGTTTCGGCGACGGCGACGCAATCGGGTAGGTCCCGTGTGTTGGTTTTTCTGTATTTTTATAAAGTTTTTGGAGCGTTATTTTAGACAGTAATTAACCCTCTTGCTCTTTTCTGTGTTGGGCACCGTGCACCGTTTTGCGTGCGGACTCCGTTTTGCGTGCGGACTCCGGCACCGTGCACCGTTTTGCGTGCGGACTCCGGCACCGTGCACCGTTTTGCGTGCGGACTCCGGCACCGTGCACCGTTTTGCGTACGGATTCTGTTTTGCGTGCGGACTCCGGCACCGTGCACCGTTTTGCGTGCGGACTCCATTTTGCGTGCGGACTCCGGCACCGTGCATCGTTTTACGTGCGGACTCCTGCACTGTGCACTGTTTTGCGTGCGGACTCCGTTTTGCGTGCGGACTCCGGCACCGTGCACCATTTTACGTGCGGACTCCGGCACCGTGCACCGTTTTGCGTGCAGACTCCGTTTGGCGTGCGGATTCCGGCATCGTGCTCCGTTTTGCGTGCGGACTCCGGTAGCGGACATCGTTTTGCGTGCGGATCGCGTGGAGGCCAATTGCAAGTGTCTACGAGCAATTGGTGGCAAATCGAGGTGGGTGGCCTTATCTCCAAGTTTTATGGACTGTACATTAATTCTATTGATGTAGGACTATGCATGATAGTTTATTTCCTTGTGTAGCATGCTAGATTGTTGGAATAGTTATTCCTTTTTATCATCTGTTAATACAGCTATCTTGGAACTTGACCTAGCACCCCCGTCATATGTTGCATGTGTAACCAGACCAGTAGAAAACCCTCACTTGGGCTAGGGTTAATTATGTTTAGACACCCACATTGTTTTTCTATCCCTGGACATAGTGTTATCCTCGCCCGGGTAGTGGGCCGAGAGGTCGGGATTTTCTTTTAGTGTGGGATGCGTTTGCACTCGTGCTTGGGAGCAGAGTGGAGTCTGGAGAGGCTAGTGTCTCGTGTTCCGTGTGAGCTGATCAGCTGAGTCGTAGAGAGTGCTCCGACTGTTGTGCGAGATATTTGGGGATCTTGAGTCCTACCGTTCTGGGAGTGAGCGTGGTTTTTGGCTATAGCCTGCTTATGCCAATTTGTGATACTCTATGCCGCGCCGTTTTCCTCAGTTAGAGTCGCGTCCCTGAGATGCCGCTGTGGATACGATGGGCCTGTTGAGGCAGTTTTGCGCGAGGGGTGAGTTAGTCGGGCAGGACGCCCCACGTAAATCCCGTCCTCATGGGGATGTGTGGTAGTGGGCAGGCGCGTTCCTAGTCGACAGGCGCAGGCTTGACTGGACCCTATGAGGCAGTCAGTTCGATTAGGTCTATTGAGCACCTTGGGTGCGAGTGGTCTCTTTTACTTTCATCTGTTCCACTTTTTAAGTATCTAGATAGAGGTATGGTAGCTGTAGAGCAGCTCCAGCTTTTCTTGTTCAGATTTCATTGCACTGTTATCTTTTACCTCTAGTAGACTTAGTGGGCAGACCGTTGGGCTTGTTGACGGCACCCACTGAGAACTACTGTGGGAAGTAGTTCTCACACCCGTCGTGGTGTCTTTTTCCCCAGGAACTTCTTCTCCTGTTCCTGTTGCTCTAGTTGCTGATCCTTCTGACCGAGGCGAGGGAGTCGCGAGCTAGTTCCCTACCCGTCATTGGAGTGTAGCGGTACCCCTTCTGTGACACCCCCGGAATTTGGATTAGTCCTCTATATAAATGATATAATAGGACTAAATCTCAAACCCGGCTATAGCATTTTGGATGGTAGCAAGATCCAAGAGGAACATGAGAGTTAAGCGTGCTAGAGCTAGAGTAGTTCTAGGATGGGTGACCCCCTGGTAAGTGGGGCTTCACAGTTGGTATCAGAGCCATTCACCAGCCGGAAATGTGAGACGAGTCTCGGCTGAGCCAGGGTTATATAGCGGGTAGAGCGAGGCTCCCCGACTAATGACCGTTGTGAGTGGAGTGCAGCTCCTCACAAGGTCGGCTAAGGCTAGCGAGACGAGTCTCACATCGCCTGGTGCTTGTGAGTGTGCTTGAGCCTGACGTGGACGTCAGGGCTTAAAGGGGGGAAGAATGTGACACCCCCGGAATTTGGATTAGTCCTCTATATAAATGATATAATAGGACTAAATCTCAAACCCGGCTATAGCATTTTGGATGGTAGCAAGATCCAAGAGGAATATGAGAGTTAAGCGTGCTAGAGCTAGAGTAGTTCGAGGACGAAACTTTCTTTTAGTGGGGGAGGATGACTGTGGCACGAGATTGTGTCTCTTGAGGATCCCTTTTGAGGGTAGCCTGCAGTTGAGTAGTCCACTCGGGTGGTTTTGGATCGGGAAGTGACCGAGTGAAGACCCAAACTTATTGGATTTCCCTTCCTTATTGGACGAGTCTGCGGGTATGCTTCGGGTCGTCTTGTTGTGGGTGGCACCATGTTGTGGTTTGGTGCGTATTACACCTGTGGTTATTTCAGTTTTCCCCCAGCCTTTTAGTGGAGCCCGTGGTTTTTCACGTCTCAGCTCAGTAGTGATGTGATTTTCCTCGCCGTGATTTACTTGCCCCTTTGAGATATGTGATTATTGGAGTACGAGGGACGCCCGTTGCAATTTCTGGCTCGAGAGATGAGAGAATTGCACATCGGGTCATACCGTACTTGTTGTTGTTGTTGCGGAGTAATCACGAAGAGCGAGTGGGGAAGCTGGAGGCGTATTGTTAGATACCTAGCCGTGGTATTCTTGACTCCTGATGGGCTTGATCTAGTTTCGAGGACGAAACTTTCTTTTAGTGGGGGAGGATGTGAGGTCCCGGAATCCCCCGCGTAGGGTTGCTGGTTGTTGGGCAGCTTTTGGTCGCCGTTGGGGGTGTTGGTGCACGTGTTGGGGGCCCAGAAATGGATTTGTGATGCAAGTTGGGATTTGCTGGCATCACTGGAGGCCTGCGTGGGTAGCGCGCAATTTGGACACAAGTGGTGGACTTCGGGCTTAATTGAGACCCCGTGGGAAGTTGGAGGACCCGTCGAGTGTTTAGAAGTGATTTCGCACGATTCAGATGTCAAATTAGACTCCGGGTGAAGTCCGGATAAAAGTTTACCTCTCCGGTCGCCTTCGGGAATTTTTAGAGTTGGAATTTGGTAAATCAGACTTTAAAAATGGACCCGGCGCGAAAATCGGATCGAGTGGGCATTCGGCAAATTTTCGGATGAGAATTTGGAGAAATGGACATCGTTTTTGGATTCAGCGCGCGAAATCGCTAAGATTGGACTATTTATTTGTTTAATTTGGAGCCCGGATGGTTTGCACGTTTTTCGAGGCGACGCGGCACGAGATTCGAGGCGGGCGCGTTTTGCGAGGTGTCGCAGCACGCTTTCCGAGGGCGTACGGCGCACGCGTGGGCGGCAGGCAGGCACGCTTGGGAAGCGCGCCTGCGGCGTGGGGCGCACGCGGGGGCCGCCACGTGGCGGGCCCCCACTGGCGCCCGCTCGGGCGCGCGTTACACCGCGCCCGTGTGGCGGGCCCGTGTCCCGCGCCTGCGCGGGCACGGTGTCACGCGCCCGTGTGGCGCGCGGGCTGCGCGCCCACGTGGCACGCAGGGGCGCAGCCACGTGGCGCGCCCCGCGGTTGCCTGCGCCTGGTGCACCCGGCTGGGTGCTGTGGACCGCGGGTGCACCGTGCACCGCGGGCCGTGGACCACCTCCTCCCCTCTCCCTCTTTTTCCTCTTCTTCTTCCTCCCCGCAAGCCACCTTCTTCCCTTTCTTTCTTTCTTCTGCACCCGAGAGCGAGAGGGAGTGAGGGAGGAGGTTGTGGGAGTTGGCGTTTCGCATCGCGGGCCTCGTGGAGCGCGCGAGGCTTCCGATGGGGGCGTTGCGGCGACGGCGGCGCAGTCGGGTAGGTCCCGTGTGTTGGTTTTACTGTATTTTTGTACAGTTTTTGGGGCGATCTTTTGGACTGTATTTAACCCTCTTGCTCTTTTCTGTGTTGGGCACCGTGCACCGTTTTGCGTGCGGACTCCGGCGCCGTGCACCGTTTTGCGTGCGGACTCCGTTTTGCGTGCGGACTCCGGCACCGTGCACCGTTTTGCGTGCGGACTCCGGCACCGTGCACCGTTTTGCGTGCGGACTCCGTTTTGCGTGCGGATCCTGGCACCGTGCACCGTTTTGCGTGCGGACTCCGGCACCGTGCACCGTTTTGCGTGCGGACTCCGTTTTGCGTGCGGATTCCGGCACCGTGCACCGTTTTGCTTGCGGACTCCGGCGCCGTGCACCGTTTCACGTTCAGACTCCGTTTTTGGTGCGGACTCCGGCAGCGTGCTCCGTTTTGCGTGCGGACTCCGACGGCGTGCCCCGTTTTACGTGCGGATCGCGTGGAGGCCAATTGCAAGTGTCTACGAGCAATTGGTGGCAAATCGGGGTGGGTGGCCTTATCTCCAAGTTTTATGGACTGTACAGTATTTCTACTGATGTAGGACTATGCATGATAGTTTATTTCATTGTGTAGTATGCTAGATTGTAGGAATTGCTATTCCTTTTATTGTCTGTTAATATAGTTATCTTGGAACTTGACCTAGCACCCCCGTCATATGTTGTATGTGTAACCAGACTAGTAGAAAACCCTCACTTGGGCTAGGGTTATTTATGCTTAGACATCCACACTGTTCATCCCTGGACATAGTGTTTTCTCGCCCGGGTAGTGGGCCGAGAGGTCGGGACTTGCTTTTAGTGTGGGATGCTTTTACACTCTTGCCTGGGAGCAGAGTGGAGTCTGGTAGTTGTACTGGGTTGCGTATCTGTGCCGGGAGCCGTTTGGGTAAACGGTAGTCCCGGGAGGTCTTGTTTCCCTGTTGTGCCGTCGTGGTGGGAGCCGTTGCGCAGACGGCAATCCCGGGCCGTCGAGTATCTTCCGGTCCGTCTTGTTGGGAACCGTTGGGGTTAACGGTGATCCCAGGTCGTTGAGTGTTGTCCGACCAGTACTGTTAGCTTGAGTTGTGGGTCGTTCCTGGCTGTGGAGTACCTCCAGCCAGCGTGCCTCGTGCTGTGAGCTGTTGGAGAGGCTAGTGTCTCGTGTTCCGTGTGAGCTGATTCAGCTGAGTCGTAGTGAGTGCTCCGACTGTTGTGCGAGATATTTGGGGATCTTGGGTCCTATCGTTCTGAGAGTGAGCGTGGATTTTGACTATAGCCTGCATATGCCAATGTTTGATACTCTATGTCGCGCCGTTTTTCCTCAGTTGGGGTCGCGCCCCCTGAGATGCCGCAGTGGATGCGATGGTTGGCCTGTTGAGGCAGTTTTCCGCAGTGGATGCGATGATGGGCCTGTTGAGGCAGTTTTGCGCGAGGGGTGAGTTAGTCGGGCAGGACGCCCCACGTAAAACCCGTCCTCATGTGGATGTGTGGTAGTGGGCAGGTGCGTTCCTAGTCGACCGGCGCAGGCTTGACTGGACCCTATGAGGCAGTCAGTTCGATTGGGTCTATTGAGCACCTTGGGTGCGAGTGGTCTCTTTTACTTTCATCTGTTCCACTTTTTGAGTATCTAGTTAGAGGCATGGTAGCTGTAGAGTAGCTCCAGCTTTTCTTGTTCAGATTTCATTGCACTGTTATCTTTTACCTCTAGTAGACTTGGTGGGCAGACCGTTGGGCTTGTTGACGGCACCCGCTGAGAACTACTATGGGAAGTAGTTCTCACACCCGTCGTGGTGTCTTTTCCCCAGGAACTTCTTCTCCTGTTCCTGTTGCTCCAGTTGCTGATCCTTCTGACAGAGGCGAGGGAGTCGCGAGCTAGTTCCCTACCCGTCATTGGAGTGTAGCGGTACCCCTCCAGAGGAGAGCTTCAGTAGATTAGTTTACTTCTTTTTCCTCTGTTGAGAGACCTTTGTGGTGAGTTATAGAGTTGTACTTTATTTTACAGTTTGAGAGACTGATGTAGTGAGGATATTCTTGTATCGAGAGTCTGTACACTGATGTATTTATTGGAGATACCTCCCTTTTGAGTTTTGTATCAGAGGACTTTGTATACGATCGTATTTGGGAGATGGATATTGTATTATTTTCAGTTGTACAGTGTTTGGTTTTCAGTTTTTAGTAGTTTACTTTCCGCTCTGATATCTGTATACTGTAGTTGATTCTTTCTGCAGGTTAGACGCTTCGTCTGTACGGCAGTTTCCGTACAGACGGCGGATCTGTTGGCGAGCCCGGGTCGCAGTTTCGACCCCGGGGCGTGACACCTTCAGAGGAGAGCTTCAGTAGATTAGTTTACTTCTTTTTCCTCTGTTGAGAGACCTTTGTTGTGAGGTATAGAGTTGTACTTTATTTTACAGTTTGAGAGACTGATGTAGTGAGGATATTTGTATTGAGAGCTTGTACACTGATGTTTTTGGAGATATCTCCCTTTTGGGTTTTTGTATCAGAGGACTCTTTATATGATCGAATTTGGGAGATGGATATTGTTTTTATTTTCAGTTGTACAGTGTTTGGATTTCAGTTTTAGTAGTTTACTTTCAGCTCTGATATCTGTGTACAGTAGTTGATTCTTTCTGCAGGTTAGACGCTTCGTCTGTACGGTAGTTTCCGTACAGATGGCGGATCTGTTAGCGAGCCCGGGTCACAGTTTCGTCCCCGGGGCGTGACATGCACCACCTCGAAGATGTCGCTTCGTAAACCGTCCACAAAAAGACGGGCTTTCTGAGATTCATCTCTTATGACAAAGGGAACACATTTGACCAACCTCACAAATGCCCGTTGGTATCCCATAACCGTCCGATTTCCTTGCTCGATGTGCTGGAGGTCATCTTCCATCTGCTGTGTGATGCTGTCGGGGAGAAATGCCCCAAACAGTTTTTCTCGGAACGTGGTCCAAGATGGAAGGGCGGTGCCCACCGAGAGGTACGGGCGCACCGTCTTCCACCACAGGCGGGCGTTTCCCTCAAGGAAGTGGACTGCCAAAGGGACTCGTTCATGTTCCTCCATCAATATGTCTTCAAAAAGGTTCTCCATGGTATCCACCCATTTTTCCATGACCCAAGGGTCGGTCATCTCTCCCTCAAACACGGGTGGGTCGTACCTCTTGAAATTTGCCAAGTTCGCTGTCAACCTATCCCATTCGGTTTGCCGGATATGGGCTTCCCCCGCAGCATTGGCGGTCATTCTGGGGGTAGGTGTCACCACGGTCTCTCTCAAGGGGTCTCCAATAACGGCTCCTAGCGTAGGTCCCAAAGTTGCTGGTGTTAGCGCTACTGAAGGCATCGTCGGATGAACCGACGGTATCTCGGTCACCGTGGTCGGAGGAGGGGCGACCGTAGTCTCGCTGTCCACCACCGGCGGTCCCGTCACTGGTGCGGTTGGTCCATGCAGAGAAGCCAGGGCGACCTCCATTGGTGTTGTCGACTGTTGCGCCCACTGCCGCATCTGTTCCATAAGGGTTGCTAACTGCCCGGCCATCTCTTGTAGTTGTTGTCGGAGAAGCTGATACTCCGCTACTGTTGGCATCGTACTTTCTGCCCCTGCGTTCTCCGCTGATACCCCATTTCGGGCCATTATTCGCTGTATACAAAGAAACCGAGTCAACCCTAGACCTAACTGGTCTAGCACCACGACCTACAGACGCACCGAAATTAAATCCCCCTTTTTCCCTCGCACACTCACGATCTACTGTACCTACACCTTGGTTATCTCATGTTCAATTTGCTTGTGGCATCATGCACTGTGGATGTTGGTTACTGACTACTGTGGTTAAAGTTGTTTTTCTCTGATAACATTAAATCTGTCACGCCCCGGAGGTCTAAGGATAAGCGGAAAAGCGTATGTATTTTTTTTCTTCGAAGTCAATTAAACGACCTCGCCTACCGGTGCGTGTCAGACCGCCACATGTACAAATTCACTCTTCAAGTGGACAGAGTCTCCTTTGTATATGCACGGCGTCACATTTACAACGACATTCTTTAACCACACAATCACAGTGAAGATAGCAAGAGAGGGTTACACCATTTATTCACATTAAGAGGAACCTACAAGTTTGCAAACGGTGTCCACTCGACACCCATTCCTTTAAAAACGTCTACACATTCACAGTAAGGCGGCTACATCGTTTGAAAGGACAAATCCACAGGTTTTCAAAGTAATGCCCACACGACACTTGATTTTTTAAAAGCATTTTCAAAACCTCTTTTGATATCGTAAAACGGCCGCAAAGGTTAAGAACAATAATTTAAATCCACAGTGATATCAAACAACTAACCAACTATCCAACATGATCCACATTCACACAAATTAAACTACGGTTAAACTAGCATGAGAATAGAGATAACCCAATTAAAAGTTCTGACATAAGGCCTCATACGGCCACAGTTATAACTGCGTTGCCTCACCACCGTCCCGATAGCCACACCTAATCGAACCTGTCACGGAGTGGGTAAAGTCAGTGACAAATAAAGTAGATGTTTTAATAATAAACAATAACTTTAAAATAAATACTCTGCACCGGAACCTTTCGCTCTCCCTTGTCATCAGTCCACATTAATTGAATTAGTCACATAGTGCCCGTCGGGGAGTCGACGATCTCCCCACGGGTAAAATCACACAGTCCACGTCAGGGAGTCGACGATCTCCCCACGCGCAAAATCACACAGTCCACGTCAGGGAGTCGACGATCTCCCCACGCGCAAAATCACACAGTCCACGTCAGGGAGTCAACGATCTCCCCACGCGCAAAATCACACGGGTCATTCCGACCACTTCTCCGGAAAAGTACACTCATGCGGGGGCCATTCCGCCAGTGTACGTGCATCATCCAAAACAGGTTTGCCGAAGTTGGCGTAAATTAAGCACCGCGACACTTGGTCGCCACAAATATCAACAAAGGAACGGTACATAGTAATGCGAAAGGTTAATTCACTGAAAACACCTCATTTACTTTATTAAACAGGTTAGTACGAGCTTTTAGATGATACACTGCACACAATGGACTTACAACACTTGTTGCATAAGAACCCACCTGGAATGAAGATGACTGACCACGCCCGCGACCCTCCTAAGCAAATCAGAACTTCCTGCGGCCTCGATCTATCGGGACTAAAGAATCGATCTTGTTCCCACGCGGCGTTGGGGATCCGGATCCGCTCCCCGTAGATGATGGCGTCTCGTTCTCCGGTCTCCGGCACGTCAATCGGGGCGATCGGGTCCCTCCGCTTTCTCCTTCTTTCCTTCTTTTCTCCTCCGGTTAGGGTTTTATTTTTGGTCTTCGGTACGCACAAGAGGGATGGGTTTGAGGAGACGATCTTTTAAAACTAGGGTTTTCCTTTCGGTAAACGGGGTATAATTATCCTTTTATTATTCATTTATTTTCTTTTATTTCATACGTACAAAAAAAAGGAAAACTCCAATATTCGGATATTTATTATTTAACAGTAAATATCTATTCTCAAGATAATTCCAAGATTCCTCGAAAAGCGTGCCAGATCTTTAGCACGTATTCCGATGCACATTACGGTTACCGCGATCCTAACAACCCATTTTCTTGGTACATACCATAGAAATCCACATCGGGTATTAAATCTTTAATTTTTATTATTATTCCTTAAAGATAATCCCTTAGAGATAATCATTAGAGATAATCCCTTATCCGGTATTTCGAAGATCTTTTAAATTCCACGTACGAAACCCAAAATTCCGCTAAGAGGGATTCTCCAACCAACTTCTTGATAGGAGTGCCACCTAAACAACGTATCTAAAATATTCGGCACGGATTTCGATGCACCATGGTCTTAACGGGTTCGACTTATCCCATCCTATCCGTTAACACAAAAGACCCATTCCAGGAGATCCGTAAGTCGGATTTATGATCCGATTGCACCGCCGTTCATCATTTTTCAAGCTCTATCACCGAAAAATACCCGTACCGTGTGTTAGTCAATTCAGGAGCACTCGATAATTTAATTTCCTCTAACTTATACTCTATTAGCAGGAGGGTAAAATATCACTAGAAAAGTCGTGTCATTACAGTGTATTTAAAATTCCCGGGCGCAAATACACTCGATTAATTACATAGACGGCGGTGTTCACAGCTTCAGCCCAAAAATGTAACGGGAGTTTCCGTCTATGAAGCATCACACGCGCCATCTCTTGAACAACCCTGTTTTTGCGCTCAACTACACCATTCTGCTGAGGTGTATAGGGTGCTGAGAATTCATGTTTTATGCCGTTGGAAGTGCAAAAATCAATGAATTTGGAATTAATGAATTCTCCACCTCTATCACTTCGAACACGAACGATCTATTCATTTCTTTCAATCATAATACGATGACAAACCTCATGAAAAGAGTCGAAAGTGTCCGCTTTCTCTTTTAAAAATGTTACCCATAAGTATCTAGAGAAATCATCAACCAAAAGAAAAATGTACCATTTACCTCCCAAAGATGGTTGACGAGTCGGCCCCATTAAGTCCATGTGCAGTAATTCTAAAGGCCGATTTGTACCAACGTGGTTCAAGTTCTTGTGTGCAGCTCTTGATTGTTTTCCCTTTTGACAACCTCCACACACAATGTTATCTTTAAATGAAAGTTTAGGAACCCCCTTAACCACGTCTTTATTAGAAATCCTTGCTAGTTCTTTAAAGTTTATGTGACCTAGTCTTTCATGCCAAAGAGTTTCAATATCTAAAGAAACTAGGTTACACTTTTCAGAAATTTTGTTCGAAACAACATAGCAATTGTTTTCAGATCTAACCCCTTTTAAAAAGAATACATGGTCCTTATCAGTTACAACACATTCTGTAGAAGAAAATTTAACTGAAAAACCACTGTCACAAAGTTGACTTATGCTAATGAGGTTAGTCTTAAGGCCTTCAACAAATAAGATATTGTTCAAAACTGGGCCTTCTGGAATAGCGATTGTTCCTTTTCCAACAATTTTAGAAGAACGACCGTCGTCGAAAACAACATGTCCTGCGGAGATTTTCTCTAAAGTTTGAAAACTATTTTTCTCACCGGTCATGTGACGAGAACATCCGCTATCCAGATACCAAGACGAGTTGTCATAAGCATGCAAGGAAGTATGAACAACAAGACAAGGGAAGATTTCACCTTTGCGCACCCAAACCTTTTTGGATTGCGTTGGCAATGATTGTGACGTTATTCTCCTTGGTGAAAGCGTCTTGTTTGATTGATTGCTTGACATCGTCTTGTGCGGTGAACTACCAAAGCTCTTTTCCTTTGAAAAGTTTTCTTTTGATCTTCGGGGAATCACCTTTTTGGTAGTTGTTGCAAGAGGTGCTTGATTTGATCGTTTCGTTCCAATCTTGCAATTTCTTCTTATGTGCCTTCCATAACAACAACGAAAACATACCTTTGTACTTGACGATCCCGAAGTAGGTGAGGTAAGGTTGTTGTCGTTGATTGCAGTGAATTCTGTCGTCGGAGGAGGAGTTACCGACTGGGGCACAAAAACTGTCTGACTCGAACTAGGACTGTCTCCAGTTCGACTGTATCCGAGGCCGAATCGGTTTGTTTGACCAAGACCAAGCATCTTATCCAACTTTCTCCTTCCAGAAGAAAATCCCTTTAAATCATCTTTAAGTTGGAAAATGGTCTTCGTCATCTCCATTTTTTCCTGTCGAGCCTCGGAGTAGAGCTTCAAGAAGTAACCAGCTTTATCAACCATTTTTACATGTTCCTTCTCGAAACGCTTATTTTTCTCTTGAAGTGAAGCATTTGCTTTGATCAAGTTATCCCTTTCCACTTCAAGACCGGTCGAGAGAGAAGTTGCCCTTTTTACTTCTTCTTCGAGATCCTGCAATCTCCCTCTCAACCCCTTGTTTTGCTTTGCCAGTTTCTTTGAATCCCTCAAAAGTTTATGGTAGGCAAAAGCAAAGTCTTCACCTTCGGAGTTGCTCGATCCGTTGTCCGTTGCATTCTTTTCAACTTGGGAGGAGTTGGACAAGAAATCGGATGTACTTGCCATAAAGCACACGAAAGGTGAAGTTGTGGACGCGTGGAACGTCGTTGCGTTATTTTCTTCATCACTTGAAGATGACTCATTTGACGTTGAGGTGTCATCCCAAGTGACGGCTTGCATCGCTTTCTTCTTCGACGGATTCTTATTGGGACACTCCGTTGAGATATGGCCGTATCCTCGGCACTTGAAGCATTGGACTTGTCCCTCCGAGCTTTTCTTATCCTTTGAAAAGCTCTCTTGCTTTCTTGACTTGTAGCTTGAAGAACCTTTGCCTTTCTTTGATTTTACGAAGGATGAAGTTTTACTTGAATTACCCCTTCGAAAGTTTCAGCAAAATTTTCTTGTCAAGAGAGCAAGTTGCTTCTCAAAATCCTCCATAGATTGGTTCTCGTCATCGTCTGAGAAGGATGAATCCGCGTTTTCTTCTTTTGTTGTTTTCAACGCAAAACCTGAAGACTTAGAAGAGGATGCCTTTCCAGAAGAATAGTTAGTAGGAAATGTCATTTCATATGTTTGTAATGAACCAACTAATTCTTCTACACGGATTTCGTCCAGGTGTTTAATTATTTCAA
This sequence comes from Tillandsia leiboldiana, assembly GCA_029204045.2. Classification (NCBI taxonomy): domain Eukaryota; kingdom Viridiplantae; phylum Streptophyta; class Magnoliopsida; order Poales; family Bromeliaceae; genus Tillandsia; species Tillandsia leiboldiana. The sequence continues at coordinate 27,145,041 of CM055061.1, forward strand.
TGGACGTAACCTTGGAACGAAATCTTTCAGTAAGAGTCCTTAAACTCTTTCTTATAATTTTAAATTCTGAAATTTTCTCTCCCAAGTTAGCACATGAATTCACGATGTCTTGCAATCGTGTATAGTATTCTGTGAACGATTCATTTTCTGCCATGAAAATAGAGTCAAACTTGCTCGTAAGCATTTGCAGTTTCTGAATCTTCACAAGGTTAGTTCCTGTTAGTTGTATGCCCCAAAAGCCTATCAGGCTGACGCATTTTATTATATGGAACATATTTGTACTTGATCTTTATTATAATTTGGGCATTTTATGCCATTCATGTTTGATGTGTCCATGAATCGTCCTTTGATTTAATGAGATGATAATGTATATTCTTAAGAGTTAAGAATTTGAGATACATATTATTAGTGATTAAGTCATGAATGCTCTCAATCGGAGGATCATCATGGGGACGATGATTGATCCGGCAAGATTGATGTATGTGTCGCTCTCTTTTAGGATGACGAGTCTCAAGTCATTAGTGTGGGGACACTGGAGCGAACGTGCAGGTGGTTGTTATAGAACAAGGGCACTGAGCGTGACCAATTACGATTAGTTACTTGGATGTCTACTCTTTCGTCAGTAACTGATTCGATGTTGCAGTGGTACAACTGATCCTTAGACCTGCGACACCACGGCCATTCAATATGAGGCTACTGTAGTTTGACTATGCAAACTCTGATCCTAGTCACGGGTCTTAGTAGTATATGTTGGCCGCAGTCGGTTCATATTAGGAATGGGTGTTTGTTTACAGGGGATCTATCGCTCTCGGTAGAGAGATAATTAGTCCTATACTATTTGTAAGGCAAAGCTCAGAAATCCTCGGCCGGGGTAATATGGTTCATGGAAAGGTGTTTCCAAGAGTAACCATATGAGCTTGTGTCCTATCAAATTTGTCATATAACGGGTGATGGGGTTTGACGAGTATTCCATGACCTCCACTCAGTTGGGACTATGCGATAGAAGGATTGTATTGTACGGTAACTGCACCTTGAGGTTCAGTCCAATATTCACTTCTGACTGGATTGCCATCATATGCTGCTAGGCGTCACTGGTGGATTGTGGGAACCAATAAGAATAATTATAGGCGAATAATTATTATACGATGGAAGAATCAAAAGTGTTTGATCCATCAAAAGGAGTTTCGATGATGATGTCGATGGGGATCGCATCATATCTCACTACCAGACAGAATTGAACCTATTAGGTCACACACATAAGGAATCGCGCATGATCGATATCAAGGAGATGATAAAGAAGTTTATAGAATGGATTAATTATAATCACAATACTAAAGTTTACTAATTTATTAGTAAAAGGACTAATTTGCAATTATTGTAAATTAGAGGTATTTAAGTGCAAAACTTGCATGGTGTATTTGCTAATTGTTAGTAAATATTTGGAGGACTTATGTGTAAATGTTACACACGTAGGATAATGGATAATCCAATCGGATTAGGATTAGATCTAATTAGTTACTAGATTTTATCTTGAGATTTAATTTAAAAGATCTTTCTTTGTAACTAATTATAAGATTTAATTAGTTACTAGATTTTATCTTGAGATTTAATTTAAAAGATATTTCTTTGTAACTAATTATAAGATTTAATTAGTTACTATATTTTTGGAGATCTTTTCTTTGTAACTAATTATAAGTTACTAGATCTTTCTTTGTAACTAATTATAAGATTTAATTAGTTACTATATTTTAGGAGATCTTTTTGTAACTAATTATAAGATTTAATTTTGTTATAGCCGGCCAACTTCCTATTATAAGAATAGGTAGTACGTATGTGATACGTAACAATTTTGGAGAAAGATAAAGTGGAAATTAATCAAGTCGCGGAACGCGAGAAAACCCTAGCCGCCTATCCTCTCCCTTTTCCTAAAGTCCTCCATAATTAATCGTTCTCGATCTTCGGAAGATTGCTAGCACAATTAGAAGATTGATTCATCCTCCTTACATCGACGCAAGAATTAATTCGCGATCGGATCGCGAATCAAGGAGATCGATTTTTCGATCAAGGGCGTAATTCCGTGTGGACACAAGTAGAGGCCGGGTGCGTGCGCGGCTATCAAGGACGAACAATTTTTACCAACGATCGTCGGCTTCGCGGTGATCTCGACCCGCGCAAGGTAAAAATTAAATCCTAATTGATGAGATCAATTAGATTACCCTTTTATGATCTAAAACAAAACATGAGGTGATCTTGGTTTAAGAAAAAATTTTAATTGCGTTTTTTTCTTCCGCTGCGCATATCCGTATTTTTCTTACAGTGGTATCAGAGCCACCCTCATCGTTTTTTTTAGATCTAATCTCTTTTTCGATGTTGATTGGGTTTTTCTGGAACGATCAAAATCAAAACAATGAAGATTGTTTTTGAGTATATTTTTGATTGTTTTGAAACCCAATTAATTAGAAATCGAATTAGAGAATTTTATTTTATATGCCTGTGATGTGTATGAGGTGATGATCATGGATAGCAACCTTGTGATGATGTGAATGGGTGTAATTTAATAAGGACCCAGTGTTAGATTCCTTTTGAGTGCCTGCGTGCACCAATTAAATTATGTAATTTGGAGACCTGCACGTCTCATTATTATTATGGGTTGTATTGTAATTGTTGCAAAATTAAACGATAAAGGGGTAGTTCTAGGTTCCATGACGATTTGTTCCATTCAAGAGTTGATGCGGTGCAGATCAAGTTTGGACCAAATATTGATCGAGGGAGCCGACAAGAGTTGATCTACTCCAATCTGATCAAGATGCAGAGCAAGTTTTTGTATGTAATACCCTTTGACCCGATTCCGGCCTGGTGGCTCAGGCCCGAATCAAATTAAAATCCATGATCATCACCGGTAGTTATTTTTTTATGTATATATGCGATATATGTGTGCATATGATGCGATGGTTTGCATGAGATGTAAATTTATAAATTAAAACTGATGAGATAACAAATCTCCCTAAATAAAATATTAAGTTAATGGTGTTATGAACCCATTAGTGGCCTTCCATCGTTGTAGGGTGTGGGCGTCTCTTTAGTGTTGATTGATGCACCCGGATACGGGGGTCAGTTGCATTAGGGAGCCGCAACCATTCTATTGGCATGAGATGCTATGTGGTAAGAAAGGGGTTGAATCCAAGAATCTGTCAGGATGAGGATTCAATGACTTTTTTATTTGCATGATGAACGGTGGGTCTAATTTAACCAAAAGATAAGGCCAAGAATCTGTTAGGATGAGGCCTATATTTTTGGAGGCCAAAGATAAAATTGCGATTTGCTTGAGAAGCATTGAACAAGAGTTGTTCACTCATTTCTTTACTCATTGCCAAGAATCTGTCAGGATGAGGTAGTGTGCAAATAGATGGGACCGCAATTCCCACTAGAAACTTTTAGTAAAGTTTTTGTTTTCTCCACTCGGGGAGTGTGGAGATTCGCTAAAATTGGTGGGAGGCACCATTTAGATTTAAAGGCCCTAATCAAAATGGATTATGATTAAGTACACAACTAATTAGAATCTTAACCATCTGCAAAAATGGCCGCCTCTAACCCACTTGTCAAAATACTTGATACTAATCGCCTAACTGGACCGAATTTCACCGATTGGCTGAGGAATTTGAGAATTGTTCTCAATTCTGAGAAATTAGCCTATGTGTTGGACACGGAGGCTCCAGCAATGCCCGAAAATCCAACAGCTCAACAGAAAGATGCTAGAAATAAATGGACTGATGATGATATGAAGGTAAAATGCTACATGCTTGCGTCTATGAGTAATGAGTTGCAACGCCAGCATGAGCACATGGAAAGTGCTACTGACATCTTGCTCCATCTTAAAGAGTTGTATGATGAGCAAAGTCGAACAGCTCGTTACGAGGTGTCAAGGCGACTGTTCAGGACTAAGATGTCTGATGGTCACTCAGTCAATAATCATTGCTTGGTGATGATTAAGGACATTGAGGAGCTTGAGAAGCTCGGAATGACTATGGACGCAGAACTTCAAATTGATTTGATCTTACAATCATTACCTGATTCATTTTCTCAGTTTTTTTTTAAATTTTCAAATGAATAAAATTACTTGCACTCTCGCCGAGCTGTTGAATATGTTGGTCACGGTTGAAGGAATGCTAAAAGTCAATAAGGACAAGGTGAAGGATAAAAACTTTGGAAAGGTATGTCCGAGATTCATATCATTGAAACTACTAGCTTACCGGTTTGTTCTACTTTTACATGGGTCATTGACTCGGGATGCACCTCGCATTTGTGTATTTCAATGCAGGCGCTAAAGAAAAGTAGACGACTTAGGGATGGAGAGATTACCCTACACGTTGGAAACGGAGCAAGAGTTGCTGCTGTTGCTGTAGGGACTTATCCTTTATGTCTACCGACAGGAGTAGTTTTAGAACTTAGAGATTGTCTTTATGTTCCTAGTGCGACTAGAAACCTTATTTCTGTTTCACGTTTGGTATTGGACGGTTATAAGTTTATTTTTGAATCAAACATTTGTTCAATTTATTTGAGGAATAATTTGATAGGTTGTGGTTCTTTAATAGACAATCTCTATTACTTACATATGGATGTTAGTATGAATACAGTTCACAATGACATGAATGAGAATACTATTGGTTTTAAAAGACCTAGAGAGGAGGTAAACAAAACATACTTGTGGCATCTGAGGCTTGGTCACATTGGAGAAGATAGGGTTAACAAGCTGGCTAAGGATGGTATCTTAGGATCCTTACTCCCTGAACCATACCCAGCTTGTGAATCATGTCTTCAAGGAAAAATGACTAAGTCTCCCTTTGTTGGACAAGGACAGAGAGCTACTGAAGTACTCGCCCTGATACATACTGATGTATGCGGCCCATTCGATGTGTCTGCTTGGGGCGGCTATCTCTACTTTATTACCTTTACTGATGATTATTCACGGTATGGGTATGTGTATTTAATTAAACACAAGTCTGAAGTCTTTGAAAAGTTTAAAGAGTTTAGACAAGAAGTAGAAAAGCAAATGGAAAAACCGATTAAGGCTCTTCGATCCGATCGAGGAGGGGAATACCTTAGCACGGATTTCTTAACCTACCTCAAGAATAATGGTATTGTCTCTCAATGGACTCCTCCTGGAACACCAGAACTGAATGGGGTGTCTGAACGGAGGAATCGAACTTTATTAGATATGGTTCGATCTATGATGAGTTTTACAAATTTACCTACGTCACTTTGGGGTTATGCACTTCTTACGGCTATTTATATCTTAAACAGAGTACCTTCCAAATCTGTTCCCACCACACCATATGAGATGTGGCACGGTAGGAAGCCAAGTTTTACTCACATTAAGACTTGGGGGTGTCCGGCTTATATTAAGAAATTAAAGACGGACAAATTGGAAAGCAGATCAGTCAAGGGAAGATTCATTGGTTATCCCAAGGAATCACTTGGATACAATTTTTATCTCCCAGAAAGTCACAATGTGATTGTGAGCCGACATGCCTTCTTTCTTGAAAATGAATTTATTTTAGCAGGAGGCAGTGGGAGAAAAATAGAACTAGAGGAGAAAGTCTCTTTAGAATCGAGCATTCCAAGAGCCCTTCCTGATAACTCTGTGATACCAGAGATTACATTGCCACCTCGCAAGTCTAGTAGAATCTCTCATCCTCCTGATAAATACATGGGATTATTTATAGAGGACATGGAGGAAATGTTCCTAGTGGGAGACAAGGATCATAGAGATGATCCTAAGACTTATAGCGAGGCGATGTCAGACATCGACTCCGAAAAATGGTTGGAAGCCATGAAGTCTGAAATAGACTCAATGTACTCCAATCAAGTTTGGACTTTGGTTGATCCACCGGAGGGTATTGTACCCGTTGGATGCAAATGGATCTTCAAGAGAAAGATTGGTTCTGATGGAAAGGTAGAGACCTATAAAGCTAGGCTGGTAGCAAAAGGTTATAGTCAACGCGAAGGCATTGACTATCAGGATACCTTTTCACCTGTAGCCATGCTTAAATCCATCAGAACTCTGCTTGCTATTGCTGCACATTATGACTACGAGATCTGGCAAATGGATGTAAAAACTGCTTTCCTGAATGGATATCTTGAAGAAGAAATCTATATGGAGCAGCCTTTGGGTTTCACTACCAAAGATAGAAGTCATAAAGTGTGCAAGCTTCAACGATCCATTTATGGGTTGAAGCAAGCTTCTCGGAGTTGGAACACTCGTTTCAATGATGCAGTCGAATCGTTCGATTTCATCAGAAATGAAGAAGAGCCGTGTGTGTATAAAAAGGTTAGTGGGAGTGCTGTTACTTTCCTCGTATTGTACGTGGATGACATACTCCTAATTGGGAATGACATTCCTATGTTAACATCGGTGAAGTTATGGTTATCCAAAGAGTTTTCTATGAAAGACCTTGGAGAAGCATCTTATATCCTAGGGATAAAGGTCTATAGGGATAGACCTAAGAAGTTGCTTGGTTTATCGCAAGCTATGTACATAGATGAAGTGTTGAAAAGGTTCAGCATGGAGAATTCCAAAAGGGGTATGGTACCTCTAAGACATGGAATTCACCTCTCTAAGACTATGTCTCCTAAGACACCTGAAGAGAGAAGTCGCATGAGCAGGATCCCTTATGCTTCCGCAATAGGGAGTTTAATGTATGCGATGCTATGTACTCGACCTGATATAGCACAGGCTGTGAGCGTCACTAGTCGATATCAGTCGAACCCAGGCGAAGAGCATTGGGTAGCGGTAAAGAATATCCTTAAGTACTTGAGAAGAACAAAGGATATGTTCTTGGTTCTTGGAGGTGGAGAACTCAAAGTTGATGGCTATACAGATTCAGACTTTATGTCTGATATAGACGATAGAAAGTCTACGTCTGGGTATCTATTTATTTGCAATGGTGGGTCAATAGTTTGGAAGAGTTCTAAACAAGAGACGATTGCTGATTCTGCTATGGAGGCAGAGTACATCGCTGCATCTGAAGCTGCCAAGGAAGCTGTTTGGATCAAGAAATTTATCACTGAGCTTGGCGTGGTTCCCTCTAGTAGGGATCCCCTGCCACTATATTGTGATAATAATGGCGCCGTAGCATTAGCTAAGGAGCCGAGATCTCATCAGAAATCCAAACATATCGAGCGGCGGTATCACAAGATCAGAGAGTACATCAAAGATAAACATATTGAAGTGCAGAAGGTTGCCTCCGCAGATAACGTGGCGGACCCGCTAACTAAGGCTTTGACTCAGCAAAAACTAGAGACTCATCTTGAGAAGATGGGCATTAGATATATGACTGATTGGCTTTAGTGCAAGTGGGAGATTGTTAGTTGTATGCCCCAAAAGCCTATCAGGCTGACGCATTTTATTATATGGAACATATTTGTACTTGATCTTTATTATAATTTGGGCATTTTATGCCATTCATGTTTGATGTGTCCATGAATCGTCCTTTGATTTAATGAGATGATAATGTATATTCTTAAGAGTTAAGAATTTGAGATACATATTATTAGTGATTAAGTCATGAATGCTCTCAATCGGAGGATCATCATGGGGACGATGATTGATCCGGCAAGATTGATGTATGTGTCGCTCTCTTTTAGGATGACGAGTCTCAAGTCATTAGTGTGGGGACACTGGAGCGAACGTGCAGGTGGTTGTTATAGAACAAGGGCACTGAGCGTGACCAATTACGATTAGTTACTTGGATGTCTACTCTTTCGTCAGTAACTGATTCGATGTTGCAGTGGTACAACTGATCCTTAGACCTGCGACACCACGGCCATTCAATATGAGGCTACTGTAGTTTGACTATGCAAACTCTGATCCTAGTCACGGGTCTTAGTAGTATATGTTGGCCGCAGTCGGTTCATATTAGGAATGGGTGTTTGTTTACAGGGGATCTATCGCTCTCGGTAGAGAGATAATTAGTCCTATACTATTTGTAAGGCAAAGCTCAGAAATCCTCGGCCGGGGTAATATGGTTCATGGAAAGGTGTTTCCAAGAGTAACCATATGAGCTTGTGTCCTATCAAATTTGTCATATAACGGGTGATGGGGTTTGATGAGTATTCCATGACCTCCACTCAGTTGGGACTATGCGATAGAAGGATTGTATTGTACGGTAACTGCACCTTGAGGTTCAGTCCAATATTCACTTCTGACTGGATTGCCATCATATGCTGCTAGGCGTCACTGGTGGATTGTGGGAACCAATAAGAATAATTATAGGCGAATAATTATTATACGATGGAAGAATCAAAAGTGTTTGATCCATCAAAAGGAGTTTCGATGATGATGTCGATGGGGATCGCATCATATCTCACTACCAGACAGAATTGAACCTATTAGGTCACACACATAAGGAATCGCGCATGATCGATATCAAGGAGATGATAAAGAAGTTTATAGAATGGATTAATTATAATCACAATACTAAAGTTTACTAATTTATTAGTAAAAGGACTAATTTGCAATTATTGTAAATTAGAGGTATTTAAGTGCAAAACTTGCATGGTGTATTTGCTAATTGTTAGTAAATATTTGGAGGACTTATGTGTAAATGTTACACACGTAGGATAATGGATAATCCAATCGGATTAGGATTAGATCTAATTAGTTACTAGATTTTATCTTGAGATTTAATTTAAAAGATCTTTCTTTGTAACTAATTATAAGATTTAATTAGTTACTAGATTTTATCTTGAGATTTAATTTAAAAGATATTTCTTTGTAACTAATTATAAGATTTAATTAGTTACTATATTTTTGGAGATCTTTTCTTTGTAACTAATTATAAGTTACTAGATCTTTCTTTGTAACTAATTATAAGATTTAATTAGTTACTATATTTTAGGAGATCTTTTTGTAACTAATTATAAGATTTAATTTTGTTATAGCCGGCCAACTTCCTATTATAAGAATAGGTAGTACGTATGTGATACGTAACAATTTTGGAGAAAGATAAAGTGGAAATTAATCAAGTCGCGGAACGCGAGAAAACCCTAGCCGCCTATCCTCTCCCTTTTCCTAAAGTCCTCCATAATTAATCGTTCTCGATCTTCGGAAGATTGCTAGCACAATTAGAAGATTGATTCATCCTCCTTACATCGACGCAAGAATTAATTCGCGATCGGATCGCGAATCAAGGAGATCGATTTTTCGATCAAGGGCGTAATTCCGTGTGGACACAAGTAGAGGCCGGGTGCGTGCGCGGCTATCAAGGACGAACAATTTTTACCAACGATCGTCGGCTTCGCGGTGATCTCGACCCGCGCAAGGTAAAAATTAAATCCTAATTGATGAGATCAATTAGATTACCCTTTTATGATCTAAAACAAAACATGAGGTGATCTTGGTTTAAGAAAAAATTTTAATTGCGTTTCTTTCTTCCGCTGCGCTTATATCCGTATTTTTCTTACAGTTCCTTCATGTGTAACTTGAAGAACATCCCAGATTTCTTTCGCAGTCTCACATGCCAAGACGCGAGAGAACTCAGTTTGTGACAAAGCATTAAATAAGGCGTTAATTCCTTTGCCATTATAAGAAGATGAGTCAATCTCTTTCTTGGTCCATTTCGACCTAGGTTTGATGGTGCGAACATCAGCAAAAATTTCAGTTGGATTTGACCATCCTAACTCGATTGATTGCCACACCCGTTCGTCGATGAAAATTAAAAAAGCTTTCATCCGTACTTTCCAGTAGGCATAATTTGTTCCATCGAAGAACGGGGGTCTGTTGATGTTTCCACCTTCAACCATTATTTACAACCCTATTCCCTCTCTGATACCAATTGATGGGTTATGTATAATATAGATCTAAATAGTGAAAAAAACACCTAGAGGGGGGGTGGATAGGTGTAAACAATAAACACTCAAAAATCGTTGCGCAATAAAACCCAATGCGGAAATGAAAAATAACACGCAAGATTTTTACGTGAAAAACTTCAAAACCGGAGTAAAAAACCACGGGACCGATAACACGGCGAAATCCACTAGAATTAAAACACATACAAAGGTGATGTACCGTACTCACAGACGACTCGACCTTTTTCCATACGCTCCTAGTAGATCTTCTCCGCTCGCTCCGCAACGCTCCTCGAATCCACGATTAGCGTCCAACGCCGAATCCACGGCGTCCAACGTCGAATCCACGACGTCTGACCGAATCCACGGTCTTCACCCAGTAGTACGTCTCGAATCCATGAACGTACCTCGCTCCGAATCCACGAGAGCGGTAGCACCTTGAATCCACAAGGCCACGCGAGTCCACGCGCTGATTTTGGAAAAATCGTTGTTTTTGGGTTGTGATGATCCGCCGAATACTTAGATTAGAAATAGATCGGAAATACCATCTAAGTATTCATTAATTTGATTCTACTCAAAACCTGAGTATGAAAACCTAGAATCAAATTAATTAATATAGATGAAGAAACATAGAATTAAATCTAGTTATTTCCTTTCTTCTCTATAGGTGGATTTCTCTTTTTCGACCGTATTTTGGATTACCCTAAAAAATGAATCGTAGTGTTTATTTATAGGTTAGAAACCGTTGGAAGAAGATAAGAATAAAAAACTAATTTTATCTGGAATTTTTCAGGACGACGGTCCGGACTGGAAATCGGCGGTCCGGACTGTCGTGGCTAAACAGACTATTTCCAGAAAAACACACGTTCGGGGTCTGGAACGAGATGCCACGGTCCGGACTGTTCATGCATTTTCAGCAAAACCCACATTTGGGGTCTGGAACAAAACCAGGTGTGTTCCGGACTGGATTGCGCATGAATTACCCTATGTTCGGGGTCGGGACTGTGGTTGCCTGTTCCGGATCCTGAACATATAATATGTCCAGTTTTTTATTTTTATGCGATTAAAAATCCATCCAAGTGTTTCTACACTATAAGAAGTATTCGGATCACCAAAATTATTTAGTTAAACATACCTGATCCTTTTGAATTCTTCTTGCTTGAGATTGAGGTATATGATTCAAGCTTCTTCATCTCCAATCTTCAAGACTTAACCACTTTCATGAAATACGCCAAAACAAATTCCTTAACAACGGTGAGGCCGCAACTTGAGGACTGTGGCCCTATTCAGGGCTAAGTACTTATTTACCTGCTTTTTGTTTATTTCATTCGGGTTAGTAGCTTATGTGAGTTGATACCTCTGTATGGTTGATGTGGATGTTGGGATGGCTTCGTATTCATGTGGATGACTGTTTAACTCTATTACCTGCTAGCCGGTCGGTTGCAAATAACTGAAAAGGCTTTGCGAAAATGTTTTGAAAAACATATGTGTCGTGTGGGCACCATTTTTAAAACCCTGTGAATTTATCCTTTCAAAGTTAGTCGGCCTCTTTAATTCCTGATACAATGTGGTCTCTGCTTTCCTTTACTTATGTGCACTAGCGTGGTTAAAGTGAATGCTGTGGTTGTGACGCCGTGCATATACAGAGGAGACTCCGCCCGTTTGCGGGGTGAATTTGTATATGCGGCGGATCTGGGCACGCACCGGGGAAAAAGGGTTTAAAAAAAAAAAGAAAAGGAAACATATACATATATATCACAAATTCGTTTTTATTTCTTGTGCTTGCCTACCACTTATTTAAAACCCCGGGGCATGACAGATTAAGATGGTATTCGAGAGAAACAACTTTAACCACGGTAGTCGGTGTCCAGCATCCACGGGGTACATCACCACTAACTACTAACCAATGAAATGATCAGGGTATAGGTGCGTAGAGCGCGAGTGGTTAAAGGGGAGGGGGAGAGTTTGGGGTCCCTGATCTCGATAGTTTGTAATGGTGCTAGGCTGGCTAAGTCTAGAGTTGACTTGATTTATGTATGTGTACAGATCATAGCCCGGACTAGATCGTCAACTGACGACGTGGGGGCAGACGCTACAGCGTCGACGGCCGCGGAGAATCAGCTCCTCCGGCAGTAGCTACGGGAGATGGCCGGACAATTGGCGACCCTCACTGTCACGCCCCGGGGGTTAGCATCGCGCGGAAGAGGAGCCACCGATGCCCCTGAATCAGCCATATATTTTTTTTTTGTAAAACAATACTCCCCGGCGCGTGCACAGACCCGCCGCATACACAAATTCGCTCTGTGAACGGGCAGAGTCTCCTTTGTATATGCACGGCGTCTCAACTATAAGGTGCCTCACAAGGCGTAGCACATACAATCTCTAACCACAGCAGTTAAGGTCTCGTTCACATGCAACCATACAACTCGCGTGAAAACCTATTATTCACTTAGCGCAGGGAGGCCGATGTTTTGAAAGGATAAAGAATCACAAGGTTTTGAAAGCGGCATCCACACGATGCCATCGTTTAATGAAAGACAGTTTGAAAGCCACATAAATCCACAGGGTTTGAAAAGCTAGGTGCCCACACGACACCCACGTTTTAAAAGTAGTTTTCGCAACCGATTTACTTTGCTTTTTCATTGTTTAAAACGGCCAAGCATGAAAGGAAGCAACAATCCATCATTTATTCAAAAGGAGGAAAGGGCAACATCCACTTCGACCCCACGAGGGTATCGCAATCCACATCTAGCTAGCATGAATAATAACTGAAAAGGGAGAAGAAAGTCACTGTATCTGAAGTCACCAAAATGCCAGATCAGCACTCTCGCGGCCTCACCGGTGCCCCAGTACCCGCCCTTGGACGAACCTGTCACGGAGTGGGAAGTCAGTGACTGGAATAAACATAATGAGCAAGAAAACTATAATAATCAAACCACTGTAACCAGAGCAACTGTCACCCCTCATACGTCATCAACATGAATATGTCCTGCACCAAACATAAACCGGGCACCCTCCCCGGACACCGCACCGGGCCCCTACCCCGGTGCCCCCCCCCCTCCCTGCCGAGCACCTGCCTCGGCCGCCGAGCACCAACCTCGGCGTCATTGCTCACACCCTCCACCTATGAGGGCCCCCATTCCTAACGCCACCTCCGCGTGGGGTACACGGGTCAACGTACCACTTTTCCGGAAAAGCACACCCTTGCGGTGGCCAAACCGCTGGTGTGCGTGTAGCAAAACTTGAGCCTCAGATGATAAAGCGAAAGAAGTAAGAACCGGGGTCAGCGTTACTCATAAGGACAACCAGAAGGGAAAAACACTTTTGCTCTTGAGGAAAACTTAAAGTGAAAAACACCGTTGCTCGTTGGGAGCAACCTAAAGAGAAAACACACCTTTGCTCACGAAGAGCAACTTAGAAAGAAGCACCTTTGTTCATGTGGAGCAACTTAGAAAGAAACACCTTTGTTCATGTGGAGCAACTTAGAAAGAAACACCTTTGTTCATGTGGAGCAACTTAGAAAGAAACACCTTTGTTCATGTGGAGCAACTTAGAAAGAAACACCTTTGCTCGTGTCCGCCCTTACCCAGTTAACCTCGGCGAAATTACCCACCTTTGCGTGTGTGTCGTCCGGCGTTTGGTACGTCCGCGATTGTGCGTCCGTTGCCAACAATGTCCTGCACTCCTGAAGGAATAAGGGCAAGTCAAGACTAAGGATCCGAAACTCACACCGACTCCCACCCATGTGCGGCGGAGTTCCCCGCCCGGCACCGGCCCGTGCAGCGCACACTCCGCCCGAGCACAGCACCCCGCGGCCCCAGCCCGCGGTGCAGGGCGACTCCGCGCGGCACCAGCCCGCGCGGCCGTCCCTCCTTGCGGGCGGCCCCGCGGTGCGGAGGCGACCCCGCGCGGCACCAGCCCGCGCGGGCGCCCCACCTTGCGGCGGCCCCGCGCGGCCAAGCGCCGCGCGGGCGCATGCCCGCGGTGCGGAGGCGACCCCGCGCGGCACCAGCCCGCGCGGGCGCCCCACCTTGCGGGCGGCCCCGCGCGGCCAAGCACCGCGCGGGCGCATGCCCGTGGTGCGGAGGCGACCTCGCGCGGCACCAGCCCGCGCGGGCGCCCTACCTTGCGGGCGGCCCCGCGCGGCCAAGCGCCGCGCGGGCGCATGCCCGCGGTGCGGAGGCGACCCCGCGCGGCACCAGCCCGCGCGGGCGCCCCACCTTGCGGGCGGCCCCGCGCGGCCAAGCGCCGCGCGGGCGCATGCCCGCGGTGCGGAGGCGACCCCGCGCGGCACCAGCCCGCGCGGGCGCCCCATCTTGCGGGCGGCCCCGCGCGGCCAAGCGCCGCGCGGGCGCATGCCCGCAGTGCGGAGACGACCCCGCGCGGCACCAGCCCGCGCGGGCGCCCCATCTTGCGGGCGGCCCCGCGCGGCCAAGCGCCGCGCGGGCGCATGCCCGCGGTGCGGAGGCGACCCCGCGCGGCACCATCCCGCGCGGGCGCCCCACCTTGCGGGCGGCCCCGCGCGGCCAAGCGCCGCGCGGGCGCATGCCCGCGGTGCGGAGGCGACCCCGCGCGGCACCAGCCCGCGCGGGCGCCCTACCTTGCGGGCGGCCCCGCGCGGCCAAGCGCCGCGCGGGCGCCCCGCCCGCGGCCGGCCTGGCGGCGGCGGTGGCGGCGCTCCCCGCGAAGGCTCCACCCCGAACGTCTACTCTAAAGAAACTAATAAAAACTCACCTTTGATCCGCCGGAAAAGAGAGGAAAGGGATCGTCCTAACGTTGCTCGGTTGATCCCGCGTGCAAGCAACCTCCGTCCTTTTCTCCCTTCTCTTTTTCCTTCTCGTGGCGTCTCTTAAAGAGGAACCCTAGCCGTCTTTTCCTCTTTTCTTTTTCCTTCTCGTGGCGTCTCTTAAAGAGAAACCCTAGCTGTCTTTTCCTCTTTTCTCTTTTTTTTTTTTTTTCCTTCTCGTGGCGTCTCTTAAAGAGAAAACCCTAGCCGTCTAATGAAGCGACCTAGGAGGGAACGCATAAAACCCTAGGTTCCTCAAAGGTTTAAAAGGTGATTAAATAATAGGGACAGATCCGGTGGCTAGAAATACCTCGAGAAACGTGCCGATCGTCCGCACGGATCCCGGGGCGCCTAAGTAGGGTTCGAACTTCGGAAAATTATTCCGGGTGAACCGGGAGTCGGAATCTGAAACCGATCGCGCCCCCGTTCTCTAATTTGCGAGCCCTTCCGCCTAAAAATGTCCGCGAGCCCCGACGGATTCCCCGGCAGAACACTAAAAATTGTCCCTCAGTCGGGCAGTCGAAGAAACAGGGGGTGACGGGGAGGGTCACGGAAAAGTCAGGTCTTACATCACTCACTAATAAAAACAAGTTTCGTCCCCGAAACTTAACTCCCGCCTGCGGCGAAGGGGGTCCGGGTAGCACTCCTTCATCCTTGATTCGGGTTCCCAAGTTGTCTCACGTTCTTCCAGATTGCTCCAAAACGCCTTCTCGTAGGGAAAAGTCCGACTTCGTAGCTTTTCAGTCCTCCCGCGCTAGGGTCAGCACCGGCTCTCCCTCGTAGTTCAAGTTTTCTTTGAACTCGATTCGCAGAGTCGTCAAGCACTCGCGACGGATTGGGGGATACTTCCGAAGCGTGAATGCGCGGACACGACCAGAACTCGGTCGAGGTTTGGTGGTAGGGCGAGGCGATGTGCCACGGGGCCGACACACTCCGGGATCCCAAACAGTCCCCACGTACTATGGCGCAACTAGCCTCTCAGCCCGACCCGCTTCGCCCCTGATCGTCCCAACAAATCGGGGGTTTGCAGCGCTTACCGCACAATGCTTTGTACGGTGTCACCCGGGTGCTTGTCTGGAAATTGACGTCGTAGGCGTACTCGACGAGGGGTAGGTAGCGTGACCATCCGCCCATCCAAAACCAATATGCACGCTCGGAGTATGTCCTCGAGGATCTGGATCGCCCGTCCGGATTGCCCATCCATCTGAGGTGGAAGGCCGGGCTGAAGTGTGGCTTGGCCCGAAGTGGTAGGTAGCGGCGTCCCGTGTAGCCTCGCAACTCATCGATGTATACTCGGTTAGTCGGTCACGTGCCCAGATCGTAACCCTTCAATGGTCCTAACCACCGTCTTCGCCGTAGGTTCGGCTCCTTCTGGGTGGAAGGGCGCTTCCGGCTTTGGTGGTCTGTGGGTATGTTACCGTGGGCCCCGAAGAGATAATGCCCCGACAGTCTCAGGACGAGGACGACCGCGGCAAACCCCGGGTCGGGTGTCGGTTAGTTCTACATGTAGTCCTTGAATTGCCCTGTCGCATAGGCTACGACTCTTCCTTACTGCCTTAGTACTCCCTCCAGTCCAGTTCGCGATGCAGTGCAGCATACCTCGAAGTCTTCCCCGGGCGTGGGTACGGCGAGCACGGGCGTCCTTGTTAATCGCTTTTTAGGCTCTTCACAGCTTTCCTTAGCATTGGGCCGTCCAAAAGAACTTGGCTCCCTTCCGGGTCGAGCGGTTCAAGGAAGTGCATGCTCTTTACAGGGCTTCATCTAATTCCGGGCAGTCAACGCGCAGCTGCAAGCTCCTCCTCTGTTCCCGCGCCAGTAGAACGGCCATGCACCCAGCCGGTGCCTTCCGCCCTTTACTTTTTACTACTAAGTGCAAGGTCCCCAGGTAGGAAGAAACATAAGAGCGCGCGCCTAAGTAGATCAAGGCCTAATCCGGTTGGTTGTGGACGAAAGAAAAGAAAGGAACTTAGAAAAGAAAAGGGGGTATCTGAAGACTACGCCAACGGCGGATTCCCGCAATCCCTTTTAAAGGCGTTCGCCCCTCCCCAAAAGATCCGGGGAAAAGCAAACAGAAAAACAACGAAGCTATTACTAAGAACGAGACATAACCGAAACACACAACGGAAAAGAAAGGATGGTATAACTCACGAGACCTGGGGGGGGGGGGGGGGTTTGGTCGGGGTCAGTCAGGGATGGTTTACTCAGGTTCGACCGATGTCCCCAACCAAAAAGAAGTAGTTCAAGTATTACCTGTCGTCACTCGGTTCGGGACGTTGCTCCGTCTGCTGGGGCGGCTGGGGTAGCCCTCCCGCAACCCCTGGGCCAGCGCCGCACTGCGTGGTTGGGCAGGGTCCTGGTATCGTACGAGTCCGCCGACGGCGAGCCGTCGGGTCGGTCCTTCTGTGGGTTGGGAGCCGCGGCATCCTCTCGTCTCTCCGGTTGTGGCGTTGCGGCTGTAGCGGCCTGTTCTCGGGGACATGAAGCGCGGGTGTGATCTGATTTGCCGCAACCATTGCAGTGGGAGTACCTCCAAAGGCAGTTCGTCACTCGATGCGCCTTTCCGCAGATGACGCAGGGCCCTTGTAGCGATTCCGGGGTTCCTGTCGGTACCCGCCCACCCTTCCTTGCATTTTCCAGGTGTTGGTTCGCCCGGTACCTTGGTTTGGGGCTCCCCTGCAAGGCGGGGGTGGCGGCTTGCTCTGCTTCGACAGGTCCCGGCGCCGGGGGCCTAGTGACGCCTGGCTTCTTGGGGCACGTGTAACGCGTGTGACCCGGTCTACCACACCAGAAACAGTGATCATCCCGCCAGGGGCAGCCCATCATTCGATGCGCGCCGCCATAAATGACGCACGGCTTCGGTGGGTCGGGCCCCTCCTTCTTCACTGGTCCAAACTCCGGTTCTACCTTCGGACGTTTGGTCGCACGGCTCGCCAGATAGGGGTCCTCTGCCGGGTCAGGGTAGGGGCACCCTTGCCGGGCGTACTCTTGCTCCGCACGCATGGCCAAGTTGACTGCATCGTGATAGGTGGGAAATCCTGCCGGTGGCATCCCGCGAGGGGTACCGTCCCATGGGCCGTGGTGGAAGTAGTCAACACTCTCAAGATCCCGCGTCAGCATGCACAGACGCTCCGTGAGAGTCAGCAGCTGTCCTGCCACATCGCGCAGTTGGTTGCGCAGCAAGCGGTTCGCTCCGGCTGCGGCGTCCATTTCCGTCGGTCGCCGCTCACTGTGTTGGACTGCTATTGTATCTGCGTACATAATGAAAGCATACCGATCATCACAAAACATAGAGACATAACTGACAAGGTAACCTGGCTCCTAAAGGGTTCTACTTAATCTCTACCCTCCCCCACGTACACTCGTGTTCTATTTATTTATCCCGTGTTCACTTTATTACTCAGCAGCCAGAGTATTGCGCCCGTGGATGTTAGGCCCCGACTGTTGTGGTTGGAGTTTACCCTCTCTGATACCATCTTAATCTGTCACGCCCCGGGGGTTAGCATCGCGCGGAAGAGGAGCCACCGATGCCCCTGAATCAGCCATATATTTTTTTTTTGTAAAACAATACTCCCCGGCGCGTGCACAGACCCGCCGCATACACAAATTCGCTCTGTGAACGGGCAGAGTCTCCTTTGTATATGCACGGCGTCTCAACTATAAGGTGCCTCACAAGGCGTAGCACATACAATCTCTAACCACAGCAGTTAAGGTCTCGTTCACATGCAACCATACAACTCGCGTGAAAACCTATTATTCACTTAGCGCAGGGAGGCCGATGTTTTGAAAGGATAAAGAATCACAAGGTTTTGAAAGCGGCATCCACACGATGCCATCGTTTAATGAAAGACAGTTTGAAAGCCACATAAATCCACAGGGTTTGAAAAGCTAGGTGCCCACACGACACCCACGTTTTAAAAGTAGTTTTTGTAACGACCCGGCCCACTAGCAATAATAACTTGTTGGACCCAAACCACAACCCAAAATGCCTCGCAACCGATTTACTTTGCTTTTTCATTGTTTAAAACGGCCAAGCATGAAAGGAAGCAACAATCCATCATTTATTCAAAAGGAGGAAAGGGCAACATCCACTTCGACCCCACGAGGGTATCGCAATCCACATCTAGCTAGCATGAATAATAACTGAAAAGGGAGAAGAAAGTCACTGTATCTGAAGTCACCAAAATGCCAGATCAGCACTCTCGCGGCCTCACCGGTGCCCCAGTACCCGCCCTTGGACGAACCTGTCACGGAGTGGGAAGTCAGTGACTGGAATAAACATAATGAGCAAGAAAACTATAATAATCAAACCACTGTAACCAGAGCAACTGTCACCCCTCATACGTCATCAACATGAATATGTCCTGCACCAAACATAAACCGGGCACCCTCCCCGGACACCGCACCGGGCCCCTACCCCGGTGCCCCCCCCCCTCCCTGCCGAGCACCTGCCTCGGCCGCCGAGCACCAACCTCGGCGTCATTGCTCACACCCTCCACCTATGAGGGCCCCCATTCCTAACGCCACCTCCGCATGGGGTACACGGGTCAACGTACCACTTTTCCGGAAAAGCACACCCTTGCGGTGGCCAAACCGCTGGTGTGCGTGTAGCAAAACTTGAGCCTCAGATGATAAAGCGAAAGAAGTAAGAACCGGGGTCAGCGTTACTCATAAGGACAACCAGAAGGGAAAAACACTTTTGCTCTTGAGGAAAACTTAAAGTGAAAAACACCGTTGCTCGTTGGGAGCAACCTAAAGAGAAAACACACCTTTGCTCACGAAGAGCAACTTAGAAAGAAGCACCTTTGTTCATGTGGAGCAACTTAGAAAGAAACACCTTTGTTCATGTGGAGCAACTTAGAAAGAAACACCTTTGTTCATGTGGAGCAACTTAGAAAGAAACACCTTTGTTCATGTGGAGCAACTTAGAAAGAAACACCTTTGCTCGTGTCCGCCCTTACCCAGTTAACCTCGGCGAAATTACCCACCTTTGCGTGTGTGTCGTCCGGCGTTTGGTACGTCCGCGATTGTGCGTCCGTTGCCAACAATGTCCTGCACTCCTGAAGGGATAAGGGCAAGTCAAGACTAAGGATCCGAAACTCACACCGACTCCCACCCATGTGCGGCGGAGTTCCCCGCCCGGCACCGGCCCGTGCAGCGCACACTCCGCCCGAGCACAGCACCCCGCGGCCCCAGCCCGCGGTACAGGGCGACTCCGCGCGGCACCAGCCCGCGCGGCCGTCCCTCCTTGCGGGCGGCCCCGCGGTGCGGAGGCGACCCCGCGCGGCACCAGCCCGCGCGGGCGCCCCACCTTGCGGGCGGCCCCGCGCGGCCAAGCGCCGCGCGGGCGCATGCCCGCGGTGCGGAGGCGACCCCGCGCGGCACCAGCCCGCGCGGGCGCCCCACCTTGCGGGCGGCCCCGCGCGGCCAAGCACCGCGCGGGCGCATGCCCGTGGTGCGGAGGCGACCCCGCGCGGCACCAGCCCGCGCGGGCGCCCTACCTTGCGGGCGGCCCCGCGCGGCCAAGCGCCGCGCGGGCGCATGCCCGCGGTGCGGAGGCGACCCCGCGCGGCACCAGCCCGCGCGGGCGCCCCACCTTGCGGGCGGCCCCGCGCGGCCAAGCGCCGCGCGGGCGCATGCCCGCGGTGCGGAGGCGACCCCGCGCGGCACCAGCCCGCGCGGGCGCCCCATCTTGCGGGCGGCCCCGCGCGGCCAAGCGCCGCGCGGGCGCATGCCCGCGGTGCGGAGACGACCCCGCGCGGCACCAGCCCGCGCGGGCGCCCCATCTTGCGGGCGGCCCCGCGCGGCCAAGCGCCGCGCGGGCGCATGCCCGCGGTGCGGAGGCGACCCCGCGCGGCACCAGCCCGCGCGGGCGCCCCACCTTGCGGGCGGCCCCGCGCGGCCAAGCGCCGCGCGGGCGCATGCCCGCGGTGCGGAGGCGACCCCGCGCGGCACCAGCCCGCGCGGGCGCCCTACCTTGCGGGCGGCCCCGCGCGGCCAAGCGCCGCGCGGGCGCCCCGCCCGCGGCCGGCCTGGCGGCGGCGGTGGCGGCGCTCCCCGCGAAGGCTCCACCCCGAACGTCTACTCTAAGAAACTAATAAAAACTTACCTTTGATCCGCCGGAAAAGAGAGGAAAGGGATCGTCCTAACGTTGCCCGGTTGATCCCGCGTGCAAGCAACCTCCGTCCTTTTCTCCCTTCTCTTTTTCCTTCTCGTGGCGTCTCTTAAAGAGGAACCCTAGCCGTCTTTTCCTCTTTTCTTTTTCCTTCTCGTGGCGTCTCTTAAAGAGAAACCCTAGCCGTCTTTTCCTCTTTTCTCTTTTTTTTTTTTTTTCCTTCTCGTGGCGTCTCTTAAAGAGAAAACCCTAGCCGTCTAATGAAGCGACCTAGGAGGGAACGCATAAAACCCTAGGTTCCTCAAAGGTTTAAAAGGTGATTAAATAATAGGGACAGATCCGGTGGCTAGAAATACCTTGAGAAACGTGCCGATCGTCCGCACGGATCCCGGGGCGCCTAAGTAGGGTTCGAACTTCGGAAAATTATTCCGGGTGAACCGGGAGTCGGAATCTGAAACCGATCGCGCCCCCGTTCTCTAATTCGCGAGCCCTTCCGCCTAAAAATGTCCGCGAGCCCCGACGGATTCCCCGGCAGAACACTAAAAATTGTCCCTTAGTCGGGCAGTCGAAGAAATAGGGGGTGACGGGGAGGGTCACGGAAAAGTCAGGTCTTACACTCACGGAACACGTGCGCCAGTTGACGCAGCAGCCAGCTACGTCAGTGGTGGTCGCCCAGGCCCCTCCACCAGGGACCACTGCGCCAACGACGGGACCACCGGTAGCAGGCGACGAGGCTAGGGCCGCCCGTCCCCAGGCCGCGGCAGTCGAGGTACCGTTAGTTCAGCCAACAGTGCCATCGGTAGCCCCAACGACAGTAGCTGCGAGACCGACGCCGGGGGCCACTGCTGGAGACCTCTTGGAGGAGACCGTGTTGACGCCTTCTCCTGCTGTGGCCGCTATTGCCACGGGGGAAGGGTCCGTTCCGCAGACCGAGCGGGACCAAGTACGAGCAAACCTGGCTGATTTCAAGAAGTACGACCCACGGGTGTTCGAGAGGGAGACGACCGATCCTTGGGTCATGAAAAAATGGGTGGACACGATGGAGAAACTGTTCGAGGACTTGTTAATGGAGGAGTGGGAGCGGGTTTCCCTGGCGGTCCACTTCCTTGAGGGGAACGCCCGTATGTGGTTGAAGACGGTGCGCCCTGATCCCTCGAAGGGCACCGCCCTCCCATCATGGACCACATTCCGGCAGGAGCTGTTCGAGGCGTTTTTCTCCAACAGCGTCAAACGACAGATGGAGGATGATCTGAATCATATTAAGCAGGGAAGCCGGACGGTCATGGAATACCAGTGGGAATTTGTGAGACTGGCCAACTGCGTCCCTTTCGTCATAAGGGACAAGTCTCACAAAGCCCAACTCTTTGTGGATGGGTTACGCAGTGACATCTTTCAGGTGGTGCAAGCGGCGGACTTGCACACCTTCCAGAAGGTGGTCGACAGAGCCACTATTGTGGAGCGCGGATTCGCGGTTACACGCGCCCGAGGGGTGGGCCCTACTTATCACGAGGACAAGAAGCGATCTTGGTTAGATGAGGTATGTAGTGCTTAAAATTTTGCGTTACATATTTTCTCTTGCATTTATACATAGTTTTGTTTTTCATCGTGCCTTAACTGAATCATACCCAATGAATATCAAGTTGCAAGTCATGAACCTAGAAGTGAAACACCACTCACCCACGAGCAATCGATTAGAACTTTTTGTTCATTTCCTTGCAGGTATTATATGTCCTATTATCCTTAACAAGAACATACGGCGTCAGAGTGTTGGACTGGGCAAAAGAAAACATTTCACTTATTCCGCCAACGGCCATTACAGTGCTGCTGCTCAAGCAGCAGCTTGAGCAGCTGCTTGAGCAGGAGCTGCTGCTGCTGCAGCTGCCGCTGGCTGCTTGAGCAGCAGCAGCAGCTCAGGCAGCTGCTGCTCATGCAGCCAAGCAGCCAAGCAGCCAGCAGCAGCTCAGGCAGCTGCTGCTTGAGCAGCAGCAGCTAGCTGCTTGACAATTTGTTTAGGTTGGATTTAAGTTGGAATTGAGAGTTTTTTAAGCTTTAAATTGCAAAGCTTAAGTCCCCGTTCGCCGAATTTGCAAAATGGCGAAATGCGGCGAAATGACCTGTAACATATTTTAAATATGATTACAGTCGAGTTCGGTGCGTTTCGGACCGACGCGAAGTGCATCGGGTCGAAAAGTGAGTTGAAGTTCAAGGAATTAGCGAATTTCAGAAATTCTGATTTTTGTTATCGGCAAGCTTTTTCGATGCCCTATTTTTTACAACTCAACCAATTAGGAGAAGCTGCTGCTTGACCAGCTGCTTGAGCAGCAGCAGCAAAATTGCAAAGCTCTTGAGCAGCGAATCAAACAAATGGTTAATATGTAAAAGAGCCATTAAATCAAACAAAATTTTCAACTTTACTAAATAGAAGTACTTAAATTACTTAAATTTTTTAAAAAAATTACAAGGTAAAATTGAGGTGCCTAAGCCTATAGTTGAGGAACACTATGTCAAATTTATTATACCAGCAAAGGATTAAAAAAAAAATCCTGTTAGAAAGTGGCCATAAAAGACGAAGCTTGATTGAGTCTTTGATAAAAAACAAAATATAGTATCGAAAGTAATGACCGTTTTTTTTATAAGTGCTGTCGATCTAAGCCTTTTTTTTATAGGTTTTTTTCGTTATTTGTAAAAAGTAAAAATATATAATGATTCGATATTTATTTGTTCTGTGTGTTGAATGTGGAAATGATTAGGTTCTTTTCTTAAAATTTTATCTTCTCATATAGATTGAAAATAGTATGCTAATTAAATCTTTTTGTTGTTTCACAGTCGCTTAATAGATTTTTTTTTTTCTAATGCAGGTTTGATTAAGTTAAGGAGAAGTAATCTGGTGACTAATTGCAATGTCGATCTCCTCCTTTCCTTCATTTTGTATATGACTCAAATATGTATTTGAAGTATATATGCCGATATAATTTTGTCGTTGCAATTAATTAAATTGATGGTATTTTTGTCTATTATGGATGTTGATTAGATGATATATACTTGAAATTTTATAAATTGATGGTACTTTTTGTGTATTATGGATGTTAATTAGATGATATATACTTGAAATTTTATAAATTGATGGTATTTTTTCTATGACTAAAATTTATTGTGCTTAATTGTAATCATTTGCATGTTTTTAAATATCTTTTCAAAATCTTCTGTGTTGATATGTTTTTTGTTAGGATAATTAATTGGAAAAACTATAATTTTAAAATTATTTTGGCACTTATGAGTGCCATTAAAAATAATAGAGGCTGGCAATTTTGAGTGCCGGGAAATGACTGTTTTCCTGACACTTTTGAGTGCCACTAAAAAGGGATATGCTGGCGGTTTGGAGTGCCGATATAGATCGTTTTCCTGGCACTTGTAAGTGCCACTAAAATGGGATATGCTGGTGGTTTGGAGTGCCGGAATAGATCATTTTGCTGGCACTTGTAAGTGCCACTAAAATGGGATATGCTGGCGGTTTGGAGTGCCGGAATAGATTATTTTTCTGGCACTTGTAAGTGCCACTAAAATGGGATATGCTAGCGGTTTGGATTGCCGGAATAGATCATTTTGCTGGCACTTGTAAGTGCCACTAAAATGGGATATGCTGGCGGTTGAAAGCGCCGGCTTTACCTTCTATGCTGGCGGTTTGATATAAGTGCCGGTAAAAGAATTGCCGACGGAGTTTTAACCGACACTTTTGACTGCCACAAAAAAATGCCGGGAAAAATAATTACCGGCACTTTTTTGATGTTTCCCGGCAGTTTAAAGTGCCGGTAAAAGCCAGTATTGGTCTAGTGACACCGGGTGACAGAGTGCTCCAGGAGGCAAGATCACTGCTTTCGCTGTGGCGAGCAGGGGCACTTCCATTTCAACTGACCCTTGAACATGGGAACAGCATCTTCAGCAGCTTCTACGCCTTTGCCGCAGCATGCGGGACGGGGGAAAGCTCCTACTGGACCGGCCGCTCGTCTTCTAGCACCACGACGAGGGGGGGAAACACAATCGCAAGCAGGCGGTAGAGTCTACTCGATGACCCACCAGGGGGCGGATGTCACGCCCCGGGGGATTATTTTTAGCGGAAACGAAATACAAAAGGTAGGTATTTTTTTTTTGAAAACCTTCTTCCCCAGCACGCGCCCAGATCCGCCGCATATACAGGATCACTCTACAAACGGACAGAGTCTCCCCTGTATATGCACGGCGTCACGCTTTGTACAATGTCCAATAGCGGGTAACCATTCAATCACAACAATCCAGACATACAACCATTCACAATGCGCTGAATAAAACACATGGCCGTTTAGTTTGAAAGGATAAAGTCACAGTTTTTGAAACGGTGCCCACCCGGCACCCATATTTTGAAAACCCTTTTCAAAAGCAACATAAACCCAGGGGTTTTGGAAAGCAGTGCCCACACGACACTTAGGTTTTGAAAATCCATTTTCGCAAGCCATAAATCCACAAGGTTTTGAAAACGGTGCCCACACGACACCCGAGTTTTTAAAATGATAGTTTTCGCAATCTTTTCTTTTGTTTGCTCTTTTATTTTCCAAAGCGGCCCACAGAGATGAAAGGAAAAATAACTAATTTGATAATCACCATACCGACATCCACACCGACCCCACGAGGGTATCGAGAACCACACCACAGTCTACAAAGTAATAAATGGAATGCGGAAGAAAGGAATAAAGTACTGTTCAGGTCTCCAGGGATCCAGAATCCCTTGCCGCGGCCTCACCGTCGCCTAACTCTCCCCCCGGTAGGACCCTGTCGAAAAGTGGGAAGTCAGCGACTAAACAAAAATGATAATAGTGAGCAGGTAAAGAAAACGTCCAACCGTAGCCTATCCGGAGCAACCACCCTCGCAAGGGAAAAGTAAAGTCAAACACTTGTAAACCTGGACTACCAATACCCGATCCCGTCGGACAACTAAACCGACGGGTCGCACCGCTCTCACCTTGGAGCATCCAAGCCCCACAACTAAAGAGGCCCCACTTCGTCCTGTGGGTATACACGGGTCATCAACCACTTTTCCGGAAAAGCGCACCCTTTGCGGTGGCCAAACCGCGGGTGCGCGTGCTGCAGCCTCGAGCAAAACAATCACAATACCAACCGTACTCGAGGAGAAGATATAACCGTTATCATGTTAGCAATAGGATATATATATAATCAAGATTAAAACTATAACCGCTAACCCGGTAGCAACATGGTATGTAATCAAGAGTAAACTATCACCGCTATCTTGGTAGCAACATTCTATGTAAACAAGAGTAGAATTATAACATGCGTAATCCTAAGTGCAACCATAATATGTGTACTCGAGGGTAAAACAATGGTACGTGTAATCAAGAGTAAAACGATCGTCGGAACTCCGACGCTACACACCACAATAAAACCCACCTTTCACTTGTAGCGTTCAACGCTCGACTCCCCCGAGTCCCGGCACGCTCCCCGAAGCTACAAAAAGGATCCTCGGGCGGAGAAGTCAAAATCCACTAAACGCGACCCAAAGAAGAGCCCCAAACACCAACCGGCTCCCGTCTCGGAACGGCCCTCGGCTCCGACGACGGCGACAAAACCCCCGTGCCGCCATGCTGCCCGCGCGGCGCCTCGCATGGCGCCCAGCCCACGCGGTGCATGGCCTGCATGCGCGGGCTGCCCCGTGCGGCGCACAGTTTGCATGCGCGGGCTGCCCCGCGCGGCGCACAGCCTGCATGCGCGGGCTGCCCCGCGCGGCGCCCCCTGCATGCGCGCGGCGCCCCTGCGTGCGGGCGGCCCCGCGCGGCGCCCCCTGCGTTCGGGCGG
The DNA here is from genome assembly GCA_029204045.2 of Tillandsia leiboldiana. Lineage (NCBI taxonomy): Eukaryota > Viridiplantae > Streptophyta > Magnoliopsida > Poales > Bromeliaceae > Tillandsia > Tillandsia leiboldiana. The sequence continues at coordinate 27,171,626 of CM055061.1, forward strand.
CCCCGCGCGGCGCCCCCTGCGTGCGGGCGGCCCCGCGCGGCGCCCCTGCATGCGGGCGGCCCCGCGCGGCGCCCCCTGCATGCGGGCGGCCCCGCGCGGCCCCCCCGCATGCGGGCGGCACGCTCGGGGGAGCTGCCCGCAGGCTCGGGTGGCCCCGCGTGGCATCAAGCCCGCGCGGGTGCCCTGCCGGCGGGTGGCTCGCCCCACCCCTTCCTCCACCCTCGACGATTCCAAGAAAAATCCCTCCCCTCGCTCGCAACAAGAAACGACCAAGGAAAAATGAAAGCACGGCTCACCTTGTTTTCGTCGACACCGGGCGAAGGAGAAGGATCGTCCTCTTCGCATTCGTCGGATTTTTGCGGGGAGGCGCTCGATCTCTTGTTTTCCACGCCGAACGATGGGAAGGAAAGGAGTTTGGGGGAAACGTTCCTCGTCTGTGCTCGTACGCCAAGATGAGGGAAGAGGAGGTTCGAAACCTAATTCCCAAAGCCAAATAATTAGTCGTTCAGGCACAATGGGATTTAAACCCTAAATCCCAAGTGCCCATTAAACGATCAAGCGAATAAGCAGTGGGGATAAATCCCAAACCTCAAACAGCAAACTCTAAATCGATTTGGGTGCGAACCAGGGATCCGGTCTGCCTCGATAACCGCGCGAGTTGTCCAAACTGTAAGGCACCTTCCCGAATTTATTGCGGGAGATTCCGGAGTCGGAATCCAAAACCGATCGCGCCGTCGGTCTCCGTTTCGCGAGCTTTATTATCCAAAAATACCCGCGAGCCCCGACGGTCTGCCTAGAAACAAAGAAAAAATAAGTCGCACCCCGGACCCCTTAGTCGGAAAGCGGTTCACTAAAATTCAAAGGAAAGTCCAAAAAGACAGAAAAACCCACGGTTATCACAGCGGACCCGCCGGAGGACGTAGTAGCAGGTATTACTTTAATTTCTGATTTCCGTGCTAGAACTCTTTTTGATACCGGAGCAACCCACTCTTTCATATCTCGTGATTTCGTTCATACACATGGTTTTGAGGAGAGACCTCTCCGGAGTCTAATGTCTGTTCAAATTGCGGGTGGGCCCTTGGAGGCGTGCAACCTTGTGCCTTCCTGCCCGATAAGGTTGGGGAGGCTGTCTTGCCCTTGGGATTTGGTGGTCATTTCGTTAAAGGAGTATGACGTGGTGCTGGGTATGGACTGGCTTACGAAGTATTAAGAGGTGATCGATTGCGAGAGGCGTCAAGTGCGGCTTCAAGACCCAGGATTCCCAGAATATGTGTACCTTGCGTGTAAAAGCACCTTCTTTTCAACCATTATCTCTGCATCGCGGGCCAGAAAACTGATGGAAGGCGGGTGTGTAGCTTACCTGGCTTCTGTGGACTTAGCAACTCGACCCTCTGCATCGCTCCCCGACATTCCGGTTGTAAGAGATTTTTCTGACGTCTTCCCAACCGAACTGTCAGGAATGCCACCCGAGCGGGAGGTCGTATTGTCACGCCCCGGGGTCGAAACTGCGACCCGGGCTCGCTAACAGATCCGCCATCTGTACGGAAACTGCCGTACAGACGAAGCGTCTAACCTGCAAAGACAGAACTACAGCTACACAGATATCAGAGCGGATAAGAAAGCTGTACTATAAAATTTCACAACTACAAAGTTGCAACAACACATAGCCTATCTCCCAAAACAAGATGATACAAATAGAAGTCCACCTATACAACATCTACAAATCCAACTGGGAGATAGCTAAACAGGAAAAAACCAAAAATAACCAACTCCCACAGTCTGGGATGGTACATCTACGTCACTCTAAAGTAACAATGCTGGTAGGGAACTATCACGCGACTCCCTGTCCTCGGTCCGTCCAGTCAAGCTCGGCAGGAACGGAAGAAAAGCCTCAGCAACCTGTCACCGACAGAGGGTGTGAGAACTACATCCTACAGTAGTTCTCAGTGGGTACCGTCTCCAAGAACCACGGTCTGCCCACTAAGTCCACTAGAGGCAAGAGATAACAGAAAAGACTGATAATATAAATAAGCTGGAAAAGAATCTACAGCTATCATGCCTCTAACTACTATGCTCAATAGGAAGGGGATATGGATGATGGTATGCAGCCACTCACTGCTGACAATATGTCACAAGTACTATGCTCAAGAAACTCTACTATGACACATGCTATGCCATCACTCTCTCAGTGTCACCCAATCCCAACGACCGCCTCATAGGGCCCAGTCAAGTCAAGCCTGCGCCCCCTGGTGTATCAACCAGGGTGTCCAATAGGACAAATCGATATCTCACAAAGTGACCCCATGGTAGCTCGGCCAGGGGTATCAAGCGACCTCTAGTATATCAACTAGGCGCATCATCGCAGCCTCGTCAGGCTCGGTATCATCATCGCAGCCTCATCAGGCTCGGAATCATCAACGCACCCGGGGCGTAGCTCGAGGGGTGCGACCCCACCGAACTCAAGTATCACAACTGTATCACTGTCTCACAAGTGGCTCCTGCAGGCTATAGTCCACGATCAAACAGATCGGTATCTGATGCTCGAAGCACAACTCAGTCGGAGAACCCTCTACGACTCAATCTCACAACACTGACCCACTCAACGAAAGTACTACACAGCTGGGACCACCGTCTCTCCCAACGGCTCCCACAAGAACACCCCACTCAACTCAACACACAAACTCACGGCCGGAGATACTCCACAGCCAGATCTACGAAGGGTCCGAAACCCGGGGAGACTAACATCTACGTCCCCAAGAAAGAAAACAGCCCTTAGAACCCAGATCACTCGAATCCGCTCGGGTGGATAAGTTTATAAGAAACCTGTCATTTATTTCAGAAAACCATTCGATCTGAGAGAAATCCATCTTTTTAATGATTTTTAGTCTTTTTAGGAAAACCCTTTGAAATCAAGTTTTATGCCCAAACCTCGAAGAGCTAATGCCCTCGTCCTATCAAACAAGAACAGACTCAGGCAACCTTGCGAGGCTTGGAAGAAACATTGGCTGACTAAAATCATGTATTCGTCCAAAAAGGTTCTGGGTTCAAGGTCCTGCTAACACACGTGCACCACGATCACAACATGGTGGTGACGAGAAGAACAGCGGAAAGGAAAACTCCGGGACCACCGTTTATCTGAAACGGTTCCCCAAAACACTAACACTGGCCTAACCCAGCCACCAGACCCCACTCGGCCCCCCGGGGCCGAGTGCAACACCCGTCCCACAACACTCTGACCACTCAGCCCACTATCCGGGCGAAGGACTCTAAGTCCAGAAGGATATGCAATGTGTGGGATGTCTAAAGCATAAAAGAACCTAGCCCAGATTAAGGTTCTCTATCAGTCTGGTCAAACACATGCACATATGATGGGGGTGCTAGTTAAGTTCCAAGAAAACACTTAAACTAGCATGCAATCCTATCACAATAGAATTAGAAGGAAGTCCGTAGACTTGGAGAGAAAAACCAACCCACCTTTGCGCGCCACCAATTGCTTGTCGACACTTGCAATTGGGCTCAGCGGGATTACCTTGCCTCCACGAGGTCCGCACGCAAAACGGAGCATGCTGCGTCCAACCACACGACCGTTCGCTCCGCGGATGTCCCGAAATAAGCCTGCGGGTCCACGCGACGGAAAAACCCACAACCGCCCCCGGCGGAAGCTAAAAACCACACCGCAAGCTGCCAGAAGCGAAGAAATCGCAAAATCAATCAAACGGTCGAAAACCGAGCATCCGGCGGCGAAAAACTGCTCCATCGGCGAAAAACTGCGCCCGACGGCGAAAAACAGCACGCGGCGGCAAAAAACTGCTCCGTCGGCGAAAAACTGCGCCCGACGGCGAAAAACAGCACGCGGCGGCGAAAAACTGCTCCGTCGGCGAAAAACAGCGCCCGACGGCGAAAAACAGCACGCGGCGGCAAAAAAACTGCTCCGTCGGCGAAAAAACTGCGCCCGACGGTGAAAAACAGCACGCGGCGGCGAAAAACTGCTCCGTCGGCGAAAAACTGCGCCCGACGGCGAAAAACAGCACGCGGCGGCGAAAAACTGCTCCGTCGGCGAAAAACTGCGCCCGACGGTGAAAAACAGCACGCGGCGGCGAAAAACTGCTCCGTCGGCGAAAAACTGCTCGAAAACTGCTTGCGAAAACAGCTCGCGAAATCCTGCGAAACTGCTCGCGAAACCGCTCGCGAAAAACCCTGCGAAAACAGCGCCGACGGCGAAGACGACGCCCGACGGCGAAAAACAGCGCCGGCACGCAACCCGAGGTGCAGCCCGCTGTCCGGGAGCACGCTAAGCGTCGAAAAACCCCGCCGTGCGACGAGGGAGGCCCACCGCGCGGCGCCAACCCAAGTCGCGCCGCGCAGCGACCTGCTGCGGGGTGACAGAGCGCGCCGCGCAGCGCCCTGCGGCGCTGCGCGCGGCGCCCAGCGGCGCTGCGCGCGCAGCCCGCTGCGCTGCGCGCGGCCGCGCGCCCGCGCAGGCCCGCGCGCGCCTGCGCGCGGCCCTGCCGCGCGCCTGCGCGCGGCCCTGCCGCGCGCGCCTGCACGCGGCCAGGCAATGCCGCGCGCGCCCGCGCACACCTGCGCGCGGCCCTGCCGCGCGCGCCCGCGCGCGGCCAGGCAGTGCCACGGGCACCTGCGCGCGGCCCTGCCGCACGCGCCTGCGCGCGGCCTGGCAGCGCCGTGTGCAGCACTTTGCTGAACGCGGCGCCGCGCCCAGCGGCGCCGCGCCCAGCGGCACGTCGCCGCAGGGTGCTGCCAACAGCAGCACCCTGGCGCCGCGCGTGCGCCATTGCGCGCGCGCGCGGCCGCCGGCGACGGAAACTTCTACAGTAAATTATAAAAATCCCGAAAAATCCGACAAATCCATTTTTGCTCTTTAAAAAAAAACCAACAAAAAACCCAAAGCTCTCCAACAAAGAAAACCAAGCTCAAAAACTGCACAAAACCTCCAAAATCCCAAAAATCTGAATTTTTGCTTACCTCGCCGTCGCACGTCGCACGCCCACGAGCTTCACTCGGCCACCAACGGGGAGTCCAAGACCAAAATCACCTCAAAACCCTCTTTTCCTTTCTTCTTCTCCATCTTCTTTTTTTTCTCTTTTCCTTTCTTTCTTTCTTTCTCTTTTTCCTTTCTTTCTCTTTTTTCCCTCTGCTACAGGGAGCCTTATATAACGAAATTAAATTAATTAACTAATTAACCTAATCCAAAAATCCAACTCCAACTCACTTTTTTGCCTTCGGGCTTTCCGCCGCTGCCCGGAACCTCCCGAACTCCGCTGTAAATCGAAAGTACACGTGTCCACAGCTTTTTCTCCTCAAAAAGCTCATCCGTTGAGTTGGGGTGCTCAAATCAAATACCGGCTCCAAAATTGCCAGTTCTGACTCACTTTTTGCCTCCGGGTCCTCCGCGTCAGTCCGGAACCTCCCGAACCTCGCTGTAAATCGAAAGTACACATGTTCCAAGTGTTCTTGAATTTTCGGCACTCCACGGTGAAGTCGGTAATTTCCAAATCTCATCCTCAATCGGCATACAAAGCCCGGAAAAACCCCGAATCGAGCTGGAGCTTCTGCGTTGACCCGAATCAACCCGGCATCAACTGTAAACTCAAATGCAACATGCCCAAGGCAACTCTCTGCTCCAAGTCATCTATGTGGTTGGCGCGCTATCCAAAGACCCGGTACTTTACACGTATTCCCTATCGAGCTTCTACCAGGCACGCAACCTATCACAAAGGCACCTTACAGAATGGCTTTCGTAGAACTGAAGGAACTCAAGGCGCAGCGTGAGGATCTTCTGGTTAAGGGATTCATCAGACCGAGTGTGTCGTCGTGGGGCGCGCCCATACTCTTCGTGCGAAAGAAGGATGGGAGTCTACAGCTTTGCATCGACTAAAGGGAGATAAATAAAATCACAATGAAAAATAAATATCCCTTGCCTCGGATAGACGACCTCTTCGACCAACTACAAGGAGCAACGATGTTCTCAAAAATTGATTTGCAGTCTGGCTACCACCAGCTTAGAGTTCGAGATGAGGATATACCTAAAACAGCCTTCCGGACTCGTTACGGCCACTACGAGTTCACGGTTATGCCGTTTGGGCTTAAGAACGCCCCACCGGTTCATGGATATGATGAACAGAATTTTTAGACCCGTCTTGGATCAATTTGTAGTGGTCTTTATTGACGACATCCTGATCTACTTGCGTACAGATGAGGAGTACGAGAAGCACTTGCGGGTAATCCTCCAGATTCTCAGGGATCAGAAATTACATGCTAAGCTTAAGAAGTGTGAGTTCTGGCTTCGCGAAGTGGACTTTTTGGGGCACATAGTCTCGGCAGCGGGAATTGCAGTGGATCCCAAGAAGGTAGAGTCGGTGGCTGACTGGCCTTGACCGACTACAGTCACTGAAGTCCGAAGTTTTTTGGGCCTGGCATGTTATTATAGGCACTTCGTGGAAGGGTTTTCAAAAATCGCCACCCCTCTAAATCGGTTAACCCAAAAAGGGGAAAAATTTATCTGGACAGCCCAATTCCAAGAGAGCTTTGAGGAACTTAAAGGCAGGCTAACATGGGCACCCGTACTTGCACTACCGACACCCGGCGAAGAGTTTGAGGTTTATTGTGATGCATCGCGGATTGGTCTTGGAGGCGTGCTGATGCAACAGGAGAAAGTCATAGCCTACGCGTCAAGACAACTTAAAGATTATGAGCAAAACTATCCTGCACACGATCTAGAACTGGCGACGGTCGTCTTCGTGTTGAAGCTCTGGAGGCATTACCATTATGGAGTCCATTGTAATGTATTTTCGGATCACCAAAGCCTTAAATACTTGTTCACTCAGAATGAACTAAACTTGCGGCAAAGACGTTGGTTGGAGTTGCTGAAGGACTATGATTTGTCCATCCAATATCACCCTGGGAAGGCAAATGTGGTAGGTGATGCCTTGAGTAGGAAAGGTCAAACCAAGGAGATGTCGGTGAGCACGATCACTCAGCAGGACAGCTTAATCACGGAGTTCTCGCGTTTGAGGTCGGAGGTGGTACCGGCAGGTACGGTTACGCGATTGTTGTCCTTAGTGGTCAGGCCGACCTTGTTTGAGAAGATCCGTGAAGGCCAAAGGACAGACCGCAGCTACAGCTCGTTCGGGACAAGATTCTCCCGGACCAGGAGGGCGACTTCTCGGTGGGCGCAGACGACACGATACGTTTTCGAGGATGGATTTGCGTGCCCGATTCGCCAGAGTTGAAGGAAGAAATATTGTCGGAAGCGCACTGCGCTCCCTATGCGGCGCATCCCGGGGGCACAAAGATGTACAAGGACCTCAAGCAGACCTTCTGGTGGCCCAAACTGAAAGGGGATGTAACACAGTTCATAACACACTGTTTGATTTGTCAAAAGGTAAAAGCCGAACACCAGCGTCCGGCGGGGAAGCTACAACCTCTACCAGTACCAGAATGGAAATGGGAGCGGATCACCATGGATTTTGTCACTGGGTTTCCGCGATCGCAACAGGGATACGACGCAGTCTGGGTCATAGTGGATCGATTAACGAAGTCAGCGCATTTTCTACCCATTCATACGACATGGACTCGAGACCGGTTAGCCCAAGTCTACATCAGCGAGGTCGTGAGATTGCATGGGGTGCCGGCATCGATTACTTCAGATAGAGACACCCGGTTCGCCTCGAACTTTTGGCAGAGTTTACAGCGGGCTTTAGGGACTAAACTGCATTTCAGCACGGCTTTTCACCCCCAGACCGACGGACAATCGGAGAGAGTGATCCAGATCCTCGAGGATATGCTCTGAGCCTTCATACTTGATTTGGTGACGGATGGTCACGTTATCTACCTCTCGTCGAATTCGCCTACAACAACAGTTACCAGGCTAGCATTCAAATGGCGTCGTACGAAGCCTTGTACGGGCGACGCTGTCGATCCCCTATCTATTGGGACGACTTGGGGGAGCGAAAGTTCTTAGGCCCTGACTTGATGGAGGAGACCGAGGAAAAGGTACGCCTTATTAGGCAGCGGTTGTTGACCGCCCAGAGCCGGCAGAAGAGCTATGCAGACCAGAGACGTCGCGACTTGGAATTCCAAGTGGGGGAACACGTGCTACTCCGAGTTTCGCCGTCCAAAGGGAATAAGCGGTTCGGCCTGAGAGGCAAGTTGAGCCCACGGTTTGTGGGACCTTTTGAAGTATTAGAGCGCGTCCGCCCGGTGACCTATCGTCTAGCCCTGCAGCCAAACCTCGACCGGGTACACAATGTGTTTCATGTCTCGATGCTCCGGAAATACCTCCCCGACCCGTCGCATGTTCTTGATGTCACTGCTATTGAGCTCAGAGCGGACTTGAGTTTTGAGGAAACACCGGTGCGGATCTTGGCACGGGAGGACAAAAAGCTGCGCAATCGGACGATCCCCTATGTAAAGGTGCTATGGAGCAACCATGAAGAGCGGGAAGCGACATGGGAATTAGAGTCGAAGATGAGGGAGTGTTACCTAGATTTGTTCGACGTGGACCAGGGTTAAGTTTCGAGGACGAAACTTCTTTTAAGGGGTGAGTGATGTAGTATCTCGACCTTCCCGCTTTCCGTTTTATTTTAAGTTAAATTAACTAGTTGTTTAGGGGTTGAAAATTCGTGAATTCCTGGGCTGATAGTCGGTGTTTGCGGGTATTTTTAGGTGCTAGAGCTCGCAAAACGGTGAACGGTGGCGCGATCGGATTTGAATTCCGACTCCTAGATCTCCCGGAAAAGAGTTTTGAAGTTCCCTATTCGCTAAGGTGCATCGGAATCCGTGCTGGCGATCAGCACGCTTTTTGAGGTAATCTGGACCCTTCGTTCAAATTTCAAATGATTAAGGGGTTATTTTTATTATTTTATTTCATCTTATTATTTTGTTTTTTGGATCGAGTGCAGACAGGGGAGAGCTTGAAAATCCCACATTTTCTCTTTTTTAAAGGAACGTGACGGGTGAACCCTAGATCGAGAGAAAGAGGGAGGGGTTTTCCAGCGACGTTGTTGATGAAGCATGCCAGAGGCGGAGAACGGAACCGAAGCCCCATCGCCTGCGAGGAGCAGGTGACCCTTCTTCTTCCTCTCCCTTCCGCGAGATCAAGGTGAGAGGTTCGCGTTTGTTTCAGTTTTCGTGTTCGGTTTTCTTTCCGTAGCCGCGTAGGGGTCGTGGGTGAGTTTTTTTTTTGCCTTGTGTCGCCGCCGTCGCCGCTGCCGTTGCCGCCGCCGCCGCCACCGCGAGGGCCTGGCCGCAGAGGGCGCCCGCGCGGGCCCGCCCTCAGGCGGGGCGCCCTCGCGGACTGGTACCGTGTGGGGCCGCCCGCGCCTGCAGGCAGGGCACCCGCGCGGGCTGGTGCCGCGCGGGGCCGCCCGCGCTCGTAGGTTGGGCACCCGCGAGGGCTGGTGCCGCGCGGTGCCGCCCGCAGGCGGGGCGCCCACGCGGGCTGGTGCCGCGCGGTGCCCCCCGCGCCCGCAGGCAGGGCACCCGCGCGGACTGGTGCCGCGTGGGGCCGCCCGCGCCTGCAGGCAGGGCACCCGCGCGGGCTGGTGCCCCATGGGGCCTCCCGCAAGCGGGGCGCCCGCGCGGGCTGCTGCCGCACGGGGCCACCAGCGCCTGCAGGCATTCGCGCGGGGCTGCCGCATGCAGCGCGGAGTGGCTCAGCCGAGCACGCCAAAGCGATGGGTTTTTGCCGCGTAGGTTTTAGTATGCTCCGCCGCCGGGTCCCTGGAGCCGCTATTGCGTGACAGGTTCTGTTCGTTTTGCGGTTATTTCGGGGTGGTCAGTTTTAGTGTCACTGATGCTTTTCTTTGGGGGACTTTTTAGGTTCGGGATTCACAAGAGGACGCAAGACGAGTCCGAGTGTCCGGTCGACGCACGCTAAGGTGGGTAGCTTTTTCGACACTTTCAGGGTCTGGAACGAATGGTAAAGTTGTAAGGGTAAAATATATGCATGTTAAAATCCTGTTATTCCCTGTTTATGTTTGTGGATTATTATCACTGTTATCTTTGGCGATCGAATGCCGCGGTGCTATATATTACATCATGATTCGGGTACGATGCTCGAGGTTGCTTACACGCACACCCGCAGTTTGCCACCGCGTGGGTGTACTTTTCCGGAAGGGTGGTATGTTGACCAGTGTACCCCACAAGGTGACGTAGTGGGGGCTCCCGCAGGTGGGGGGGTTAAAGGCGCCAAGGTGAGAGCGGTGTGGTTTGCCGAGGCAAGTGCTCGGTCTGGTTTGTATAGGGGGGTTACTATTGACTACACGATGAGGGGTGCTGATGCTCCGGTTCTTTCGGTTTGCTTTATTTACAGTCTTTATGGCATGTTTTACTTTACTCTCTGTGTCACTGACTTCCCACGTTGTGACAGGTCCAGTCAGGGGTGAGAGCTGGGGTGACGGCGAGGCCGCAACTTGAGGACTGTGGCCCTATTTAGGGCTAAGTACTTATTTACCTGCTTTTTATTTATTTCATTCCGGTTAGTAGCTTATGTGAGTTGATACCTCTGTATGGTTGATGTGGATGTTGGGATGGCTTCGTATTCATGTGGATGACTGTTTTACTCTATTACCTGCTAGCCGGCCGGTTGCAAATAACTGAAAAAGCTTTGCGAAAATATTTTTAAAACATAGGTGTCGGGTGGGCACCGTTTTTAAAACCTTGTGGATTTATTGATTGCGAAAATGTTTTGAAAAACATAGGTGTCGTGTGGGCACCGTTTTTAAAACCCCGTGAATTTATCCTTTCAAAGTTAGTCGGCCTGTTTAATTCCTGTTGCAATGTGGTCTCTGCTTTCCTTTACTTATGTGCACTAGCGTGGTTAAAGTGAATGCTGTGGTTGTGACGCCGTGCATATACAGAGGAGACTCCGCCCGTTTGCGGGGTGGATTTGTATATGCGGCGGATCTGGGCACGCACCGGGGAAAAAGGGGTTTAAAAAAAAAAAAAATGGAAACATATACATATATATCACAAATTCATTTTTCTTTCTTGTGCTTGCCTACCACTTATTTAAAACCCCGGGGCGTGACACTACCTAACTTTGGAGAGTAGCGGTACCCCCTCTTTGGAGATTAGTAGTACAGTCAGTAGATTATTTTATTTCCACATTGAGAGATTATTGTATGGTGAGGATCTGACATGTACTGAGAGCCTATACACTGATGTATTATTTTAGTTTACCTCCCTGTTGAGTTCTTAGATGTTGTATCAGAGGATATTGTATTATGATTATTTATGGGAGATGGATATTGTATTATTATTTCCAGTTGTACAGTAGTTGGATTTTAGTTTTACAGCAGTTTACTTTATAGCTCTGATATCTGTTTACCTGTAGTTTGATTTTTGCAGGTTGGACGCTTCGCCTATGCGGGGTTTTCCGTATAGGTGGCAGATCTATTGGCGGGCCCGGGTTGCAGTTTCGACCCCGGGGCGTGACATTTGGCGGACCCTCGGATGATAGGGCGTGAGAGACGTGATATTTTTGCGAAAGTCGGTGATTTAGTCATTTGACTCTTCCAGTGAGTGGAGAGAGATCGACATATCCTATTTCTGTTGGACAATTATTATCACGCCCCGGGTGTAAATCAGAACCCGGGCTGGTCTACAGATCCGCCGTGCACATGGTATTTTCCGCGTACACGAAGCGCCAAACCTGCTCAGATATAAGAGATAATAATAAAAGAGCAATAAAAACAGAGCTGAACTAAACTAATACATCTCAGACTGAAGCTGGAAATAAAATACAATACATCTGTATAAATGATACATCTGTCTCTCCCAGCTCACCAAAATAAATACAACCTGCTGGCAAAAGCCAGTCCCAAATGTAAAAGTACAACCGTCTGAGGAAACATGGGTACATCAACAGTCCAGCTAACCCGCTCATCCTGCCTCGAGATCTATCTACTCAGCCGTCCTCTCTCCTCGACCCGCCGCTGAAAGCCCAGCAGCACCCGCAGAAGACACTGCAAAACAAGGGAGAAGAAAAAGAAGAAAGAAGAATGGGGGTGAGAACTACTAGTAAACCAGTAGCCTCCCCTAGTAGGTAAAACCTCAAACTCTGACACACCCACTAGGTCTACCAGAGGCAAAAAGGAAAGAAGAGTGGTAAGAAATGAAACTGCTGAAAAAGGAAAATCTACCACTACTATGCCTCTAAAATACAGTCCTAGACTGTAATAACCATATGCAACAATAACCAACCATCCCAGATGAACCCAATCTGTACCGCCCTCATCATCGGGCAAGTAAGCCGCGCCGATGTGATAGCAAAACTCCTGCTGCCGCCCTCATCATCGGGCAAATAAGCCGCGCCGATGTGATAGCAAAACTGTCCATAACTGTCTGGCCCCGGCCTCCGGAGGGGATCTCGAGGGGAGCGACCCACACGAGGAAAGCATCACCGGGAAATAACCGCGCCGGTGTGATAAGTAACAAAAGCAGGGCTGGATCACAACTATAAAGCCCCAGTGGAACACACCCCTCCACTAAAAGAAAACTGATCCCCAATCTGATGCACAAATGAACATCCGGTCAATCGCCCAAAATCCGCGATCGCCGCAATACCTCACAATCCACAACCAAGTCTCACAACCGACCTCCGGTCAACCGCCCAATATCCGCGGTCGCCGGAATAACCCATAATCACAATCATGTCCCACATCCGACATCTGGTCAACCGCCTACTATCCGCGGTTGCCACAAAACCCTCTAGTCCATAATCATGCCCTATCATCGATGTCCTATAACCGACATCCGGTCAACCGCCCAATATCCGCGGTCGCCGCCAAAACCCATAATCCATAATCCAGGCCCCGGCTACACTATCCCAAACCCCTACTCAAACTCGAGCAACAAATACCACCTGACTAACGAAAGGAGAAAAGAACAAACAAGGTTTCTCCTAAGTCAAGTTCCAGCATGAAAGTGTAGCGATAAAAGATGGCCTACCTAGATGTCCAAACAAGCATGCATATGTCCTCATGAAAGATAAAAAAGTGTGACAAATAATGGCTCCACATGTGTATCAATTAATAGCTCCGCATAGATATAACCATCATGCTAAATCATTATCCAACCACACATGTTTAAAATCCACAATTTTCCATCACCTAAATCATCCACCTATGCATGTCCCAAAAGATCCTCAAGTGGTACCCTCCCACAAGACATTTCATTTTATTCCAACATAAAAGTAAATTCCACATGCAAGGTTAAGTGCCACAACTATAACCATACAAACATGTATAACCCCCAACCACTATCAGAGTTCCACAACAGTAATTTTCATTTGGTAGGCTCACAGTTATTTTACTTTAAGCATGCATGTCCATAGTTGATCATTCAATGTAACCAATGAGAGGATCTCTCCAATATTCCTAGGGGTATGTCAGAAAATGAGGAGTATAGCAACCACCCACCTGGAGCGCTAATTTCCTGTCCAAATAGTTCTCTCGCCCAAACAAGCCAAACCGCCGCGATCACTATACAAAATATCCCCAATATACACACAAATAAGCACACAAGTATCCAAACATATGCTGTCCAGAATTCAGTCCCAAAGATGCCCTGTTTTTACCTGCGATAAATGCCCGGAAAATTCCAAGAAAAATACTCTCACGATCCTCGCGAAGAACCCGTCGAAACGAGTACCTGGACGCTCAAATCCGAGTTTCCTATACTGAGAAACAAATTCGACAAGGGAACCACCCCGAAATAAACTGCTCTCAAAAACTGTAGCACTAATTCCTGTAAACAGAGATTTTTCACCTTCGAAAATTATTCAGAAAATTCCAAGAAAATTTGGGGATATTCCTCGTGATATGTAGATGCAAAACGCCTTCTGAATCACCCCAATCCGATGCCTGTGCGCGAAGATATCGCCAAAATACCGCACTGCTGTCCAAAACTCCGCCCCAGAAAATGAGGTCACAAGATGATCCGACAAACCCATGAAAAGCTCTGAAAGGGAAAAACCGGTAAATACGGGAAACGTAGCCCTACCTTTCGTGAAGACGATGGCGCAAGAATCACTGAAAAATACTGCCTGGGTAGCTCGGGAGAGTCCACGTACCAAAATGCGACGAAGGGGGTCACAAATGAACGAGCGTCGCACCGCGCCGTAAAATCAGCAACCTCGAAGTCCGTGCCTCCAAAAGTTCTCAAACTTCTCCGCGAGATGCAGCAGCCCAAGAGGAAGAACCTTTAGATACAACTCTCGGAGAGAAGAAGCCCAGAAGAAGCCCAAAACTCACCTTGAAATCGGCCTTAAATAGACCCACCTCAACATTTCAGGAAATACCCAACATGTCCCAACATTCGGGCGCCGGAAGTTTCCGGGCTGCTACAGTGTTGGGCCCAGCCCAACACTGTTCACGTCCGGATTCTTCCTGGGCCTCCACGTTGCCCACAAAACAGGCAACAGCGGGAGCCACCACTCCTGCTGCGCCGCGTGGCCACCCCCGGGGATCGACACGTGGCACCGGTCAACGCGACAGTCGCGCCTACGCGCGCCGCCTGCGCCCCTGCCAGGCACGCCGCGCGAGGCAGACCTCGCCTGCACCGTGGACCGCGCGCACGTGGACCGGCCAACCAGTGACCGCCACGTGTCCACCCCGGTCCATGCACCAGGCCTGCCTACTCCGTGGTCCCGGTTCACAGAACTGACCAATCAAGACCTGCCACGTGTCCCCATCCTCTGGTGCACGCCGGCCGTGGACCGCGCGCCTGCCCGCGCACCCGCGCGCTGCCCGCGCCCGCGCGCCGCCGCGCTCCGCCGCCGCCGCCGTCCGCCGGCCGCCGGAGTTACTGTTCCGGCGTGAACAGTAACCGGTTGCGCAAAACGTCAAGTAGGTAGTCCATTTTAACCGTTTTCGCGCGCTGAATCCGAATTTGTTGTCCGATTTGCCAAATTCTAACTCCAAAATTTGCCGAAGGCACCCGGAAAGGTATTCTTTTGTCCAAACTTCACGCCGAGCCCAATTTTAATATTCATTTTGCGCGAAACCACTTCCAAAGATCCGACGGAGTCCACTGATCACCCACGTGATCCATTTAAGCCCAAAGTCCAACACTCGTGTCCAAATTGTGCACAAACACCTCTGACACACAAAACAGGCTCCCAGAAGCCACCAATGACTCCACCACAGCTCTGCAGAGATCCAGGTCATCACATCCTCCCCCGCTGAAAGGAAGTTTCGTCCTCGAAACTAAATCATTCCTCAATCCGGCACCTCGACCAAGAAAAGTGGGGTAAATATCCGATCATCCGCCCCTCAAGCTCCCAAGGCTGTCTAATACATCCTCCAGAGACGCGATACAATCATCGGGTCTCTAACTAGAACAAAATAAAGACGGGCACTCTAGGAAACCGCACCACCACCACTAAGTACAGCTGGGCTAACCGCTCGAGCTACCAAGTAGTCCGCATCGGTACAAGCATCTACTCCTCCCAGGGTCTCAGATAATCCAACCACAAGTCCATCGGCACACAAGCTCGATCCAAGTACCTCTGTACTCCCGAGGTATCCAACATAAGTCCACCCAACTGATCCCGTAGCCTCTGATCTCTAATCCAAAACCGTCGGGATGTAGAGGCAATTCCCCAACTCTCCGGCATCCACACTCAGCCATATGCAGTCGAGAAAACCATAATACAAATCAATCTTCGAGAAGATCCAGTACCCTTGCAGCTGGTAAATCAAATCCTCCATGCCCGACAAAAGGGTGCTAGCTCTAGAGGGTCACTTCATCAAATCCCGGGGATCCACACAAAGCCGAAGTGAACCAACCTTCCACAACTCAAATAGCACCGGCGCCCCCAAAGGCGACACACTTGATCTGACAAAATTCCCAAAACATCGAATCCTGGAGTTGTGTCCTCAACTCTCAAACTAGTGACTTGCTAGACTACTCCGATAGGAGAACAGCCGGGAACTCGCAACCAAAGGGGGTATCACCGAGTCCCAGCGCCGCCGTAGGTCCCTCAACCACACCAGCCAAAAGTCTACTCATCCACTGCGAAACATCCGTCTCGCTCCCGAAGTCAAAACTATAGAGGCGAAGATAACCCTCAAGCAGCCCAAGTACACCAACACCTCCGGGTCTGGCTCCCCAAGAAAACTGTCCTCGCGGCATAATCAACCGCCGCGAAAGAAAACCGAACCAGCCTGCCCAACAAGTACCACAACAACATCCCGCAGCTGAGCCAAGACCATCAGGTCTACCGGCAAAATCCAGGACTCAAGCTGCACCGGGCAGGACCAACAACTCTCCTCCACGTGCTAAGCGCGATCGAGAAAATAAGCCTCCCGTGCGCGTGGTGACCATCCTGCCCCCTAACCCAAGTAATGAAGCAAAAGCACTACCCACCAAGAAGGGAATTCTCCCGTATCAAGAAGATACGAACCCAAAAGTCTGGAACAACTCAAACCTACCACCACACCGACCACTGTAACATATGTGCTCCGACAGTCTCAGAAATCCACTACCCTGGAAAAAAAAGAAATTGGGAATGCCTCCTCCGACTGATCTGTCCTCCATCACCCGGCGCCAAGCGCCTCAATCAGAACTCGCCTCAGGCGGTAGATTCCAATCCAAAGGAACTACAATGCCACGCTCCATACCCGGCGCCTACTCCAACGAGGCGTCCCAAATCCGTAATGGAGGGACCCAACGAATTAAAAGGTAACCTGGCGCAATCCACTCTCAGACACTCATATCCTATGCGCCCCGTCCCTCTACACATGGAGCGTGCAGTTCAGCAACTGCGTTAACTCTTGACACAAAAGGCCTCCAAGTACTCTCTATCCCCCACCGAACACGACCCTTCCTCCAAAGGTTCCCTACTCAATCCCACAAATCGGGGTGACTCATCCGCCAAAACTGGCTCACTCGATCAAAGCAATCCCAAAGCTTTCCCGCTGTGAACTATCCACCCTGCGCTGCTCCGACAACTGTGCCACTGTGCGGCTCCGACAACTGTGCCACTGCGCTGCTCCGACAACTGTGCCACTGTGCTGCTCCGACAACTGTGCCCTGCTCCGCTGATCTGCCCCCCAACACTACTACCCTTCGGGTCCGGAGCTCTCAGACTCCAATCTGGGTATCCGGCCCGAAACAACCAGCTCAGACCCAACTGCCGCACCAAGGTGCACCCGGGTCAGGGCCCAACGTCGAGGAGACACCGCTCACCACGACAAAACCGCAAATCAGCACACCCCAAACACTCGACCCAATCTAGCGAAAGTCAAGGACATCCCTCTATTTTTGTAACTTTATGTTGTCTGCAGCCAACATAACTGCCCCACAAAAATAGGATATGTCGATTCCTCTTCACTCACAGGAAGAGTCAAACAAATAAATCACCGACTTTCGCAAAATGTCGCGTCTCTCACGCACTAACATCCTAGGGTCCGCCGAAAAGCCTAGGGTTTCCTAAGTCCCAACTGACCTATCCTTAAGCTCTGATACCACCTAATCTGTCACGCCCCGGGTGTAAACCAGAACCCGGGCCCGTCTACAGATCCGTCGTGCACACGGTATTTCCCGCGTACACGAAGCACCAAACCTGCTCAGATATAAGAGATAATAATAAAAGAGCAATAAAAACAGAGCTGAACTAAAACTAATACATCTCAGACTGAAGCTGGAAATAAAATACAATACATCTGTATAAATGATACATCTGTCTCTCCCAACTCACCAAAATAAATACAACCTGCTGGCAAAAGCCAATCCCAAATATAAAAGTACAACCGTCTGAGGAAACATGGGTACATCAACAGTCCAGCTAACCCGCTCATCCTGCCTCGAGATCTATCTACTCAGCTGTCCTCTCTCCTCGACCCGCCGCTGAAAGCCCAGCAGCACCCGCAGAAGACACTGCAAAACAAGGGAGAAGAAAAAGAAGAAAGAAGAATGGGGGTGAGAACTACTAGTAAACCAGTAGCCTCCCCTAGTGGGTAAAACCTCAAACTCTGACACACCCACTAGGTCAACCAGAGGCAAAAAGGAAAGAAGAGTGGTAGGAAATGAAACTGCTGAAAAAGGGAAACCTACCACTACTATGCCTCTAAAATACAGTCCTAGACTGTAATAACCGTATGCAACAATAACCAACCGTCCGAGATGAACCCAATCTGTACCGCCCTCATCATCGGGCAAGTAAGCCGCGCCGATGTGATAGCAAAACTCCTGCTGCCGCCCTCATCATCGGGCAAATAAGCCGCGCCGATGTGATAGCAAAATTGTCCATAACTGTCTGGCCCCGGCCTCCGGAGGGGATCTCGAGGGGAGCGACCCACACGAGGAAAGCATCACCGGGCAATAACCGCGCCGGTGTGATAAGTAACAAAAGCAGGACTGGATCACAACTATAAAGCCCCAGTGGAACACACCCCTCCACTAAAAGAAAACTAATCCCCAATCTGATGCACAAATGAACATCCGGTAAATCGCCAAAAATCCGCGATCGCCGCAATACCTCACAATCCACAACCAAGTCTCACAACCGACCTCCGGTCAACCGCCCAATATCCGCGGTCGCCGGAATAACCCATAATCACAATCATGTCCCACATCCGACATCTGGTCAACCGCCTACTATCCGCGGTTGCCACAAAACCCTCTAGTCCATAATCATGCCCTATCACCGATGTCCTATAACCGACATCCGGTCAACCGCCCAATATCCGCGGTCGCCGCCAAAACCCATAATCCATAATCCAGGCCCCGGCTACACTATCCCAAACCCCTACTCAAACCCGAGCAACAAATACCACCTGACTAACGAAAGGAGAAAAGAACAAACAAGGTTTCTCCTAAGTCAAGTTCCAGCATGAAAGTGTAGCGATAAAAGATGGCCACATCAGGTTGAGCTATTCGTGACCGGCCTTCGTAGTGAGATTTATACCCTAATGCATGCCCAGAGGCTTCAGACCCTCGAGAAGGCCGTTGAGCATGTCCTATGGGTGGAGTGAGGCGACACTGTGGTTGCTAGGAGGGGAGGGTTGGCTGTGCAGAGTTCCGAGAGGAAGCGGCCAGCGCCTGACGATGGGGGACAGGCCAGTTCTTGGAGACCGCCACGACCGCCACGGTCTCAGTTTCATGGTAGTAGGCTTTCAGAGCGACGAGGGCCTGGTGGATCCCAGAGGCCACCGCAGCAACAGCAGCAGCAGAGGTCACAGCCGAGACAGCAGAGGTCTCAACAGCAGTCCCAGAGGCAGCAGCAGCAGTCGAGGCGGTCCCAGTCTTCGGACAGGTGTATTTTCTGTGGGGGACAGCATCAGTCGGACGCCTGTGATAAGAGGTGGGGTCGCTGTTACAGATGTGGACAGCCTGGGCACATTCAAGTTTCATGCCCCATATCAACCTCAGCAGTACCTTTTTCAGCGTCGGCTCTTATCACATCCCAGCAAAGGTCGACAGCTCAGCGGCCTTATGCCCCATCGAGCAGATCACCTTCCTTCCACCCTTCTGACTACCGACAGCCAACTCAGAGCGGTCGGGTTTATGCCGCACAGGTGGACTCCTCAGCAACCGACCATGTGGTGGTAGGTATCACTTTACTTTCTGGCATTAGAGTTCGCACCTTATTTGATACCGGAGCATCTCATTCATTTGTTAGTAGAGCATTTGCATCCTTGCATGAGTTAGAGGTAGGACGGTTACCACGTGCACGAGAGGTTCAGATTCCCGATCACACCTTGCACGTGGAGGAGTGTTATTGGTCCTGCCCGGTGCAGATTGAGTCCTGGATTATGCCAGTAGACCTGATGGTCTTGAGACAGCTGCGGGACTTCGATGTGGTGCTTGGGATGGACTGGCTGGCTCGGTACTTCACGATGATCGACTGTGCCGCGAGGACGGTGACCTTTAGAGAGCCAGGCCAGGAGGTGTTCGTGTATCGGGGATGCCAGAGTGCTTTCTTCGCCACTATGGTTTCGACTTCGCGAGCGAGGTAGATGATTCGCAGAGGATGTGTAGCTTTTTTGGCTAGTGTAGTTGAGGGGCCGACGGCTGCTCCGGGACTCGAGGATATCCCCATTGTTCGCGAGTTCTCGGATGTTTTCCCACCGGAGTTGACGAGTATGCCGCCGGATAGAGAGATTGAGTTTATGATTGACGTAGTTTCGGAGACTGCTCAAATCTCTAAAGCTCCTTACCAGATGGCACCGGCAGAGCTGCGAGAGTTGAAGGCGCAACTCCAGGATTTGATGGATAAGGGTCTTGTGAGACCGAGTGTCTCGCCTTGGGAGGCGCCGGTGCTGTTCGTGAAGAAGAAGGATGGTTCACTTCGGCTCTGCGTGGATTACCGGGAATTGAATAAAGTGACCATCAAGAACAAGTACCCTTTGTCGCGCATTGATGACTTGTTTGACTAGCTACAAGGGTCTTGTGTCTTCTCGAAGATTGAACTGCAATCTGGTTACCACCAACTGAAGGTGAAGGCCGAGGACATTCCAAAGACAGTTTTCAGGACACGGTACGGGCATTATGAGTTCACCGTCATGCCTTTTGGATTGACCAATGCCCCTGTCGCATTTATGGACTTGATGAACAGGATTATTCGACTGCACTTGGATCGGTTCATTGTGGTGTTTATCGATGATATCCTGGTTTACTCCCAGAGCGATGCTGAGCATGAGGAGCATTTGAGGATTGTGCTGCAACTTCTATGAGAGAGGAAGTTGTATGCCAAGTTGGTAAAGTGCGAGTTCTGGCTCCGGGAGATCATTTTCTTGGGTTATGTGATTTCCGCCGCAGGTGTGGCAGTGGATCCGGCGAAGATAGAGGCAGTTCGGGATTGGCCCCGACCGACGACTGTGTCTGAGGTGCGCGGCTTCATGGGCTTAGCTGGATATTACCGCCGGTTTGTAGAGGGCTTTGCGAAGCTCTCCACACCCCTCACTTGCTTGACTCGTAAAGGAATTAAGTTTGTTTGGAATGAGGATTGCCAGAGGAGCTTTGAGGAATTGAAAAGCAGATTGATGTGAGCTCCTATCCTTTCCCTTTCTGTTATGGGGAAAGGATATGTGATCTATAGTGATGCGTCGCACAGTGGACTTGGATGCGTGCTGATGCAGGAGGGTAGGGTAATTTCTTATGCGTCCCGATAACTTAAGGATTATGAGAAGAATTATCTTACTCATGACTTAGAGCTTGTTGCAGTGGTTTTTGCATTGAAGTTGTGGCGTCACTACCTTTATGGAGAGCACTGTGAGATTTATACTAACCAGAAAAGCCTAAAGTATCTGTTCACGCAAAAAGAGCTAAATCTGAGGCAGCGCAGATGGTTGGAGCTATTAAAGGACTATGATGTGGATATCCTTTACCACCCTGGCAAGGCTAATGTGGTTGCTGATGCTTTGAGTAGGAGAGCTGTGCAGAGCTTGTCTATGTTGATCATAGACCAGGCACCATTACTAGAGGAGATGAGGCGGCTCGAGCTAGAGATTGTGTCCCCTGGGTCTCTGCTAGACTGACGTCTCTAGTCGTGTAGCCCACTCTGCTAGACGGGATCAGAGAGAGACAGAGTGAGGACCCCCACTTGACCAGGATTAGAGATCAGATTTCGAGTGATCGGTTAGGGGACTTTACAGTGGATGCTTCGAGAGTACTGAGGTACAGGGACCAAGCATGTGTGCCAGTAGACTCCGAGATCACAGAGCAGATTTTGAGAAAGGCCCAATATATACCCAATAACCTCCATCCTGGTGGGACTAAGATGTATTGTCACGCCCCGGGGTCGAAACTGCGACCCGGGCGCGCCAACAGATCCGCCGTCTGTGCGGAAACTGCCGCACAGACGAAGCGTCTAACCTGCAAAAGATCTATAGCTAACAAGTATCAGAGCTGAAAAAGAACTAATAGCTATAGAAATCAACTGAACATCCGGATAAATGAAAGTCCTCAATACATAGTCTGATAAGCTAAAAAAAAAAAAAATAATACAATCCTCACAAGTCTCTCAGAAAGTCCAGTACAAAAGTGGAGTCATAAAATACACCGGGTACATCTACCTCAGAATCTCGATGCTGGTAAGGAACTAATCGGCCTCGTCCTCACCTCGATCTGCTGTCTCCGCGCCAACCGAGCCGGAACAGCTGCCTCAAGCTGTCACCGCAACGGGTGTGAGATCTACTGCAGAAGGCAGATCTCAGTGGGTACCGTCCTAAAATCCACGGTATGCCCACTAAGTCTACAGGAGGCACAAAAGATAGGTATGCAGATAGATAGATAGATAAATAACGGGTAAGCTGAAGGAAAGCTACAGCTAAAACATGTCCCAATCATAATGCTCAAAAGGAAACTCTATCATAAACATACTATGCATACACTCTCTGCTGCTAAAATGCCTCAGTATCAATGCTCAAAGGAAAACCATCTAAGAACAAGCTAAGCAACACTCGCACACAAGGTGCTCTCAAAACCCAAATCTCAATGACTGTCCAAAACTGGCACAGTCGAGCCCGCGCCTGTCGTCTAGGAACGCACCTGCCCACTCCACGTGGGGCGTCCTACTGACCACTATGGACGCACCTGCCCACTGCGTGAGGGGCGTCCTACGCACCTCTCCACTGCGTGTGGGGCGTCTACGCACCTGCCCACTCTCTGTGGGGCGTACTACGCACCAACCCACTCCGCGTGGGGCGTACTGCTGACTACTATGGACGCACCTGCCCACTGCGTGTGGGGCGTACTACGCACCTGCCCACTCTCTGTGGGGCGTACTCGAGGGGAGCGACCCCTCAGAGCTCTAGTATCTAGTCAGTCTCAACTGTCTCATAAATGGCACATGCAGGCTATGATCCTCGATCAAACAGATCGGATACCAAACAACAGATAACACGCCACAGTCAGGAACCCTCCACGACTGGATCAGGGAATGCCAAACCCTCTCATAGCTATGTCGGAGAACCCTCAACGACCCAATCTGAAAATGCACATCCCATGGCTAAGTCGGGAAACCTCCACGACTCAATCTGCTAGAGCTCAATCTCTCGAAATCAAATCGGAGAACCATCTCCACTACTGAATCAGAATAAATATACCCATGATCTAGAATAATCCCACCAGGGATCTCAACTCACCTGACACTAGAGGCTCGTTCTACAGAGCTCTAAAAATCCACTCGGCCCCCTGGCACGAGGACACAAGCATCCTGAACCTACTCAAACCCTCTGGAAGCTCACAAAAATTCCAAACTATTTTTAGAGTCTCAATTTCATTAAAATCGGTCCGCCGATTTTTATTACGGTTCAGATGCCAATCTAATGTCAACTAAACATGCAGTCTAGTGTCATGTCATCCCTAGATCATGCTAAAAATATCTGGGGCCCATAATTATCTTTCTACAGTTTTTTAGGCAACTATCAGATTTACCAGCTATAAAAATAATAAGCTAAATATGATCAACATGCATATAATAGCTTTAGAAGGCATTTCATACATTTCGGAGAAATTCCAACCCACCTCAAATGCAATCCGCAGGCAATCGCTGAAGTCGGCGAAGTGCCGAACCTGCACACTGTCAAAAACTACCGGAAAAACGAAAACCGCGCCGCGCGCTCGCGACACCGTCGCAAAACCCGGAAAAATCCCGGAAGCTCGAACAACTCTCTCTCAAGTCCCTTTAAAAAAAATCTGGCGTGCTCCGGCTCCCTCGTTGACCACTCACAGCGTGCCCTCGGCTCCGCGCAGTAAAAATCCAAAGCTCGCAACCAACAGCACACAAGCCGCTCCTCAATGCGCACACGAAATCAAGGAAGAACAACCAATTTCCACTCAAAAATCCAAGTCAAAATCATCACAAGAAATCCAAAAACCAAACCACGAAAATCTGCCAACTCACCTTGTACATTGCTCGATGCACGCGCGGCTCCAATCGGGACCAAGCAGCAAGAACTCCATGTTGCCACCTTTATTTGCCCCTTTTTCCTTTCTTTTTGCCTTACTTTCTTTCACCTATTTCTCCTTTTTCTTTTTTCTTTTCTTGCTTTCTGCAGAGAGGAGGAGGAGGAGGTGGTGTCCATATATAGAGAAGAGAGGTGGGGTCAACAGGATGGAGGAAGTAAAAGACCAAAAAGCCCCCCCTTGCTTAAGCCTATCAAAACAGCACTCAGCAAAAAAGACTGCAAACGCAGCACGCGCGGCGCCCAAGCTCCCACCGCGCGGCGCCCACTTGCTGCGCGCGCCGCTTGCAGCGCGCGCCCTCATGCGCGCGGCCGCATGCGCGCGCCGCCCGCAGCGGCAGCGCGCGCCGCCCAAGCGCGCCGGTGCAGCAACCTCACCGGCCGCACACGGCGCCTCTGCGCGCCCGCACGGCACCCTCTTCTGGGCAATCCCCCACTCCGGGACAGCAAAAACAACTAAAATAGCAACTAGAAAGATCCAAATTAACTCCAAAAAATGAAACCAAGCTTTCTCTTTCTCTCACTAGAAAACTGCAATGTGCCTCCATGAGGATCGACGCGCGCGTGCTCCGCTCGGCTTCCAACGGTTGGTCTCCACTACTAGCACACCATCACCTCTCCCAAACCCAACTTTTAATTCCCTCCAATTCCTTTCCTTCATCTCCTTCTTCTCCCATTTCTCATTCCTCTGTTTGAGGCTCAATTACTCTGTTTTAAAACAGGAAAGAAGATGCCTACGTGGCAAGTGCTAATTAATTAGAGTTTGGGTGTATGGTGCAAGGTGCATAGAGAACAAGTAACCCAAAAGCCTTTTCCAACACCAACACCAACAACTACAAACCAACACCCACTCACAACCTTCTCATTTTACTCTAATTCCCTTCTCTCAGGATAATTAACCTAATTAATTTATTAATTAATTAATCCAAAAAATAGCCAACTCCAACTCACTTTTCGCCTTCGGGGCCTCCGCACCAGTCCGGAACCTCCCAAACTCCGCTGTAATATGATAGTACACATGTCCACATCTTTTTCTCCTCAAAAAGCTCAACCGTTGAGTCGGGGTGCTTAATCCAAAAACCGGCTCCAAAGTTGTCAGTTCCGACTCACTTTTCGCCTTCGGGTCCTCCGCGTCAGTCCAGAACCTCCCGAACTCCGCTGTAATATGAAAGTACACATGTCCACAGCTTTTTCTCCTTAAAAAGCTCAACCGTTGAGTCGGGGTGCTTAATCCAAAAACCGGCTCCAAAGTTGTCAGTTCCGACTCACTTTTCGCCTTCGGGTCCTCCGCGTCAGTCCGGAACCTCCCGAACTCCGCTGTAAACACAAAGTACATCTGTTCCAAGTATTCCCAAATTTTCTACACTCCACTGTGAAGTCGAGGCTTCCCCAAAGCCAGTCCTCTATCGGCGCACAATGCCCAGAAAACCCCGAATCAAGCTGGGGCTTCCGCGCAGATCCGAATCAACCCGAACTCATCTGTAACCATGATCTGGACTCGTCCAAAGTAAATCCTCCACATCACGCCATCTTGCGAGGTCGGTGCACTATCCGAAATCCCGGTACTCTACACTCTCCCCTCCTTAAAAAAAGGTTTCATCCTCGAAACCCAAAATAAGTCCATGGCTCAGGAGGGTATCTCAATCAAATGGGGATAGAAGATCCTCAACTCAACCTGAGGCTCTTAAGTGGCCTTTCTCTCAGCAAGGTGGCTCCACTGAGCCTTCACCACGGTATAACCCGATTGCAAAAATTCTTCTGTCTCACCAGCAAGAATTGCATCGGTCGCTCCTAACAGCTCCAATCCTCGTCCAACTTCAAGGAAGTGAAATCCAAAACAAGCGGGTGATAAAATACTTGCAGACCAAGCTTTCCGCGTAAACTCAAATCCTCGCATCCCAGTGGATAGTGGTTTCCAGAAAACATGATCTCCAAATCCAGAACTCTACGCTTGCCATTGGCATAAAGCCTCCGTTGCTCCTTAGCAACTAAAAGCTTAAGTTCCCAAAAGTGGCGACCACCAATCGAACAGCTCATTCCAGGGTTGCATTGTTCGCCTAACCAAGGCATACTGTCCATAATGTCCATGCCGGGATAATACTATAGGATATCAATCCAACAGCTCTAATAACTCTGTCCACCGGCGTTGCCTCAATCAAAGTTCTCCTAAGTAAACCTGTACTTCAGGCTCAAGGATCTCTGAATAATTCCATGACCTCTCTATCACGGCAATATCCGGATCAATGCTGGTATCTTCCTCAGCCTTGCCTCTAGCAAGCTACACTGGCCTTGCATAGTCCAAGAGCTTCTGATCTTTGTCATTAACATAGGTCTAGGCTCAACCCAAACGGTATCTCTCTTCCTTGGGTTCTCAGTCACTCTTGCAGCTGTAATCACATGGCCTAATCACAAAATCTTTCGAAGTCCAAGTGCAACACTCACAGCTTGGCAACAACTTCTTCTCATAGAAGTTGCAGCTCTAACCTCAAATGATCCTCGTGCTCTAAGTCACCTCGGAAACCAATCCGAATATAATCAAATCAACCGGCCCTGTATAAATCAACCTCAACGACTGGTACAACAACTCTGTGTAGAGCTCAACTCATGCCGGTACAACAACCCGGTCCAAGTACCACCGGAGCACACAATTCCTCAAATCAAAAAGGCCGCAGGGCCTTAGTCAATCCACTTGACCCCGCTGCAAGCTTATAATGTCCCTATCGGGTTCAGAACACTGTCTGGCACAATCCTTGGGAAGAAGGCTCCATAGCGCTAACCGATCTCAGAAAAGGGCATCAACCAAAACACAATCCAAACCTGTCTGTGCTCGAACCGTCACAGAACCCTCACCGTTGTGCACTCACAACGTGGCATCACGCCCGTGTACCAATGGCGTGGCATCACCACCGTGTATCATCGGTGTGGCATCAAACTCAAGTATCAATCTCTCGGATCCTCACTGTCGTATCCCCACGACGTGGTACTAGGTCTCACAGACCTCTCGATCCGTCAAATCTCGCAACTGCGCTAACAGCTCTCTCTGTCTCACGGGTGATACTCCACGAGGTGCTGCCGAAGTTGGCGCGGTTTCCAAAACCACGTCAATCACTGTCCCGATCTCAATCTCAATCAAGTAACCACCTGGTAACTCGGCAAGGGGCATCAACCACCTGGTAACTCGGCCAGGGGCAAGTAACCACCTGGTAACTCGGCCAGGGGCAAGTAACCTCCTGGTAACTCGGCCAGGGGCATCAACACATCTACGCATCCTCTATAAATACACTCCTCCTGACCAGGTCCACGGAGGGTCAATGTCCTCTCTCGACAATCCATGATAGCATAAATTGGGATGACCGATTCCTATCCAACCTCATATCAACATCTCTGAACTGATGTAGGACTAACATCTCGATGATCAAATCCAAGGTCCTAGTTGCACTGGCAGGACAGGCAACACTCTTCCATGTGCTATTCGTGATCTGGAACCTGATCCTCACATGTACAAGCCAACAGTCCCGTCTCTGGCCCCATCGACGCTATCCCAGCTCTACTAAAACACACGAGCGGTGTCGGCATCAACAAGCTCTAAATCCAATGGCTATAAGGAAGACCATACCAGGTAAGACACAATCCACTATCCTGGTGTCCGCTGACCAACTGTACAATCTCATCCACTAGATGCTGGCGACCATCGCTCTATCTACCACGACGTGACGGCTCCATCAGTCTGTCGGTACATCGGATGAACCTCTTCATCCTGGAGGGGTAGTGGGGATGCCGTCGTAAGCGGCAAAACCAGGAGTACCACTTTGGGACACTCTGCTTGAAGATATCCTGACACTACTGTTGGTACCTCGTCCGTCGAGAACCTCCGGATCTTTGTCTCCTCTGAGACCCATGATCCTGAGACTGGACTCATGGCAACCTCGATCCACTCAACTAACCCATAATCCGACGATGCTGGACGTCTCTCACTGGAGCTGGTCACTCGCTCTTCGTCCCTCCTGGATGTGATCACAGATCCTCGGTCAATTCATCGAGCATGCACTAGGTGATAGATATCCTGATGTAGTCCCCTCTCAAGCAGATCAACCTCCTAGGTCTCATCTTGGCAACATGGGGCACACTGCTCAACAATCGCAGAACCTTGCTCCAGATCATCAACTGCGCTCCGATGGTCCAACGGGACGAACTCGACGCCACCAACTCTCTCGGCGTCCTTATCCAAAAGTGCATAACCAAGCGCCCTGATGCTTCTCCTGGAAGAACAAATCCTCGAACAACTCTTCCATAGCAGCGATCCAGTTTTCGGCCTACCAAGGCTCCAAACTCTAACCCGAAATCTACAGGGGATGGAACTGGATGAGGTACACAATCGATGGGCAATCTCTTGCTGCTCCTGCACTATCCACAGTGCGATCCGGGTCGAGGTCGACAATGTCACGGCCGGAGGTACTACTGGCGATACTCCGGGAGATGCTCTCGGTCCAAGCATGTGCATCACGCGCTCCATGTTCTCTTTCTGGCGCTGCATCGCCTCAAACATCAGGACTGCTTGGGCCTGAATCTCTCAGGCCTCTCTCGACTCTATCCATTTAGCTTCCCGCTATACGAGCCCCTCATCCAAGGTCAAACACGCCCTCGCCGCTGCACGGCGTCTCGGAAGCATCAAATCACTGCAACAGAACAACCACTAGGACCAAAACTCTCTCGACCAAATCAAGCGAAAGTCTAAAACATGTTAACCCTTCTGAAATATTATGTTGTCTGCAGCCAACATAATCACCTTTAGAGAAATAACATGTAAGATTACTCGCCCCAATCCTCTGGGGGAGGTAAACACACAATCAGGACTCTCGCTAAAGTCACGTCGCTCACGACAGTCATCCTACTGTCCAACCAATAGCCTAGGGTCACTAAGTCCTCAACGACCTATATTCCTAGGCTCTGATACCACCTAAATCTGTCACGCCCCGGGGTCGAAACTGCGACCCGGGCGCGCCAACAGATCCGCAGTCTGTGCGGAAACTGCCGCACAGACGAAGCGTCTAACCTGCAAAAGATCTATAGCTAACAAGTATCAGAGCTGAAAAAGAACTAATAGCTATAGAAATCAACTGAACATCCGGATAAATGAAAGTCCTCAATACATAGTCTGATAAGCTAAAAAAAAAAAAAATAATACAATCCTCACAAGTCTCTCAGAATGTCCAGTACAAAAGTGGAGTCATAAAATACACCGAGTACATCTACCTCAGACTCTCGATGCTGGTAAGGAACTAATCGGCCTCGTCCTCACCTCGATCTGCTGTCTCCGCGCCAACCGAGCCGGAACAGCTGCCTCAACCTGTCACCGCAACGGGTGTGAGATCTACTGCAGAAGGCAGATCTCAGTGGGTACCGTCCTAAAATCCACGGTATGCCCACTAAGTCTACAAGAGGCACAAAAGATAGGTATGCAGATAGATAGATAGATAAATAACGGGTAAGCTGAAGGAAAGCTACAGCTAAAACATGTCCCAATCATAATGCTCAAGAGGAAACTCTATCATAAACATACTATGCATACACTCTCTGCTGCTAAAATGCCTCAGTATCAATGCTCAAAGGAAAACCATCTAAGAACAAGCTAAGCAACACTCGCACACAAGGTGCTCTCAAAACCCAAATCTCAATGACTGTCCAAAACTGGCACAGTCGAGCCCGCGCCTGTCGTCTAGGAACGCACCTGCCCACTCCACGTGGGGCGTCCTACTGACCACTATGGACGCACCTGCCCACTGCGTGTGGGGCGTCCTACGCACCTCTCCACTGCGTGTGGGGCGTCTACGCACCTGCCCACTCTCTGTGGGGCGTACTACGCACCAACCCACTCCGCGTGGGGCGTACTGCTGACTACTATGGACGCACCTGCCCACTGCGTGTGGGGCGTACTACGCACCTGCCCACTCTCTGTGGGGCGTACTCGAGGGGAGCGACCCCTCAGAGCTCTAGTATCTAGTCAGTCTCAACTGTCTCATAAATGGCACATGCAGGCTATGATCCTCGATCAAACAGATCGGATACCTAACAACAGATAACACGCCACAGTCAGGAACCCTCCACGACTGGATCAGGGAATGCCAAACCCTCTCATAGCTATGTCGGAGAACCCTCAACGACCCAATCTGATAATGCACATCCCATGGCTAAGTCGGGAAACCTCCACGACTCAATCTGCTAGAGCTCAATCTCTCGAAATCAAATCGGAGAACCATCTCCACTACCGAATCAGAATAAATATACCCATGATCTAGAATAATCTCACCAGGGATCTCAACTCACCTGACACTAGAGGCTCGTTCTACAGAGCTCTAAATATCCACTCGGCCCCCTGGCACGAGGACACAAGCATCCTGAACCTACTCAAACCCTCTGGAAGCTCACAAAAATTCCAAATTATTTTTAGAGTCTCAATTTCATTAAAATCGGTCCGCCGATTTTTATTACGGTTCAGATGCCAATCTAATGTCAACTAAACATGCAGTCTAGTGTCATGTCATCCCTAGATCATGCTAAAAATATCTGGGGCCCATAATTATCTTTCTACTGTTTTTTAGGCAACTATCAGATTTACCAGCTATATAAATAGTAAGCTAAACATGATCAACATGCATATAATAGCTTTAGAAGGCATTTCATACATTTCGGAGAAATTCCAACCCACCTCAAATGCAATCCGCAGGCAATCGCTGAAGTCAGCGAAGCGCCGAACCTGCACACTGTCAAAAACTACCGGAAAAACGAAAACCGCGCCGCGCGCTCGCGACACCGTCGCAAAACCCGGAAAAATCCCGGAAGCTCGAACAACTCTCTCTCAAGTCCCTTTAAAAAAAATCTGGCGTGCTCCGGCTCCCTCGTTGACCACTCACAGCGTGCCCTCGGCTCCGCGCAGTAAAAATCCAAAGCTCGCAACCAACAGCACACAAGCCGCTCCTCAATGCGCACACGAAATCAAGGAAGAACAACCAATTTCCACTCAAAAATCCCAGTCAAAATCATCACAAGAAATCCAAAAACCAAACCACGAAAATCTGCCAACTCACCTTGTACATTGCTCGATGCACGCGCGGCTCCAATCGGGACCAAGCAGCAAGAACTCCATGTTGCCACCTTTATTTGCCCCTTTTTCCTTTCTTTTTGCCTTACTTTCTTTCACCTATTTCTCCTTTTTCTTTTTTCTTTTCTTGCTTTCTGCTGAGAGGAGGAGGAGGAGGTGGTGTCCATATATAGAGAAGATAGGTGGGGTCAACAGGATAGAGGAAGTAAAAGACCAAAAAGCCCCCCCTTGCTTAAGCCTATCAAAACAGCACTCAGCAAAAAAAACCGCAAACGCAGCACGCGCGGCGCCCAAGCTCCCACCGCGCGGCGCCCACTTGCTGCGCGCGCCGCTTGCAGCGCGCGCCCGCATGCAGCGCGCGCCCTCATGCGCGCGGCCGCATGCAGCGCGCGCCCTCATGCGCGCGGCCGCATGCGCGCGCCGCCCGCAGCGGCAGCGCGCGCCGCCCAAGCGCGCCGGCGCAGCAACCTCACCGGCCGCACACGGCGCCTCTGCGCGCCCGCACGGCACCCTCTTCTGGGCAATCCCCCACTCCGGGACAGCAAAAACAACTAAAACAGCAACTAGAAAGATCCAAATTAACTCCAAAAAATGAAACCAAGCTTTCTCTTTCTCTCACTAGAAAACTGCAATGTGCCTCCATGAGGATCGACGCGCGCGTGCTCCGCTCGGCTTCCAACGGTTGGTCTCCACTACTAGCACACCATCACCTCTCCCAAACCCAACTTTTAATTCCCTCCAATTCCTTTCCTTCATCTCCTTCTTCTCCCATTTCTCATTCCTCTGTTTGAGGCTCAATTACTCTGTTTTAAAACAGGAAAGAAGATGCCTACGTGGCAAGTGCTAATTAATTAGAGTTTGGGTGTATGGTGCAAGGTGCATAGAGAACAAGTAACCCAAAAGCCTTTTCCAACACCAACACCAACAACTACAAACCAACACCCACTCACAACCTTCTCATTTTACTCTAATTCCCTTCTCTCAGGATAATTAACCTAATTAATTTATTAATTAATTAATCCAAAAAATAGCCAACTCCAACTCACTTTTCGCCTTCGGGGCCTCCGCACCAGTCCGGAACCTCCCGAACTCCGCTGTAATATGAAAGTACACATGTCCACAGCTTTTTCTCCTCAAAAAGCTCAACCGTTGAGTCGGGGTGCTTAATCCAAAAACCGGCTCCAAAGTTGTCAGTTCCGACTCACATTTCGCCTTCGGGTCCTCCGCGTCAGTCCGGAACCTCCCGAACTCCGCTGTAATATGAAAGTACACATGTCCACAGCTTTTTCTCCTCAAAAAGCTCAACCGTTGAGTCGGGGTGCTTAATCCAAAAACCGGCTCCAAAGTTGTCAGTTCCGACTCACTTTTCGCCTTCGGGTCCTCCGCGTCAGTCCGGAACCTCCCGAACTCCGATGTAAACACAAAGTACACATGTTCCAAGTATTCCCAAATTTTCTACACTCCACTGTGAAGTCGAGGCTTCCCCAAAGCCAGTCCTCTATCGGCGCACAATGCCCGGAAAACCCCGAATCAAGCTGGGGCTTCCGCGCAGATCCGAATCAACCCGAACTCATCTGTAACCATGATCTGGACTCGTCCAAAGTAAATCCTCCACATCACGCCATCTTGCGAGGTCGGTGCACTATCCGAAATCCCGGTACTCTACATGTATAAGGACCTCAAGGCACATTTTTGGTGGAATGGCATGAAGAGGGACATCGGGAGGTTTGTGACTCAGTGTTTGACTTGCCAGTAGGTAAAGGCTGAGCATCGGGTGCCAGCTAGTAAGTTGCAAAGTCTCCCAATTCCTGAGTGGAAATGGGATCATATTATGATTGACTTCGTCGTTGGATTGCCGAGGGCACAGGGAGGAGCAGATGCTATTTGGGTAGTTGTGGATCGACTCACCAAGTCCGCCCACTTTTTGCCAATGCAGACTACTTGATCACTCGAGCGGCTAGCCTAGCTATATTTGGACGAGGTGGTGAGGTTACATGGAGTGCCCGTCTCTATAGTATCAGATAGAGACCCGAGGTTTGCTTCGCGTTTCTAGAGGAGTTTACAGACCACCTTGGGGACTCAGCTCTGGTTCAATACAGCCTTTCACCCACAGACTGATGGGCAGTCAGAGCGGACGATACAGATTCTTGAGGATATACTGAGGGCTTGCGTCTTGGACTTTGGCGGATGGTGGGTTCGACACTTATCCTTGGCTGAGCTTGCGTACAACAACAGCTTTCAGCTGAGCATCTAGATGGCTCCGTTTGAGGCATTGTATGGACGCAAGTGTCGATCACCTCTTTATTGGAGTGATATGGGTGAGAGATGGACTTTGGGGCCCGATTTATTGCTTAAGGCAGAGGAGAAGGTCAGAGTGATCTGACAGCACCTTCAGACCGCCCAAAGCCGACAGAGGAGCTATGCTGATACTCGATGACGAGACTTAGAGTTTCATATTGGAGATCATGTAGTTTTGAAAGTCTCGCCGTCCAAAGGGATCAGGAGGTTTGGCATCCGTGGAAAACTTAGCCCCCGTTATATTGGACCTTTCGAGGTGTTGGAGCATATCGGGCCAGTTGCCTAAAGACTTACACTTCCCTCGAGAATTGCCGGTGTCCACGATGTTTTTCATATTTTTGCTCTAAAGAGGTATTGTCTTCGACCCGTCACATGTCATCGACTTCACCCCACTCGAGATCAGCGAGGACTTGAGGTACGAGGAGCGCCCACTGCGGATTCTGGATCGAGAGGTGAGAGAATTGCGTAGTCGGCCCATCCCCTATGTGAAGATCTTGTGGAACAATCATGACGAGCGCGAGGCTACTTGGGAGCTTGAGTCGTTGATGATGGACACCCACCCACACTTGCTCGAGGCTTCGGTTTGAGGTATGTTTTTGCTTCGAGGACGAAACTCTTTTTAGTGGGGGAGGATGTAGTGGCCCAAATCCCGTGTAGCTTTTTTCCATGATCCGCAGTGAGAAACACCTATTATTGGTGTGTCGGGCCCGTAATGCGTCGAATGGACGTGTTAGACAGACTCAGTGAGGACTCTGTATCAAGCCTGTCATTCGGCTATTTTTGCCAAATTTTGGAAGTGGTTTCAGGCTAATCGGAGGCCGGATTTAGATTTAGCACGGAAAAACGTTGAAAAACGGATATTTGCTTGTATTTTTTTGAGTCCGGATGCCCAAAAACGGACACCCGGAAGTTTATTATGCATTTTAGTGCACGGGGGAGCCGTGGACTGGCGGGGGAGCCACGTGGCAGCCTCTGATAGGCAGGCTCACGCAGCGCGATCCACGGAGACGCATGGCGGGAGCAGTGGACCGGGGCGGGGCCATGTGGCGGCCCCGGATTGGCCGTCTCACGCGCGCGTACAGGTGGGCATCGTGCGGGTGCAGAGCGGGTAGGTGGCCGCCCGTACGCGAGCACCACGTGGTGCCCTGCGATTAGCGGGTGCCACCCGCTCCGCTGACCACCGCGGGACACGCGACCGCGCCTGATTGGCTGGGCGCCCGCTGTCCCGTGTTTGGGACACGCGGCGGTTTCGTGCGCTGGTCACTGCGGGGTCCGAGGGCGCGTTTTGGCGCCCGAATGTTTCGGACGCCCGAAACATGGGCCTAAGCCCGAATTCCCTCCATTTTTTGGGAAATTCTATAAATAGGCCTCCCTTCGCTTCATTTTGGTTCTTTCTTGAGCTCTTCTCGTGGTGAGACCTTAAGCAAAGATTTTCCTCACGTTGTTCTCCATCTCTCAAAGGATTTTTGAGATTTTAGGAGGTTGTGACATCGACGTCTTCGGCGATTCGGCGCACTTCGACGTTCCTTCTTCGGCGGCCTTTTCCGTCGCATCTCGGTCCGCGAGCTCCCTTGGGCTACCCCGAAGGGCTTTTCGGGTGATTCTTGCTACATTTTCTCCACGACAGGTAGGGCTACATTTCTTGTATTTACCGCTTCCCTCATTTCCAAGTGTTTATTGGGTTTTTCGGATCACCTTTAGAACCCATTTTCTGCGGCAGATTTTTGGACAGCGAAGGAAAGATCTTGCCATATCTCAGCCTACGGGTGTCGGAACGGGGCGTATAAGTACTTGATTTGCATCTACACTTCACGAGGATCGCAGCCGTGATTTTTCTGGAATTTTTTGAGATCATATCACTGGTGAAAATTGGACATCTTTGGGACTGTTTGTGCAGACAGCGGAATGATGATATTTGTGGGACTATTTGTGCACTGTTTTCGACTTCTATTACAGTTTTTGCAGTGAGTTTGGTGTTCCTTGAGGGATGGCGAGGTTGGAACTGTTCTTCGCGACTGAGGTGGGTGGTTGTTGTGTACCTCTTATTTCGACATGCTCACTAGGACTATTAGAGAGATCCCCTGAGTTATGATTGTTGATTGGCACCTTATTGAGAACTATGCATGTTAATTACACTGATTAACTTCTAGCCTATCTATGTGAGATTGGGACATTATTATTGGAACATGTTATTATGCCATAACCTTTCATGCGAAATTATTTATCATATTGGGACATCATGATCTGATCTATGTGAGAACACCGTTAGATGCCTTTCTTTTATCTTTCATGAGAACAAATGCATGCTTATATGGACATTTAGATAGGCCATTTTTATCGCTACACTATTATATTGGGACTTGACTTAGGAGAAACCATGTTCGCTCTTTTTCTCCTTTTTTTTCAGATTTATGATTCATGTTGCTCGGGTTCGAGCAGGGGTTTGAGATAGTGTAGTCGAGATCTTTGAGTCTGGGAAAGGTTGTACAGATTGTGGACTTGTGGGGTATTGCGGCGACCGCGGACATTGGGCTGTTGACCGGATATTAGTTATTTTAGCAGATTGTGGACTTATGGGGTATTGCGGCGACCGCAGACATTGGGCGATTGACCTGATGTTTACTTTTGCATCTGATTGGGGGATCGGGGTTTCTTTAGTGGATGGATTTTTCCAGTTGAGTATAGTCATGATCCTGTCTTTCTATATTGTGATACTTGTGATATAGATACTTTACTCGTGTGGGTCGCTCCCCTCGAGTGCCACCCCGGAGTGTGCGACTGTATCGAGTTGGTGCCGGCCAGTCTTTGAGTTCTTGATTCTCTTATTACATCGGTGTTATGTGTTGGTGGCATACCCGATGTGGCCGGCAGAGCAGGCAGTACCGGTTTTACCGGTCTATTTGATTGGGTTTACTTTAGGCATATACTATTACTGATGCATGCATACAGTTATTTCATTCGGTATTGCAATAGAGGCATAGTAGTGGTAGTGTTTCCTTATCAGCAGTCTTTTTAGCTTACCACTTTATTTCTCCTTTTGCCTCTGATAGACTTAGTGGGTACGTTGGATCCTGAGGATTTACCCACTGGGGGCTACTATTTTATCAGTGGTTCTCACTCCCATTGTTGTTTTCTTTCTCTCTCTTCCTTTATTTTGCAGAGTCTTCTGCGGGAGCTGCTGGACCGTCAGCGGCTGATCGAGATAAGATGATCGCTGAGTAGATAGATCGTCTGCCCCGACAGTGACTTGTAGCTAGACTTATGGTGTATCCCCATTATCTCGGACTGTTGTACTTTTACTTTTGGTTCTGGCTTTAGCCAGCTGGTTGTATTATTTTGGTGGGCTGGGAGTTTTTTTGTACTTATTACACTTGTATTTTATTTCCTGTCTCAGTCTGAGATGTTGTAGTTTTAGTTCAGCTCTGTACTTGTGCTCTTTTATTGCTTATACTATATTTGAGCAGGTTTTCGGCGCTTCGTGTACGTGGAAAATTTCGTGTGCACGGCGGATTTGTGGACGGGCCCGGGTTCTGGTTTACACCCAGGGCGTGACATCATGAGGGCACTATTATCGAGGATCTTGATTAGATGGCAGGCATCGAGCATCTTGATGATATACCTATTATTGAGCCTGTTGTTCATCGTGGGCGTGGGCGAGGGCGTGGACGTCGTCGAGGGAGAGGACGATCTCAATATTGAGCTTTAGATCGAACATGTTACTTTTTTTAGTTCATATATTTAAAAAAGTTTGTATTATTGAAATTTTTATGATGTTCAACTTTTTTTTGTTGCTCATCAGTTAATTCTTATTGTGGTTAAGTTTGTTGTTTAAATTTTGATTTGTTGTGAAAAAATAATGCTGGATGTTAGCCAGGTTAAAAGCGGTGAATCATTCACCACCTTCTATTTTGTCTTAAAGGTGGTGAATGATTAACTGCCTTTAACATAAAAAAAGAAAGGCGGTAAATGGTTCACCGTCTTATGATATTTAGGTTAAAGACGGTGAACCATTCACCATCTTATGGTTTGTCTTAAAGGTAGAGAAAAATGTTGAATCGTTCGCAGCTTTCTTCTCAAAGACGGTGAACGATTCCCCGCCTTTAAGAGACTTAACCAATTTCACAAAATTATTTAAATATGGAAAATATAGTTAAAAGCAGTAAATCGTTCACCACCTTCTTTTTAGTCTCAAAGACGGTGAACGATTCACCGTCTTTAAGAGATTTATATAATTTTTGAAATTGGCTAACATTGGACATTATTGTTAAAGGCGGTGACTCAGCAAAAACAGAATTATTTTTCTAAATAATTTTTTCACAAAATTATTTCGCTAATTATAAATTTTGTAAGGACTATTTTGAAAAAAAAAAATCCTCACATTTCGGTATTGGGCATTTATTAACTAAAACTTTTACTTATATAATTTTATAGTTTATTACTATATAATTTGAGTAATACTCATTTAACACTCAAAAGGAATATAAATTTTAAATCTTTCAATTGAAAAGCTAGTCTTATTAATTATGTTTTAATATTAAAATATAAAAATATTTAAAATTTTTAAGAAAAAAATATTTTACACTAAAATTTAAATATACAAATAAATTTTTTTTAGTAGTTTTGATAGCAAAGGCCCCATTATCTGTTATTTATAAGGTATTCGGTAATGTTAATTTAAGTGCCGAGTTCATCAGAGACCGACACGTGCTCCAGAGCCACGAGGGGGAGCGTAACACACGTCACGCGATGACCGGTGACAGTTCGGGTATACCAGCGGAATCCTCGGCCCAATACGTTCAGCACCTCCTTCTCCCTCTCCTCACACTCCACCACACTTCCCTCTCACTCCCAACCCATCCCCTATTCCCCTCCAGCACAACCAACCCGACGACCTCCCCCATCACCTATTTATCTCCGGCACAACAAATCCTCCCCCATCTCTCTCTCCATCCACACAATCCTCCTCAGTCCGTTTTTTGTTTCTTCACACGGGAAGCGCACAGCCTGGTACCGCTGTCTACCTACTCAACTCCAAAAATACAGATAGATCACATATCATAGATCATATATATAGATATATATACAGGAATACTTTCGGCAGTCACCTGAAATCAATAAATAAATAAATAAAGAAAATATGGTTCGGTGATTCGAAGAGACAGAGGCTTACAAATCGGGAGAGTACTGGTGCTCTATATATTGATGGAGAGTACAGATTCGTCCTCTGGCTCGCAGCAGCAGCTGCAGCAGCTTCAGCAGCCGCAGCTCCCGCCGGGCTTCCGCTTCCACCCGACTGATGAGGAGCTTGTTGTTCACTACCTCAAAAGGAAGGCCGCCTCCTCTCCTCTACCCGTCACCATCATTGCCGAAGTCAACCTCTACAAATTCGATCCTTGGGAGCTCCCTGGTATGTGTATATATCTCCACTATGATCTCATTTTGTTGTTCTCTCTATACAAAGAAAGTTAATTATTGTTGATCTGATCTGAGAATTAATTAAAATTATATATAATATTCACAATTGATTGGCAGGCAAGGCTACCTATGGGGAGCAAGAGTGGTACTTCTTTAGCCCGCGTGATCGCAAGTACCCAA
The DNA here is from genome assembly GCA_029204045.2 of Tillandsia leiboldiana. NCBI lineage: Eukaryota > Viridiplantae > Streptophyta > Magnoliopsida > Poales > Bromeliaceae > Tillandsia > Tillandsia leiboldiana. The sequence goes on from CM055061.1 coordinate 27,210,554, forward strand.
ATGGAGCACGGCCCAATCGGGCAGCGACATCGGGCTACTGGAAGGCAACAGGGACGGACAAGCCCATCCTGACAACAGGAGAAACCCGACAGAAGGTTGGGGTGAAGAAGGCCCTCGTCTTCTACGGCGGCAAACCCCCCAAAGGAATCAAGACCAACTGGATCATGCATGAGTACCGCCTCGCCGACAGCAGCCCTAGCAATAGCAACTCTACAACTAGTTTCAGGACACCCAACAACAACAACAACAAGACCTCTCTCAGGGTAAGTTAATTTCTTCTATTGCCCATTTACTCTTATTGGTTGCGTGGTGCAAGTGGCCTAGATAGATCGAACACTTTTTTTTTTTAATCTGTGCTGATGATTTGGTTATGCAGCTAGATGATTGGGTGCTTTGCCGGATATACAAGAAGAACAAGAGCTGCAGCTATAGCAACAGCAACAATGGGAATATAATTAACGTGCAGAGGGCTGCAAAAGGTGAGGAAGCAGAAGGTTCCTTCGATGAGATGGTCACTCCACAGCTGCAGCTAAACCCAATCAGGCACCCTGCACAGTCGCAGAGAGCTCCGACCAACTTCACAGCGCTGCTCGACAACGATGGCAACTTCTTCGAGGGCCTTCTGAGCACTACTGATCAGGAAGGCCACGCAACCAGCAGTGTTAATCCCATGAATAATAATAATAATCAATTGGACAATGCTGCCCGATCACTCCTACCTAAACGCCCGCTAGCATCTCCATTCTGGACCGAAGCGGGGACACTCGCTGTGCTGCAGCCGCCAAAGCAATTCCACAGTGGCAGGACAGTCAATATCAGAGCCAATCACTCCAGCAGCAACGGTGGGCACAATGTTGCCACCACAATGGTGCTGAGTCAGCAGATCCCTCATAGTGCACCCTACCCGCGCCAAACCACTTTCTTAGGATCTGTAGGAGATGGTACTAGTAGTGCACTGTTTGGGCAGTCCTACCAGCTCTCTGGTGTGAACTGGAGCTCCTAGTTCTGGCTACGCATATATGTATGTGTAGTCTCCGTATATTCATCCATGATAGTAGATGTCCATACGCATTAAAGGATTGCTACAGCATATTACATATGCGTTAAAGGTCGAAATGGTTGATCTGGTGCTGAGTACGTGGTTGACGTGTCAACCATAAGAGTAGGTTGTGTTTGAACGATGGTTGCTCTTGGAATGGATTGGACAACCAGATAGATTTGGGTGCTAACATTGCAGTTCTCATATTAGGAAAGAGCCAATAGAATTTCTACAGCTAGCACATGCGGAGAGGATATATATACCTATGGTTAATTGACTCTGTCATGATTACTGATTAGAGAGCCACTTCATTAAACTTCAGTCAGGTGATCAGTCAGGTGATCTTGATTTGTCTCTATAGTGTATGCATCATGTATTTTGTTTTTGTCACATAACATGGATCTCACATATTGTGGCTGTTGTTGAATTTGCTTCTGCCTCTACTGCAAAGTACCGTTCCTACAGACAGTGGAGGATTGGCAATATAAATTAGAGAGCTTAGATTATGACAAGATTTATATTTGGCATAAGTAAAATCCATGGAGGTTCACGACAAGTTGTTCCGAAGTTGGACAATGGGCTTTGATTTCTAGTGGTGCATGCGTAGATATACTACGAAATTGAAATCAACCTAAGAAACAAACAAATAAGAGAAATGCGACGTCTACAACCCACAAGAATTGTAGAATTCCAACCCTTAATTTAAGATTTATAATCTTGTTTTCTAAAATATAAACTCTTTTTGAGATTTAATAGCAATAAAAGAGGAATGATATAAAGATTAGTAGAAAAATTGAGCTCTTGGATAATGGAGTTATATAATTACAGCCAAAAATAGTTGTATTCCCAGTATTCTTCAACTAAGAAAGAAATTTGATTTTTTTTTTTTTTTTTTTTTTTTTTTTTTTTTTTTTCATCGCTCCGGGACCGTGTTGTTTTTTTGTTTTTTTTTTTTTTTCGTCGCTCCGAGACCGTGTTGTCTTACTCCTGTTTGCCTAATTCATCGTCCTAATGAATGAAAGCGGATAATATGCTATCTTTCCCTAAAAAAAAAAAAAAAAAAAAAGAAAAAAAAAAAAGAGAAATAATACTTTAAAACCAAAAAGCGGATGGAATATCGAGGAACCCTATTAATTCTTTATTTGGATTTTATTTCAAAAAAAACTGATTAGACTAGTAAAAAAAGTTGGCCTTTAGATGAGGGTATTGTTATATTACAACCCATATCTAACATTACTTGGTGTTGAGATCAAAATTGTTGCTATGTGGAAACAAGTTAGGAGGCGATGCGTGACGCAGACCATCGGCTAAGGGCATCAGTCGATAGTCGACAGAAGAAGTAGCCGATGGAAAGAAACTCGCGTTTTAGCCGAGACCGACTTCGTCTAGATGTGAACCGTCGAATTGCCTCGGTCGAGTGAATAACCAGAGGTGAAACCAAGATCGAGAATCGGCTGCTCGAACCACAAAAGGGAAGATCCTGAAAAGGGAAGGCGCAAGAGTTAGGGCGCAAATCACGCAACTAACACAGAAATGGCGGGCGGCGCCTAGTATCAGAAAGTGTCGAGAATCACGTCTCGACACGCCAATCTTGTGGATGGACGTGGACGAAAAAGAACTACTATCCAACCGAAAAAAATTAACTCAAAGAGAAGTAGTTGAGATATACGCGATGATTCCCCACAGATCACGCGTGTACAGCTACACACACACCACATATATGATTCCAATGAGTATAAATAAGCAAATCATTGAAGGAAAAATGGTCCTGCAACCTCGTAAGCCAGTAACCACCACTGCTATTCAATACCTTCAATATCTGCATTTGCAGCTTTCCTAAACTAAGTTTACCGCTTTCCTTACCTCTTTCCTAGATAGTTTCATACTATCATTTACAGCTTTTCTTACAGCTTTTCTTGGAGTAGTTCTACTTGTAATCCGTTCTTTGTAACCCTTTTCTCGAGCAATACGAAACGAACCGGTTGATTCAGCCGTGTTGATCAATACCCATTTGTCTCAGTTCGGCTCCTCCAGGCCGAACTTTATTAAGAGTTCGATTGAGAAGAATCTGACCGAGCGGATCCCTCCTTGGCTTAATCGTTTGGCACATGGCGGATCACATCAAGAGGGTCAATTCGGAGGCCGATCGTGGATTGGACCAAGTCAACGGTCAGCGACACATTTCGGCCCCAATAACTTTTTGGCACGCCCGGTGGGACGCTCAGGTAAACTCTTACCTTGCTTCTATCGATAAAATGTCAGAAGACAACAGCTTGAATCTAAAAAATAGAGTCGTTCCCAGACCCTCGAGGAACGATCAGGACAGTAGTGGTGGACACGCGGATGACCCGCCACCGATGCTACCGAAAATTTTGAAGACCAGCGAGAGGTTGGCACCGCAGGAGCCGATCCTGTCAGAACTATTTGGGCAAATGGCCTGAATGTTAGAATCTTTCGAGAGAACACAATTGTCTCACAAAAGAAGCAACCAAGCGCAAGGCGCCCGCCTGGACTTAGTGTTGGCCGCAGTATCGGCTTTGAATGACAATATGGCTTGAATTGGGCAGCTCTTGGTTCGAAATGAACCGTATAATGGGGGTTTTACCTTCTCACTACCCCAGCCGTTGTCGATGCAATCGATCCTGATGGCGTCGGGAATGCCAACAGTGCAACCATGGGGAGTTGCACCGCCACCAGCTATTTACCAAGCGGCGTAGCCGTTGGGGTAAGTGCAGCCGCAAGCTGTCCCGTACCAGACGGGAGTGAGGCCGATGGGGCAAAACATCAGCCATCAACTAGAAACTATTGGGGGATTCATTTGCCTCCCAAACTATCGGTTTTCCAGCCTTAGGCTGGGGGCAGCAGGAACGGCGGACAGGTCCCACTCCAGGGACCTCCTCAGAACCAGGTTGGCCAAGGTGGTCCGCCACCTTCCCCCGGCTCAGCAGGCGGCTCCTATATCGCAAGTGGGGCTTGTCGAAATTCATGCCCAAGTGGAGGAAATAATCCAAAATTCTTTCGGCATAAAGGTTAGGCCAGCAATTCGGCCAGTGTTCAGGTCTCCGTATCCTACCTATATAGATACGGACCACCTGTACTCGGTTAACTGGAAGATACTGAAATTTGACAAATTCTCGGTGTCACGCCCCGGGGTCGAAACTGCGACCCGGGCTCGCCAACAGATCCGCCACCTATGCCAAACCCGCATAGGCGAAGCGTCCTACCTGCAAAAAGAACTACATCTAACAGATATCAGAGCTAAAAGATAAAACTGCTGTAGAATAAAATCAACCACTGTACAACTGAAGATAAAACAACAAGGTCCATCTCCCAAAAATGATAATCATACATTAACCTCGAGTACAAAACTCATAGCTCAACAGGGAGATATCTCAAATAAAACATCAGTGTACAAGCCCTCAATACATTATATCCTCACTACATCAGTCTCTCAAAAGAGGAAATAAATATCAATCTACCGACTATACTGAAGATCTCCTCCAAAGGGGGTACCGCTACTCTCCAAAGATGGGTCTGGATCTAGCTCGCTACTCCCTCACCACGCACAGCAACCACAGAACGGCAACACCCGCCAAGACTCTGCAAAACAAAGAGGAGAAAGGACAAAAGGGGGAAAACCCCCAACGTGCGTGAGAACTACGCAATAAGGGAGTTCTCAGTGGGTATCGCCACAAGGCCCGACGATCTGCCCACCAAGACTACTAGAGGCAAAAGATAACCGATGCAGTAAAACTGAAAGAAGAAGCTGGAAACACTCTACAGCTACCATGCCTCTATCCAAATGCTCAAATGGGGAAACTCTGATGAAGATATGCAACACTCGCACACGAGGTGCTCAATTGACCCAATCGAGCTGACTGCCACATCGGGTCCAGTCAAACCTGCGCCCACCTACAACCACCTCCCGCTGACGGGCAGGAATTACGTAGGGCGTCCAAACGGACTAACTCGCTATCGAGTAGTGGCTCATGCAGGCTATAGTCAAATCCATGCTCTCTCTCTCAGAATGGATAGACTCAAGATGCTCAACCTCTCACACAATGGTCAAAGAACTCACAACGACCACGGGACCACCGTCAAACCCCGAACGGTTCCCAACAATACTAGCACTGGTCTAACACAGCTACTAGACTCCACTCGGTCCCCCAGGCACGAGTGTAACAAAAAGTATCTGCCTGAATAAACCCAATCGATAGACCAGTAATCACTGGTACTGCCTGCTCTGCTGGTACAGTCGCATCCCAAGGTAAGTAACAGATCGGCATCGAACCGTCCGATCGCACACAAAAGTAAGTAACAGACTGGCCTCGATCCGTCCAGTCGCACACTCCGGAGTGGCACTCGAGGGGAGCGACCCACACGAGTAAAGTAACTCTGTCATCAGTATCACCAGTATCAAGTATCACGGTATCGAGTATCTCTGTAACCACTGTCTCATAATAGCAGGACTGGATCAAGACTATGATCAAAGTGGGAAACTCCGTCCACTAACAAAACCCCGGTCTGATGCAATAGTACTCAAAAAGTGGGAAACACCATCCACTAGAACAAATCTGATACCCAATCTGATGCAATAGTCAACATCCGGTCAACCGCCCAAAGTCCGCGGTCACCGCAATAACCCACAACCCACAATTGGGTAAATTAATCAAGATCCGGTCAACCGCCTACTGTTCGCGGTTGCCGCAATAACCCACAATCCACAATTGGGTAAATTAATCAAGATCCGGTCAACCGCCTACTGTCCGCGGTTGCCGCAATAACCCACAATCCAACATCAAGCACACCCTGTCTCTGACCCTAAGGTCCCAGCTACACTATCCCAAACCTCTGCTCGAACCCGAGCAACATGACTCAAAAGTCTAAATGAAAAGGAGAAAGAAAGCAATCATGGTTTCTCCTAAGTCAAATTTCAATATGTAGTGCAGCAGTAAAAGATGGCCTAACTATATGTCCATACACATATGTCCATACAAGCATGCATTTGTCCTCAAGAAGAATAAAGAAAATAAACCTCATGCCAAAATTATCAATGACCATACCAGTTGTAGGACCCCCGAACCCCATGCAGCATTTTTTCGATGGATCCACTCTTAGAACACCTGTTGTTGGTGTATCTGGCCCATGGTGCATCAATGGGATGCCACAGATGGACCCTGTAAGGTTTTATTAGCTGTGTTGGCTTTTGGCTGGGTTTGCCGGAATTTTGAAAAAGATTTAGGCCAAACAGACGGCGGAAATGGATTCAGCGCGGAAAAACGCTTGAAAATGGCTTTTTGTTTGCCAAATTCTGAGTCCGGATGCCCAAAAACGGACTCCCGGAAAATTTACTGGATTTCTGGTGCATGGGGGAGCCGTGGACCGGCGGGGGTGCCACGTGGCAGGCCCGGATTGGCCGGCGCACGCGGCTGGGGCCACGGAGCGCTTGGGTGGACCGGGGTGCACCGGGAGGCGCGTGGACCGGCAGGTGTCCACGTGGCAGCGCCCGTTTGGGCGGCTCTGGTGCGCTCGGTCTGCGGGAGTGCGCGGGGAGGCGTGGACCGGGGGCGCGCCACGTGGCGGCACCCGGTTGGCGGGCGCATGAGCGCGCGGTCCACGCAGCGCGCGGGGCAGGTGGCCGTACGCGGGGCAGGCGCGGGCGACGTGGGAGGTGCCACGTGGCGCCCGCTGATTCGCGGGCGCCACCTACCGCGTTGACGCGGGCAGGGACACGTGGCGCTCCCCGTGGCGGCTTGCACGGCTGCGGCGTGTTCGGGGGACACGTGGCGGGCGCCGGAGCGGGTCGGACCAAGCAAGCGTCCGGCTGGATCCCGTGTGCGGGCTGGGCCGGGCCGGGCCGCACTGTGCGCGCCCGAAACCGGCCGGGCCGGGCTGCACTGTAGCCGCCCGAATTCGGGCTGGGCCGCACTGTAGCCGCCCGAATCTGGGCTGGGCTGCACTGTAGCCGCCCGAATTTCGGGACAATTTCGGTATTATCCGAATTGTTCCTTTGGGCCTATAAATAGGCAGTCCGAGCCCCCTTTGCTGCCCTTTTTCTCTCTGTCTGTGCATGATCTCCCCGAGCTTCCTCTTGATGATTTTTTCCTCTCTTAATCCTTGATCTTCCTGCGGAGTTTAAGATTTTTGGAGGCTCGAATCCCGAGGTTCTCTATTTTACGGCGCGGCGCGACGTGGTGGTTCCTGTGTTCTTCTTCGGCGCAGCAGCAGTGTTTTAGCTCCCCTGGTCTACTCCGACGATCTTTTCGAGCAATTTCTTTGCTGCTGGATTCTTAGCAGGTGAGGCTACGATTTTGGGTTTCTCGCACATTTTCAGATTTCACGTTTTTCGAGGTGTTTTCTCGTGCTCATGGGGACCCCTTTTGCTGTGAGATTTTGGTGAGGGCAGCACCTTCTTTTGAGGAGATCTTCGCGCACGAGTCTCGGATCAAGACGTGCTTATAGACTTTTTTCATCTACTCGACGCGAGGATCATCGTGGATTTTTCTTGGAATTTTTGGAGACCTTCCCGAAGGTATACACTGTTCCTTTTATCTGTACAAGAGTTTACAGTTGAATGATTTTGGGATTGTTCGCATCGTTACTGTGGAATTTGTAACTTGGCCTCCGGTGCTCGGAATTGGACGTGCAGGTACCCGTTTCGAAGCTATCGACGCGAGGATCGCTGTGGTATTTTTATCAGAATTTTTGGAGTTCGTTTTACAGGTGAAAATTTCGCAGTAAGTGGACTGTTCCCAGCAGATTTGTAAAACCTGGATTTTATTGGATTTAAAGTGTAACTGTAGCCTTATGTTGTACCTAGGGGGATTGTGGACTGTGCTGGACCTGTTGGACCTAGAGTGGTTATTTTCCTGGTTTTCTCAGCTGTACGACTCCGGACAGTTAGCGTCTTCAGGTGGGTGGCTTGCTTTCAAGATCTATGGAATGTACTCTAATTCTATTGATATAGAATCATGCATGATAGTGATTGGACTTGGGTAGCATGCTAGAGTGTAGAAATTGTTGATCCTTGTTTTATCTGTCGATCTTGTGATCTCTTGCTTCCTACTATCATGTTAAATATTTGTTATATTGGAACCTGACCTAGCACCCCCGTCATATGTTGCATGTGTAACCAGACCAGTAGAAAACCCTCACTTGGGCTAGGGTTATTTATGTTTAGACATCCACACTTTATGTCGCATTCCTGGACTTAGTGTTATCCTCGCCCGGGTAGTGGGCCGAGCGGTCGGGACTTCTCTATAGTGTGGGATGCATTTGCACTCGTGCTTGGGAGCAGAGTGGAGTCTGGTAGATATAGTGGTTCGCTTGTCTGTATCAGGAACCGTTTGGGGTAAACGGTGGACCCGAGAGATCTTGTTTTCCCCTGTTTGGGTCGTCGCCACTGTGTTAGTGGCAGTAGTTTACTAGTGTTAGCCGGACCTAGAACCCAGAACCCTTTTCGACATATACATGATTTTAGTCTACCAATGTTTTCTTCCAAACATCGGAGGGCCGCTGGAGTCTGTTCTTGTTTGATTGGACAAAGGCATCAGCCCTTCGGGGTTTGGGTAAAACACTTGTTTTCTAACTGTTTTTCTAAAAAGAACTAAAATCATTAAATATGGATTTCTTCCAGATCAAATTAGTTTTCAATAACAAATGTCACCTTTTTCCTGTAAGTCTCCCCACTCGAAAGGATTCGAGTGGTCTGGGTTCTAGGTGTCGTTCCTCTGTCGGGACGAAAGCCACGGGGGCCGAGCCTGGAACCTGTTCTTGTTTGATAGGGTTGTAGGTGTAGGTCTCCCGGGACTTTCGGGCCCTGTTGGTGTCTTCTGCGAGTTGTATTGTGTTTATTGCCTTCCCGAACTATAAGGGATCGTGAACTTCGATAGTCGGAGCCTAGAGTCTGTTCTTGTTTGATAGGGTTCTTAGCACCGGTCTATCGGGTTTCCGAACCCTTATGGTGTCGGTCTTTCTGGAGAGTTTAGTGTTCTCTTGTGGGAGCCGTCTGGTGGACGGTGGCCCCAGCTGTGTGACTTCCAGCTTGTGCTTGAGAGTTGGTGTTGTTGGTCGATCTTGTTGATCGTGGTTTGGACTATAGCCTGCATGAGCCATATTTGAGCTCGACAGAGATACGCGGATACTTTCCTCGGTGGGGTCGCTCCCCTCGAGAGCCACTCCGGAGTTGGGCCTGTTACTTGCTATCGCGACTTGTCGACGCCGTCCCTCTGACTGGCCCAGTTAGCGGCAGTCACGGACACCCTACGGTAGACCCGTCCTGTTGAGGATGTGCGGCAGTAGGTGGGCGCAGGTTTGACTGGACCCTTTGAGGCAGTCAGTTTAGATTTGGTGAGTTTACTGTGTGTGTTAGTAGATGCATCATGTTTCATCTGTTCCTTTTCTTGAGCATCTAGATAGAGGCATAGTAGCTGTTGAGTTACTTTTCCAGCCCTTTCATTTCAGTTTTATATTGTTACTTTATGCCTCTAGTAGACTTAGTGGGCAGACCGTCGGGCTTGTTGGCGGCACCCACTGAGAACTACTTGGGACGTAGTTCTCACACCCGTCGTGGTGTATTTTCCCACAGGGACTTCTACTCCGGTTCCTGCTGCTCCTGTTGCTGCTTCATCTGATCGAGGTAAGGGAGTCGCGAGATAGTTCCCCACCAGTCGTCATCCAGAGAGTAGATGTACCCTTATTACTTTTGAGAGTTCCTGTTGAGAGAACTTTGTAGTGAGGTATAGAGTTGTATTTATTTTCTACTGCTCGAGAGACTTTTGTACTTTTGGTGAGGACTTGTGTTGTATATAGTTTTTATTTCTAGCAGTTTTACTTTCAGCTCTGATATCTGCATGGTATAGATGCTCTTTTGCAGGTTAGTCGCTTCGTCTATACGGGCTTCCCGTATGGGCGGCGGATCTGTTGGCGAGCCCGGGTCGCAGTTTCGACGCCGGGGCGTGACAGATTAGAGTGGTATCAGAGCCTAGGTTGTAGGTCATTATGGACTTAGAAACCCTAGGCTTGTGGTTGGACATTAGGATGACTACGTGAGAGTCGTGACTGTTAGCGAGAGTCCTGATTGAGTTTTTACCTCTCCCAAGGGATGGGATGAGTGACTGGCATGGTTATTCTCCTAAGCGATTATGTTGGCTGCAGACAACATAATGCTAGGGAATGGATGACATGTCCTAGACTTTCGCTGGATTGGGTCGTGTGTTGTTTGGTACTGTCCTGATGTTTCCATGTGTGTTGCAGGTGGGCACGATGCCTCCCCGACGCAGGGTACAGACGCGTTCTCAGCCTTTTCCCTCCGATGAGTCTGGGCAGGAGGAGCCAGCACAGGGTCAGCAGAGTGAGGTGCAGGAGCTTCGGGCTCAGTTGGCCCAGTTGTCCTGAGGCGGTGCAGCGCCAGGAGGAGGCTTCTCAGCGCCAGGAGGAGGCTTCTCGCGCCAGGAGGAGGCCTTTGGTCGGATGATGCTTCTTTTAGAGCAGAGGACGCAGCCTGTGTAGCACCCCCTGTGTGTTCGCCTGTGCCTTCTTCGCCAGCTGTGGCGCCCCCTGTGGTCCCGTCAGCGCCGGCTATTCCTGTTGAGCCGGTTTCTAGCATACCACCCGCCTGGGTCGGTGGGACCTTTGACTTTGGCTGAGCAGAGTGCGGTGGTGGATCTGTTGATGAGGTTCCGCCGATTTGATCCACCCCGTTTTTCTGGTATGAGTGCTGAGCCGTGGGAGGCAGAGTCTTGGATCACGGCCATGGAGCGTCATTTTGAGAGTTTGTTCGTTGAGGATCGATTTCGGGTCTTTTTGGCTACACACTACTTGGAGGCAACGCCGAGGCTTGGTGGCGGCGTGTGCGGCCTGCTGGTCTGCCTGGGACGCAGATTCTTCCCTGGGCGGAGTTCCGCAGACTTCTGTTAGGGGCCTTCTTTCCTGAGAGTGTTCGCCAGAGATTGGAGGAGCAGCTGAGAAATCTCCGCCAGGGAGATCGGCCCGTGAATGCATACATAGCCGAATACAATCAGCTGTTGGCTAGTATGCCTCACGTGGCCAGGGACGAGTCTCACCGGATCTACATGTTCGAGCGGGGGCTGCGCTGGGATATTTATCAGCTTGTTCGCTCACGCAGATTACAGACTTTGGAGGCATCGATGGAGCAGGCGTTATATATTGAGTCTGGAGAGGCAGTGATGTCAGAGGTGGCTCTAGCCCCCGTAGTGATCCCTGGGCGAAGCGCCCAGCACCGGGTGATGAGGGGCAGACGAGCGGGCAGGGACCTCCGAGACCTCCACGATCTCATCCTGAGGGTCGTGGGTTTCGTAGGCGCCGGAGACCTGGTGAGCCCCAGCAGCAGCAGCATCAGCGGTATCGGCAGCAGCGGCAGGAGCGGTGTGTCATCTGTGGCGGGCCTCATCCACCGTCGTAGTGTGATCAGAGACAGGGGCGGTGTTTCCTCTGTGGAGAGTTGGGACATTTCCGCGCAGCTTGCCCCCAGGCCATTTTGTCAGTGCGGCCGATTGCGACAGCACCCCCCTTGCCCATCCATGCAGCGGGAACCCCTCCGGCACACCAGCGGACAGAGTGGGCCACGACGTCGGGACAGACGGGACGACGACCTGCAGCACCCAGTGGACGGGTTTATGCAGCCCTGTTGGAGGACACCCCGGCAGCGGATCTTGCCGTGGCAGGTATGATTTTATTTCAGTTAGCTGAGTTGAGCATTTTGTTACCGCTGCATTCTCCTGCTTTATTAGTTGAGTATCTGCATCGGCATCCTTGCATGGGTATGGGTTAGGAATTTCTGCTACATGTTTTAGCGTTTGGATTCTTCCCAGTATCCTATGAGTAGAGGAGGATCGCGGTGTATGATCAGTGCAGTTGAGACTTGGGACTTCACTTGCTGATGTGACGATTCAAGGACAGCTCCAGGACTTGGATTGAGCACCCAGGTTGGACGGATTGGTGCGGTGCTGTGCTACGACTGACGATGGAATGAAAGCAGTTATCCTTCTGCGAGTTGGACTGGAGGAGTTCGTTTTCTCGGATTGTCGGCGTATCCTTCCAACAGCATGGGCTTTAGCGACTGTGGGCAGGCGCCACCTCGGGGGCAGACGTGATGTTAGGACTAGTGGTTATGTCCTTAGGAGTCTCGGTTAGTGATAGCTTCCTTTTGTGGCCACAGTAGGAACGACACCAACACTTCTCCCCCTTTTCTCACCTTGTACTGGAATTTACGAGCAGGACGAAAACTTCGAAAGATTGCTCCAGAAATGGAGACAGTGCCCGAAACCTGTTCTTGTTTGATTGGGCGAAGGCACTGATTTTTCGAAATTTCAGACTTTTCGCTAATTTCAGCTGTTTTCTAAATCGAGGGTTGAGTTGATGACTTTCCTGCTGGTGGAGCCGTATCTTCTTGTTAGTTTAGTGTTGCGTTCTTAGTTGTTTTGATTGTTTTGGTTTATTGTTGTGGCGTGTTTTTGGTTTCGGGGACGAAACTTCCTTTTAGTGGGGGAGGATGTAGGACCCCCGAACCCAATGCAGCATTTTTCCGATGGATCCACTGTTAGAACACCTGTTGTTGGTGTATCTGGCCCATGGTGCATCAATGGGATGCCACAGATGGACCCTGTAAGGTTTTATTAGCTGTGTTGGCTTTTGGCTGGGTTTGCCGGAATTTTGAAAAAGATTTAGGCCAAACAGACGGCGGAAATGGATTCAGCGCGGAAAAACGCTTGAAAATGGCTTTTTGTTTGCCAAATTCTGAGTCCGGATGCCCAAAAACGGACTCCCGGAAAATTTACTGGATTTCTGGTGCATGGGGGAGCCGTGGACCGGCGGGGGGTGCCACGTGGCAGGCCCGGATTGGCCGGCGCACGCGGCTGGGTCCACGGAGCGCTTGGGTGGACCGGGTGCACCGGGAGGCGCGTGGACCGGCAGGTGTCCACGTGGCAGCGCCCGTTTGGGCGGCTCTGGTGCGCTCGGTCTGCGGGAGTGCGCGGGGAGGCGTGGACCGGGGGCGCGCCACGTGGCGGCACCCGGTTGGGCGGGCGCATGAGCGCGCGGTCCACGCAGCGCGCGGGGCAGGTGGCCGTACGCGGGGCAGGCGCGGGCGACGTGGGAGGTGCCACGTGGCGCCCGCTGATTCGCGGGCGCCACCTACCGCGTTGACGCGGGCAGGGACACGTGGCGCTCCCCGTGGCGGCTTGCACGGCTGCGGCGTGTTCGGGGACACGTGGCGGGCGCCGGAGCGGGTCGGACCAAGCAAGCGTCCGGCTGGATCCCGTGTGCGGGCTGGGCCGGGCCGGGCCGCACTGTGCGCGCCCGAAACCGGCCGGGGCCGGGCTGCACTGTAGCCGCCCGAATTCGGGCTGGGCCGCACTTGTAGCCGCCCAGAATCTGGGCTGGGCTGCACTGTAGCCGCCCGAATCTCGGGACAATTTCGGTATTATCCGAATTGTTCCTTTGGGCCTATAAATAGGCAGTCCGAGCCCCCTTTGCTGCCCTTTTTCTCTCTGTCTGTGCATGATCTCCCCGAGCTTCCTCTTGATGATTTTTTCCTCTCTTAATCCTTGATCTTCCTGTGGAGTTTAAGATTTTTTGGAGGCTCGAATCCCGAGGTTCTCTATTTTACGGCGCGGCGCGACGTGGTGGTTCCTGTGTTCTTCTTTCGGCGCAGCAGCAGTGTTTTAGCTCCCTGGTCTACTCCGACGATCTTTTCGAGCGATTTCTTCGCTGCTGGATTCGTAGCAGGTGAGGCTACGATTTTGGGTTTCTCGCAC
>CM055061.1:27224468-27278594 GCA_029204045.2 Tillandsia leiboldiana
AGGCCAACAGACGGCGGAAATGGCGTCAGCGCGGAAAAACGCTTGAAAATGGCTTTTTGTTTGCCAAATTCTGAGTCCGGATGCCCAAAACGGACTCCCGGAAAATTTACTGGATTTCTGGTGCATGGGGGAGCCGTGGACCGGCGGGGGTGCCACGTGGCAGGCCCGATTGGCCGGCGACGCAGCTGGGTCCACGGAGCGCTGGGGGTTTGGACCGGGGTGCACCGGAGGCGCGTGACCGGCAGGTGTCCACGTGGCAGCGCCTGTTGGGCGGCTCTGTGCTGCGCGGTCTGCCGGGAGTGCGCGGAGCGTGGACCGGGGGTCGCCACGGTTCGGCACCCGTTGGGGGCGCATGAGCGCGCGGTCCACGCAGCGCGCGGGGCAGTGGCCGTACGCGGGCAGGCGCGGGCGCAGGGAGGTTCCCGTGGCGCCCGCTGATCCGGGCGCCACCTACCGCGTTTGACGCGGGCAGGGACACGTGGCGCTCCCCGTGGCGGCTTGCACGGCTGCGGCGTGTTCGGGGGACACGTGGCGGGTCGCCCGGAGGGGTCGGACCAAGCAAGCGTCCGCTGGATCCCGTGTGCGGGCTGGGCCGGGCCGGCCGCACTGTGCGCGCCCGAAACCGGCCGCCGGGCTGCACGTGTAGCCGCCCGAATTCGGGCTGGGCCGCACTGTACCGCCCGAAGTCTTGGGCGTGCTGCACTGTAGCCGCCCGAACTTGGTTGACACAATTTCGGTATTTCTTCAATTGTTTTTTTGGGCCTTTATAGGCAGCCCTAGCCTCTTTCTCTCCCCTTTTTTCTCTCTTTCTGAGCCTCCTCTCCCCGAGCACCCTAAGAGAAGTTTTCATCTTCAATCTCTGATCTCACCTGCAAAGTTTGGGATTTTATGGGCACGCATCCCGAGGTTCTCTATTTTACGGCGCGGCGCGACGTGGTGGTCCTGTGTTCTTCTTCGGCGCAGCAGCAGTGTTTTAGCTCCCCTGGTCTACCTCCGACGATCTTTTCGAGACGATTTCTTCGCTGCTGTATTCGTAGCAGGTGAGGCTACGAATTTTGGGTTTCTCGCACATTTTCAGTTTCACGTTTTTCGAGGTGTTTTCTCGTGCTCATTGGGACCCCTTTTGCTGTGAGATTTTGGTGAGGGCAGCACCTTCTTTGAGGAGATCTTCGCGCACGAGTCTCGGATCAAGACGTGCTTATAGACTTTTTTCATCTACTCGACGCGAGGATCATCGGTGGATTTTTCTTTGGGAATTTTTGGAGACCTTCCCGAAGGTATACACTGTTCCTTTTATCTGTACAAGAGTTTACAGTTGAATGATTTTGGGATTGTCGCATCGTACTGTGGAATTTGTAACTTGGCCTTCGGTGCTGCGGAATTGGACGTGCAGGTACCCGTTTCGAAGCTATCGACGCGAGGATCGCTGTGGTATTTTTATCAGAATTTTGGAGTTCGTTTTACAGGGTGAAAATTTCGCAGTAAGTGGACTGTTCCCGCAGATTTGTAAAACCTGGATTTTATTGGAGTTAAAGTGTAACTGTAGCCTTATGTTGTACCTAGGAGGGATTGTGACTGTGCTGGACCTGTTGGACCTAGAGTGGTTATTTTCCTGGTTTTCTCAGGCTGATACGCTTCGGACAGTTAGCGTCTCAGGTGGGTGCTTGCTTTCAAGATCTATGGACTGTACTCTAATTCTATTGATATAGAATCATGCATGATAGTGATTGGACTTGGTAGCATGCTAGAGGTAAGAATTGTTGATCCTTGTTTTATCTTTCGATCTTGTTGATCTCTTGCTCCTACTATCATGTTAAATATTTGTTATATTGGAACCTGACCTAACACCCCCGTCATATGTTGCATGTGTAACCAGACCAGTAGAAAACCCTACTTGGGCTAGGGTTATTTATGTTTAGACATCCACACTTTATGTCGCATTCCTGGCTTAGTGTTATCCTCGCCCGGGTAGTGGGCCGAGCGTAGTCGGGACTTCTCTATAGTGTGGGATCCATTTGCACTCGTGCTTGGAGCAGAGTGGAGTCTGGTAGATGTAGTGGTTCGCTTGTTGTATCGGGAACCGTTTGGGGTAAACGGTGGACCCGAGAGATCTTGTTTTCCCCTGTTTGGGTCGTCGCCACTGTGTTAGTGGCAGTAGTTTACTAGTGTTAGCCAACCTAGAACCCAGAACTCTTTTCGACATATACATGATTTTAGTCTACCAATGTTTTCTTTCCAAACATCGAAGGGCCGCTG
Organism: Tillandsia leiboldiana; assembly: GCA_029204045.2. NCBI lineage: Eukaryota > Viridiplantae > Streptophyta > Magnoliopsida > Poales > Bromeliaceae > Tillandsia > Tillandsia leiboldiana. The sequence continues at coordinate 27,226,725 of CM055061.1, forward strand.
GAGTCTGTTCTTGTTGATTGGGACAAAGGCATCAGCCCTTCGGGTTTTGGGTAAAACACTTGTTTTCTAACTGTTTTTCTAAAAAGAACTAAAATCATTAAATATGAATTTCTTCCAGATCAAATTAGTTTTCAATAACAAATGTCACCTTTTCCGGTAATCTCCCCACTCGAAAGGATTCGAGTGGTCTGGTTCTAGGGTCGTTCCTCTGTCGGACGAAAGCCACGGGGCCGAGCCTGGAACCTGTTCTTGTTTGATAGGGTTGTAGGTGTAGGTCTCCCGGACTTCGGGCCCTGTTGGTGTCTTCTGCGAGTGTATGTGGTTATTTGCTTTCCCGAACTATAAGGGATCGTGAACTTCGATAGTCGGAGCCTAGAGTCTGTTCTTGTTTGATAGGGTTCTTAGCACCGGTCTATCGGGTTTCCGAACCCTTATGGTGTCGGTCTTTCTGGAGAGTTTAGTGGTTCTCTTGGGGAGCCGTCTGGTGGAACGTGGCCCCAGCTGTGTGACTTCCAGCTTGTGCTTGAGAGTTGGTGTTGTTGGTCGATCTTGTTGATCGTGGTTTGGACTATAGCCTGCATGAGCCATATTTGAGCTCGACAGAGATACGCGGATACTTCCTCAGGTTGGGTCGCTCCCCTCGAGAGCCACTCCGGAGTTGGGCCTGTTACTTGCTATCCGCGACTTGTCGACGCCGTCCCTCTGACTGGCCCAGTTAGCGGCAGTCACGGACACCCTACGGTAGACCGTCCTGTTGAGGATGTGCGGCAGTAGGTGGGCGCAGGTTTGACTGGACCCTTTGAGGCAGTCAGTTAGATTTGGTGAGTTTACTGTGTGTGTTAGTAGATGCATCATGTTTCATCTGTTCCTTTTCTTGAGCATCTAGATAGAGGCATAGTAGCTGTAGAGTTACTTTTCCAGCCCTTTCATTTCAGTTTTATATTGTTACTTTATGCCTCTAGTAGACTTAGTGGGCAGACCGTCGGGCTTGTTGGCGGCACCCACTGAGAACTACTTGGGACGTAGTTCTCACACCCGTCGTGGTGTATTTTCCCACAGGGACTTCTACTCCGGTTCCTGCTGCTCCTGTTGCTGCTTCTTCTGATCGAGGTAAGGGAGTCGCGAGATAGTTCCCCACCAGTCGTCATCCAGAGAGTAGATGTACCCTATTACTTTTGAGAGTTCCTGTTGAGAGAACTTTGTAGTGAGGTATAGAGTTGTATTTATTTCTACTGCTCGAGAGACTTTTGGTACTTTTGGTGAGGACGTTGTGTTGTATATAGTTTTTATTTCTAGCAGTTTTACTTTCAGCTCTGATATCTGCATGTATAGATGGCTCTTTTGCAGGTTAGTCGCTTCGTCTATACGGGCTTCCCGTATGGGCGGCGGATCTGTTGGCGAGCCCGGGTCGCAGTTCGACGCGGGGGCGTGACAGATTAGAGTGGTATCAGAGCCTGGTTGTAGGTCATTATGGACTTAGACACCCTAGGCTTGTGGTTGGACATTAGGATGACTACGTGAGAGTCTGACTGTTAGCGGAGTCCTGATTGAGTTTTTACCTCTCCCAGGGATGGGATGAGTGACTGGCATGGTATTCTCCTAAGCGATTATGTTGGCTGCAGACAACATAATGCTAGGGAATGGATGACATGTCCTAGACTTTCGCTGGATTGGGTCGTGTGTTGTTTGGTACTGTCCTGATGTTTCCATGTGTGTTGCAGGTGGGCACGATGCCTCCCCGACGCAGGGTACAGGACGCGTTCTCAGCCTTTCCCTCCGATGAGTCTGGGCAGGAGGAGCCAGCACAGGGTCAGCAGAGTGAGGTGCAGGAGCTTCGGGCTCAGTTGGCCCAGTTGTCTGAGGCGGTGCAGCGCCAGGAGGAGGCTTCTCAGCGCCAGGAGGAGGCTTCTCGGCGCCAGGAGGAGGCCTTTGGTCGGATGATGCTTCTTTTAGAGCAGAGGACGCAGCCTGTGGTAGCACCCCCTGTGTGTTCGCCTGTGCCTTCTTCGCCAGCTGTGGCGCCCCCTGTGGTCCCGTCAGCGCCGGCTATTCCTGTTGAGCCGGTTTCTAGCATACCACCCGCCTGGGGTCGGTGGGACCTTTGACTTTGGCCTGAGCAGAGTGCGGTGGTGGATCTGTTGATGAGGTTCCGCCGATTTGATCCACCCCGTTTTTCTGGTATGAGTGCTGAGCCGTGGGAGGCAGAGTCTTGGATCACGGCCATGGAGCGTCATTTTGAGAGTTTGTTCGTTGAGGATCGATTTCGGGTCTTTTTGGCTACACACTACTTGGAGGGCAACGCCGAGGCTTGGTGGCGGCGTGTGCGGCCTGCTGGTCTGCCTGGGACGCAGATTCTTCCCTGGGCGGAGTTCCGCAGACTTCTGTTAGGGGCCTTCTTTCCTGAGAGTGTTCGCCAGAGATTGGAGGAGCAGCTGAGAAATCTCCGCCAGGGAGATCGGCCCGTGAATGCATACATAGCCGAATACAATCAGCTGTTGGCTAGTATGCCTCACGTGGCCAGGGACGAGTCTCACCGGATCTACATGTTCGAGCGGGGGCTGCGCTGGGATATTTATCAGCTTGTTCGCTCACGCAGATTACAGACTTTGGAGGCATCGATGGAGCAGGCGTTATATATTGAGTCTGGAGAGGCAGTGATGTCAGAGGTGGCTCTAGCCCCCGTAGTGATCCCTGGGGCGAAGCGCCCAGCACCGGGTGATGAGGGGCAGACGAGCGGGCAGGGACCTCCGAGACCTCCACGATCTCATCCTGAGGGTCGTGGGTTTCGTAGGCGCGGAGACCTGGTGACCCAGCAGCAGCAGCATCAGCGGTATCGGCAGCAGCGGCAGGAGCGGTGTGTCATCTGTGGCGGGCCTCATCCACCGTCGTAGTGTGATCAGAGACAGGGGCGGTGTTTCCTCTGTGGAGAGTTGGGGACATTTCCGCGCAGCTTGCCCCCTAGGCCATTTTGGTCAGTGCGGCCGATTGCGACAGCACCCCCCTTGCCCATCCATGCAGCGGGAACCCCTCCGGCACACCAGCGGACAGAGTGGGCCACGACGTCGGGACAGACGGGACGACGACCTGCAGCACCCAGTGGACGGGTTTATGCAGCCCTGTTGGAGGACACCCCGGCAGCGGATCTTGCCGTGGCAGGTATGATTTTATTCAGTTAGCTGAGTTGAGCATTTTGTTACCGCTGCATTCTCCTGCTTTATTAGTTGAGTATCTGCATCGGCATCCTTGCATGGGTATGGGTTAGGAATTTCTGCTACATGTTTAGCGTTTGGATTCTTCCCAGTATCCTATGAGTAGAGGAGGATCGCGGTGTATGATCAGTGCAGTTGAGACTTGGGACTTCACTTGCTGATGTGACGATTCAAGGACAGCTCCAGGACTTGGATTGAGCACCCAGGTTGGACGGATTGGTGCGGTGCTGTGCTACGACTGACGATGGAATGAAAGCAGTTATCCTTCTGCGAGTTGGACTGGAGGAGTTCGTTTTCCTCGGATTGTCGGCGTATCCTTCCAACAGCATGGGCTTTAGCGACTGTGGGCAGGCGCCACCTCGGGGGCAGACGTGATGTTAGGACTAGTGGTTATGTCCTTAGGAGTCTCGGTTAGTGATAGCTTCCTTTTGTGGCCACAGTAGGAACGACACCAACACTTCTCCCCCTTTTCTCACCTTGTACTGGAATTTACGAGCAGGACGAAAACTTCGAAAGATTGCTCCAGAAATGGAGACAGTGCCCGAACCTGTTCTTGTTTGATTGGGGCGAAGGCACTGATTTTTCGAAATTTTCAGACTTTTCGCTAATTTCAGCTGTTTTCTAAATCGAGGGTTGGAGTTGATGACTTTCCTGCTGGTGGAGCCGTATCTTTCTTGTTAGTTTAGTGTTGCGTTCTTAGTTGTTTTGATTGTTTTGGTTTTATTGTTGTGGCGTGTTTTTGGTTTCGGGGACGAAACTTCCTTTTAGTGGGGGAGGATGTAGGACCCCCGAACCCCATGCAGCATTTTTCCGATGGATCCACTGTTAGAACACCTGTTGTTGGTGTATCTGGCCCATGGTGCATCAATGGGATGCCACAGATGGACCCTGTAAGGTTTTATTAGCTGTGTTGGCTTTTGGCTGGGTTTGCCGGAATTTTGAAAAAGATTTAGGCCAAACAGACGGCGGAAATGGATTCAGCGCGGAAAAACGCTTGAAAATGGCTTTTTGTTTGCCAAATTCTGAGTCCGGATGCCCAAAAACGGACTCCCGGAAAATTTACTGGATTTCTGGTGCATGGGGGAGCCGTGGACCGGCGGGGGTGCCACGTGGCAGGCCCGGATTGGCCGGCGCACGCGGCTGGGTCCACGGAGCGCTTGGGTGGACCGGGGTGCACCGGGAGGCGCGTGGACCGGCAGGTGTCCACGTGGCAGCGCCCGTTTGGGCGGCTCTGGTGCGCTCGGTCTGCGGGAGTGCGCGGGGAGGCGTGGACCGGGGGCGCGCCACGTGGCGGCACCCGGTTGGCGGGCGCATGAGCGCGCGGTCCACGCAGCGCGCGGGGCAGGTGGCCGTACGCGGGGCAGGCGCGGGCGACGTGGGAGGTGCCACGTGGCGCCCGCTGATTCGCGGGCGCCACCTACCGCGTTGACGCGGGCAGGGACACGTGGCGCTCCCCGTGGCGGCTTGCACGGCTGCGGCGTGTTCGGGGGACACGTGGCGGGCGCCGGAGCGGGTCGGACCAAGCAAGCGTCCGGCTGGATCCCGTGTGCGGGCTGGGCCGGGCCGGGCCGCACTGTGCGCGCCCGAAACCGGCCGGGCCGGGCTGCACTGTAGCCGCCCGAATTCGGGCTGGGCCGCACTGTAGCCGCCCGAATCTGGGCTGGGCTGCACTGTAGCCGCCCGAATCTCGGGACAATTTCGGTATTATCCGAATTGTTCCTTTGGGCCTATAAATAGGCAGTCCGAGCCCCCTTTGCTGCCCTTTTTCTCTCTGTCTGTGCATGATCTCCCCGAGCTTCCTCTTGATGATTTTTTCCTCTCTTAATCCTTGATCTTCCTGTGGAGTTTAAGATTTTTTGGAGGCTCGAATCCCGAGGTTCTCTATTTTACGGCGCGGCGCGACGTGGTGGTTCCTGTGTTCTTCTTCGGCGCAGCAGCAGTGTTTTAGCTCCCCTGGTCTACTCCGACGATCTTTTCGAGCGATTTCTTCGCTGCTGGATTCGTAGCAGGTGAGGCTACGATTTTGGGTTTCTCGCGCATTTTCAGATTTCATGTTTTTCGAGGTGTTTTCTCGTGCTCATGGGGACCCCTTTTGCTGTGAGATTTTGGTGAGGGCAGCACCTTCTTTTGAGGAGATCTTCGAGCACGAGTCTCGGATCAAGACGTGCTTATAGACTTTTTTCATCTACTCGACGCGAGGATCATCGTGGATTTTTCTTAGAATTTTTGGAGACCTTCCCGAAGGTATACACTGTTCCTTTTATCTGTACAAGAGTTTACAGTTGAATGATTTTGGGATTGTGCGCATCGTTACTGTGGAATTTGTAACTTGGCCTCCGGTGCTCGGAATTGGACGTGCAGGTACCCGTTTCGAAGCTATCGACGCGAGGATCGCTGTGGTATTTTTATCAGAATTTTTGGAGTTCGTTTTACAGGTGAAAATTTCGCAGTAAGTGGACTGTTCCCAGCAGATTTGTAAAACCTGGATTTTATTGGATTTAAAGTGTAACTGTAGCCTTATGTTGTACCTAGGGGGATTGTGGACTGTGCTGGACCTGTTGGACCTAGAGTGGTTATTTTCCTGGTTTTCTCAGCTGTACGACTCCGGACAGTTAGCGTCTTCAGGTGGGTGGCTTGCTTTCAAGATCTATGGAATGTACTCTAATTCTATTGATATAGAATCATGCATGATAGTGATTGGACTTGGGTAGCATGCTAGAGTGTAGAATTGTTGATCCTTGTTTTATCTGTCGATCTTGTGATCTCTTGCTTCCTACTATCATGTTAAATATTTGTTATATTGGAACCTGACCTAGCACCCCCGTCATATGTTGCATGTGTAACCAGACCAGTAGAAAACCCTCACTTGGGCTAGGGTTATTTATGTTTAGACATCCACACTTTATGTCGCATTCCTGGACTTAGTGTTATCCTCGCCCGGGTAGTGGGCCGAGCGGTCGGGACTTCTCTATAGTGTGGGATGCATTTGCACTCGTGCTTGGGAGCAGAGTGGAGTCTGGTAGATGTAGTGGTTCGCTTGTCTGTATCAGGAACCGTTTGGGGTAAACGGTGGACCCGAGAGATCTTGTTTTCCCCTGTTTGGGTCGTCGCCACTGTGTTAGTGGCAGTAGTTTACTAGTGTTAGCCGGACCTAGAACCCAGAACCCTTTTCGACATATACATGATTTTAGTCTACCAATGTTTTCTTCCAAACATCGGAGGGCCGCTGGAGTCTGTTCTTGTTTGATTGGACAAAGGCATCAGCCCTTCGGGGTTTGGGTAAAACACTTGTTTTCTAACTGTTTTTCTAAAAAGAACTAAAATCATTAAATATGGATTTCTTCCAGATCAAATTAGTTTTCAATAACAAATGTCACCTTTTTCCTGTAAGTCTCCCCACTCGAAAGGATTCGAGTGGTCTGGGTTCTAGGGGTCGTTCCTCTGTCGGGACGAAAGCCACGGGGGCCGAGCCTGGAACCTGTTCTTGTTTGATAGGGTTGTAGGTGTAGGTCTCCCGGGACTTTCGGGCCCTGTTGGTGTCTTCTGCGAGTTGTATTGTGTTTATTGCCTTCCCGAACTATAAGGGATCGTGAACTTCGATAGTCGGAGCCTAGAGTCTGTTCTTGTTTGATAGGGTTCTTAGCACCGGTCTATCGGGTTTTCGAACCCTTATGGTGTCGGTCTTTCTGGAGAGTTTAGTGTTCTCTTGTGGGAGCCGTCTGGTGGACGGTGGCCCCAGCTGTGTGACTTCCAGCTTGTGTTTGAGAGTTGGTGTTGTTGGTCGATCTTGTTGATCGTGGTTTGGACTATAGCCTGCATGAGCCATATTTGAGCTCGATAGAGATACGCGGATACTTTCCTCGGTGGGGTCGCTCCCCTCGAGAGCCACTCCGGAGTTGGGCCTGTTACTTGCTATCGCGACTTGTCGACGCCGTCCCTCTGACTGGCCCAGTTAGCGGCAGTCACGGACACCCTACGGTAGACCCGTCCTGTTGAGGATGTGCGGCAGTAGGTGGGCGCAGGTTTGACTGGACCCTTTGAGGCAGTCAGTTTAGATTTGGTGAGTTTACTGTGTGTGTTAGTAGATGCATCATGTTTCATCTGTTCCTTTTCTTGAGCATCTAGATAGAGGCATAGTAGCTGTTGAGTTACTTTTCCAGCCCTTTCATTTCAGTTTTATATTGTTACTTTATGCCTCTAGTAGACTTAGTGGGCAGACCGTCGGGCTTGTTGGCGGCACCCACTGAGAACTACTTGGGACGTAGTTCTCACACCCGTCGTGGTGTATTTTCCCACAGGGACTTCTACTCCGGTTCCTGCTGCTCCTGTTGCTGCTTCATCTGATCGAGGTAAGGGAGTCGCGAGATAGTTCCCCACCAGTCGTCATCCAGAGAGTAGATGTACCCTTATTACTTTTGAGAGTTCCTGTTGAGAGAACTTTGTAGTGAGGTATAGAGTTGTATTTATTTTCTACTGCTCGAGAGACTTTTGTACTTTTGGTGAGGACTTGTGTTGTATATAGTTTTTATTTCTAGCAGTTTTACTTTCAGCTCTGATATCTGCATGGTATAGATGCTCTTTTGCAGGTTAGTCGCTTCGTCTATACGGGCTTCCCGTATGGGCGGCGGATCTGTTGGCGAGCCCGGGTCGCAGTTTCGACGCCGGGGCGTGACACCTGTCCATAATTCTCAATCCATAATGGCTCCTCAGAGTAGAACCTGCACATAACTACATAATCCTATCCCAATGCATAAACCATCCTCATAAAAGGTTATGTGCTAATATGGCATGATAATTAATCATATAGGGTATCCTTGCCTTAGATAAGCTTTCACTAATCATCAACATGACTATTTGATTAATACCATTGTCATACTGTGAATAATTCACTTGCAATTTCCATAAAATCCTCATTGTTAAACTTACCGATCAATCCCAGCTATTGTACCATTCACCTGCATGCAATGCTAACATATGAAAATTTAGAGAACTGTCCACCGGTTCCGGGAATAAGGCACCCACCTGAAAAGCTGACTGTCCAAAGCCCAACAGCTGAAAACACCAAATAACTCTAATCCCTTGCTCCAATAAGTTCAGCACACCCGTAACACTCCTGGCGCAATACAAAGTCCACTAATTACACTAGGCTCCCAAATATAGCACTTAAAACCACATACAACCTCGAATTCTGAACTGTTAAATTATCACCTGCAGATAGTGCCCAGAAAATTCCAATAAAAATATCACAGCAATCCTTGCGTCGATAGCTTCGAAATGGTACCTTGCACGCCCAAATCGGAGTTCGGTAAGTCAAGATAAAAATTCGGCAAGGGGGTACACTCATACAAAAATCTGTATTAAAACTGTACACTGTTCACTGAGAAAACAGTAATTTTCACCTCTGATGAAATCTCAGAAAAATCCAAGAAAAATACGAGCGTGTTCCTTGCGATCTGTAGATGAAAAAGTTGTATAAGCTCGTTTGCGGCTGACGCTTGTGCGCAAAGATATGGCCAAAACACCTCGATGCTGTCCCACAAAGCCAAGCAGAAAAAGGGTCACAGTGTTGCCTCGGGATCCGTGCCAAAAACTCGCAACGGGAAAGCGCGATCAATACGAAAGATGAAGCCCTACCTCTTAGGAGTCTGTCGGCGCAAGAATCACAGAAAAAGGAGCTCGGGGTAGCCCAGGGGAGCCAAAACACTGTCGCTGCGCCGAAGAAGAACACTAGAAAGCAACATCGCGCCGCACCGTAAAATGGGGAACCTCGGGATTCGTGCCCCCAAAAATCCCAAAACTCTGCAGGAAGATCAAGCACTTAGAGGTGAAAAACTTAGCTTAAGGGAGCTCGGGCAGAGGAGGTGTGGTTTGGGAGAAAAAGCCCCAAAACAGAGGCTCGGGCTGTCTTTAAATAGGCTGAGGAAAACAATTGGGATAATTCCCAATAAGTCCGGATTTTCGGGCGCCCGGAAATTTCCGGGCGCGCACAGTGCGGCCCGGCCCACCACTTTCGGGCGCGCACAGTGCGGCCCGGTCCACCACACAGTCCAGTCCACTACTCCCCCGGCCCCCACTGCACCCGGTGCACCTGCGCCCGCGAATGGCGATGCGACACGTGGCCCGGCAACCCGTGCACCACGCACGTCGCGCCGTGGACCGCGCACGTCGCGGCTGACCCGGGCCGTACGGCCACCTGCCCCGCCGTACGGCCACCTGCCCCGGTCACCCACTCCACCGGTTGCGTGGACCGGGAGCACAACACCGAACCAATCACCTCACGCCACGTGTCCACCCGGTCTACCGTGCACCCGGGCCCAATTTCAGTGGACCGCGCCTGCTGAACCGGCCAACCGGAAAGCGCCACGTGGCCCGCCCCCGGTGCACGACCTCCGCGGTGGACCGCGCGCCTGCCCGCGCGCTCAGCCGCCTGCCCGCGCCCTCAGCCGCCTGCCCGCGGCCGCCAAACGCCTGCCCGAGGCTGCGCCGCCGCCCGCCGACGCTGCCCGCCGCCGTCGGCCGCCGCCGGCGATCGCCGGAAATACTGTTCCGGCATGAACAGTACCCGCAAGCTCAAAAACAGTAAGTAATTAGCCCATCTTGACCGTTTTCGCGCGCTGATTCCAAATCCGGCGTCCATTTTGCCAAATTCCAATCCTATACTTTGCCGGAGGCTCCCGGAAAGGTATTTTTAATCCGAATTCCGCGCCGAGCCTAAATTTGATATCCACTCCTCGCGTAAACTGTTCTAAACATCCGATGGGGTCCCCCGATTACCTACGAGATCCATTTTAAGCCCCGAGTCCATCTCTTGTGTCCAAACTGGCGCGCGAACACCGCCGACATGCCACGTAGGCTTCCAGAAGCTGCTAGTCACACTGTAGAAGCCCTGCAAAGATCCGGGTCACCACACTCGGGCGAGGAGACCAAAAACACGGCTGAACATATCGCTAGGTGTTAAGGATTTTTGTATTGGCGTATTTCGTGAAGTTGATTGAGTCTTGAAGAGTGAAGATGAAGACTTGAAGATCACAAACATCAATCTTAAGAAGAATGGATTCAAAATGTTCAGATACGTTCAATTAAATATTTTTGATGATTTGAATACATTCTTATAGTTTAGAAACACTTGGAATATTTTCTATGAATTAAAAATAAAAAACTAAACATTGTAAGTGTTCTGGATCCGGATCAGACAGATCCAGTCCGGACCCCGAACATAGTTTCGTTCATGCGAATTTCCAGTCCTGCTTTCAGTTCGGACCCCGAACATTGATTTTCTTATGTCGCATGAATCAGTCCGGATCAGACCCAATCCAGTCCCGACCCCGAACCATTAATTCTAAAATTTTAACGATCGTAAATCCAGTCCGGATTAGGATGCGGGAAAATTCTGTTTTAGGTAGTTTTTTATTCTTATATATTTCCAAAAGGTTTCTAATCTATAAATAGACCCTAAAGTTCATCTTTTAGGGTAAGCCGAAAATAATCCACATATATAGAAGAAAGAAAAACACATTATATTTCATGTTTCTTCTTCTATATTTATTAATTTGATTGTAGGGTTTTTTAATTCTCTATTTTTGTGTAGAATCAAATTGATGAATACTTAGATGTTATTTTTCTTATCTATCTATGATTTTCTAAGTATTCAATATCATCACCACCAATAAACAATCAACGATTTTCGGAAGGAATATCGGTGCGTGGATTCGCGTGGTTTTGTGGATTCAAGGTGTATCGACTTCATGGATTCGGAGTTATCGAGGCGCGTTGAGGACTGTGTAGAAGATCTATTCGGAGCGTATGGAAAAGGTTGAGTCGTAGGTTTGCGTTACATCACCTTGTACATGTTTTAATCTTAGTAGATTTTTTTTTGTGATTAGTCCCGTGATTTTTTACTCCGAAATTAAAGTTTTCTACATAAAATCTTACGTACATTCTTTATTTTCCTCATTGGGTTATTTTTACGCAACGATTGTGGAGTTTTATTGTTTACACCTATTCACCCTGTGAGGTCCCGGAATCCCCCGCGTAGGGTTTGCTGGTTGTTGGGCAGCTTTTTGTGGCTGTTGGGAGTGTTTGTGCGCATGGCGGGCTCGAGAAATGGATTTGTGTTGCAATTTGGGATTTAGTTGCATCACTGGAGGCCTGCATGGTGTGTCGGCGGTGTTTGCGCGCAATTTGGACACAAGTGTTGGACTTCGGGCTCAAAAAGGGATCCCGTGGAAAATTAGGGGTCCCGTCGAGTGTTTAGAGGTGGTTTCGCGCGGCGTAGATGTCAAATTTGGACTTCGAGCGAAGTTTGGATAAAAGATTACCTCTCCGGTCGCCTTCGGGAATTTCTAGAGTTGGAATTTGGCAAATCGAACTTCAGAATTTGGATTCGGCGCGAAAACTGGATCAAGTGGGCTATCCGGGAGCATTTGGCAAATTTTCGGTTGAGAATTTGGAGAATCGGACATCATTTTTGGATTCAGCGCGCGAAATCGTTGAGAATGGACTATTTACTTGTTTGTTTTGGAGCCCGGTGGAAGTGCGCGTTTTTCGAGGCGGCGGCGGCTCGGATCCCGAGGAGAGAGGCACGCGTTTCGAGGCGCGTACGGACGCGGCATGGGCGCCTGGCGCGCTTCGGCACGGGACGCGCGGGGGCCGCCACGTGGCGGGCCCCCGTTGGCCCCCGCGTGGGCGCGGGGGCACGCGTGCCCGTGTGGCGCGCGCGTGTCCCGCGCCTGGGGTGGCACGGTGTAACGCGCCCGTGTGGCGGGCGCGTTGCCGCGTGCCGCGTGGCGCCTTGGGCGCGCGCGTGGACCGGGCGCGCGCACCCATGTGCTGTGGACCGCGCTTGGGGGCTCCCCATTCGTGGCCGCCGTGGACCGGACCCGTGGACCGGATCCGTGGACCACCCTCCATCCTTTCTCTTTTTCTTCTTCTTCTTCTTTCTCCCCCGCGCCATTTCTCCTCCTTTTTCTTTTCTTTCTTCTCCACCCGAGCGAGAGAGGGAGTGAGGAGGGAATTTTTTTGGGTGGTGCGGCGGCGCGCCGTGGACCTCGCGGAGCGCGCGAGGTGTTCCAAACGGAGCGGCTGGGCGGCACGGCGCAGTCGGGTAGGTCCCGCTTTGTTTTTGCGGTATTTTTGGCACAGTTTGGGGCGTTCTTTTGGACAGTAAATTGACCCTCTTGCTCTTATTTGTGTTAGGGACCGTGTTACTACACCGTTTTGCGTGCGGTCTCCGACGGCGTGCTCCGTTTTCCCTGCGGACTCCGTTTTGCGTGCGGTTTCCAGCACCGTGCTCCGTTTTGCGTGCGGACTCTGTTTTGCGTGCGATCTCCGGCACTGTGCACCGTTTTACGTGCGGACTCTGTTTTGCGTGCGGTCTCCGGCACCGTGCACCGTTTTGCATGCGGACTCCGTTTGGCGTGCGGATTCTGGCACCGTACTCTGTTTTACGTGCGGACTCCGGCAGCGGGCATCGTTTTGCGTGCGAATTGCGTGGAGGCCAATTGCAAGTGTCTACAAGCAATTGGTGGCAAATCGAGGTGGGTGGCCTTATCTCCAAGTTTTATGGACTGTACAGTAATTCTACTGATGTAGGACTATACATGATAGTTTATTTTCTTGTATAGCATGCCATATTGTAGGAATTGTAATTCCTTTTATCATCTGTTCATATAGCTATCTTGGAACTTGACCTAGCACCCCCGTCATATGTTGCATGTGTAACCAGACCAGTAGAAAACACTTACTTGGGCTAGGGTTATTTATGTTTAGACACCCACACTGTTTTTCTATTCCTGGACATAGTGTTATCCTCGCCCGGGTAGTGGGCCGAGAGGTCGGGACTGTCTTTTAGTGTGGGATGCATTTGCACTCGTGCTTGGGAGCAGAGTGGAGTCTGGTAGTTGTAGTGGGTTGCTTATCCGTGCCGGGAGCCGTTTGGGTAAACGGTAGTCCCGGGAGGTCTTGTATCCCTGTTGTGCTGTCGTGGGAGGGAGCCGTTGAGCAGACGGTAGTCCCGGGACGTCGAGTATCTTCCGGTCAGTGTTGTTGGGAACCGTTGTGGTTGACGGTGGTCCCAGGTCGTTGAGTGTTGTCCGACCAGTATTGTTAGCCTGAGTTGTGGGTCGTTCCTGGCTGTGGAGTACCTCCAGCCAGTGTGCTGTGTGCTGCGAGCTGTTGGAGAGGCTAGTGTCTCGTGTTTCGTGCGAGCTGATCAGCTGAGTCGTCGAGAGTGCTCCGACTGTTGGGCGAGATATTTGGGGATCTTGAGTCCTACCGTTCTGAGAGTGAGCGTGGATCTTGGCTATAGCCTGCTTATGCTAATGTTTGATACTCTATGCCGCGCCGTTTTCCTCAGTTGGAGTCGCGTCCCTGAGATGCCGCTGTGGATACGATGGTTGGCCTGTTGAGGCAGTTTTCCGCAGTGGATGCAACGATGGGCCTGTTGAGGCAGTTTTGTGCGAGGGGTGAGTTAGTCGAACAGGACGCCCCACGTAAATCCCGTCCTCATGCGGATGTGTGGTAGTGGGCAGGTGAGTTCCTAGTCGACAGGCGCAGGCTTGACTGGATCCTATGAGGCAGTCAGTTCGATTGGGTCGATTGAGCACCTTGGGTGCATGTGGTCATATTTACTTTTATCTGTTCCACTTTTTGAGCATCTAGATAGAGGCATGGTAGCTGTAGAGTAGCTCCAGCTTTTCTTGTTCAGATTTCATTGCACTGTTATCTTTTGCTTCTAGTAGACTTAGTGGGCAGACCGTTGGGCTTGTTGACGGCACCCACTGAGAACTACTGTGGGAAGTAGTTCTCACACCCGTCGTAGTGTCTTTTTCCCCAGGAACTTCTTCTCCTGTTCCTGTTGCTCCAGTTGCTGATCCTTCTGACCGAGACGAGGGAGTCGCGAGCTAGTTCCCTACCCGTCGTTGGAGTGTAGCGGTACCCCTTCAGAGGAGAGCTTCAGTAGATTAGTTTACTTCTTTTTCCTCTGTTGAGAGACCTTTGTTGTGAGGTATAGAGTTGTACTTTATTTTACAGTTTGAGAGACTGATGTAGTGAGGATATTTGTTTTGAGAGCTCGTACACTGATGTTTTTATTGGAGATATCTCCCTTTTGGGTTTTTGTATCAGAGGACTTTTTATATGATCGAATTTGGGAGATGGATATTGTATTTATTTTCAGTTCTACAGTGTTTGGATTTCAGTTTTTAGTAGTTTACTTTCGGCTCTGATATCTGTATACTGTAGTTGATTCTTTTTGCAGGTTAGACGCTTCGTCTGTACGGCAGTTTCCGTACAGATGGCGGATCTGTTAGCGAGCCCGGGTCACAGTTTCGACCCCGGGGCGTGACACACCCCCCCTTTAGGTGATTTTTCCCCTATTTTAGATCCTTAGATCCCATAACTCACAAGTGGTATCAGAGAGGGAATAGGGTTGTAAACAATGGTTGAGAGTGGAAACATCAATCGACCTCCGTTCTTTGATGGAGCCAATTATGCTTATTGGAAAGTACACATGAGAGCGTTTTTAATTTCCATTGATGAACGGGTGTGGCAATCAATCGAAACCGGATGGAAACATCCTATTAAAATTATCGTTGATGCACAAATCCCTAAACTTAGGACGAAATGGTCAAGGGAAGAAATAAATATATCTTCTTACAATGGCAAGGGAATTAATGGTTTATTTAATACCTTGTCACAAACTGAGTTCTCTCGCATCTCGGCTTGTGAGACAGCGAAAGAAATCTGGGATACTCTACAAATTACACGTGAGGGTACAAGTTTGGTGAAGATTCAAAAACTATAGATACTCACGAGCAAATTTGATTCAATTCATATGGCAGAGAAATGAAACCTTCACAGATTATTATATATGATTGCAAGATATCGTAAATACATGAGCTAACTTTGGAGAGAAGATCTCAAAATCTAAAGTTGTAAGAAAAATCTTGAGAATTCTTCCCGAAAGATTTCACCCTAAGCTTGCAGCCATTGGAATAGTAAAATCAACAAAAGAAGAAGACACGGATTCATCCTCCTCAGACGCTGATGATAATCTATTAATGGAGGATTTCGAGAAATAACTTGCATTCTTGACAAGAAAATTTCGGCAAAACTTTAGAAGGGAAAATTCAAGCAAATCTTCATCCTTCTTTAAGTCCAAGAAAGGCAAATGATTCTCAAGTTCAAAATCAAGAAAGCAAGAGGGTTCTTCAAAGGAAAAGAAGAACACCGAGTAACAAATCCAGTACTTCAAATGCAGAGGCTTTGATCATATATCAACGGAGTGTCCCAACAAGAATCCATCTAAGAAGAAGGCTATGCAAGCCGTCACGTGGGATGACTCTTCCTCCTCTGACGAGTGGTCTTCCAGTGATGAGGATTGTTGGGTTATGTATAATTGGATCTAAATAGGGAAAAAAACACCTAGAGGGGGGTGAATAGGTGTAAACAATAAACACTCAAAAATCTTTGCGATATAAAACCAAATGCGGAAAAAATAAATAACACGCAGAGATTTTTACGTGGAAAACTTCAAACCGGAGTAAAAAACCACGGGACCGATAACACGGTGAAATCCACTAGAATTAAACACGTACAAGGTGATATACCGTACTCACAGACGACTCAACCTTTTCCATACACTCCTAGTTGATCTTCTCCGCTCGCTCCACGACGCTTCTCGAATCCACGATCTGCGTCCAACGCCGAATCCACGGCGTCCAACGTCGAGTCCACGACGTCCGACCGAATCCACGGTCTTCACCCAGTAGCACGCTTCGAATCCACGAACGTACCTCGCTCCGAATCCACGAGAGCGGTTGCACCTTGTGTGGTGACCCGGATCTTTGCAGGGCTTCTACAGTGTGACCAGCAGCTTCTGAAAGCCTACGTGGCATGTCGGCGGTGTTCGTGCGCCTATTTGGACACAAGTAATGGACTCGGGGCTTTGAATAGATCGCGTGGGTAATCAGGGGACCCCTCGGATGTTTAGAGGAGTTTACGCGCAGGTTGGATGTCAAATTTAGGCTCGGCGTGAAATTCGGATTAAAAATACCTTTTTGGGAGCCCCCGACAAATTATAGGATTGGAATTTGGCAAAATGGACGCCGGATTTGGACTCAGCGCGCGAAAACGGTCAAGATGGGCTATTTACTTGTATTTTTCGGAGATTGCTACAGTGATTTTTTACTGTTCACCGCCGGAATAGTGTTTCCGGCGACCGCCGGCGGCGGCGGGCAGCGGCGGAAGGCGGCGGAAGGCGCTCGGGCAGGCGGCTAGCGGCCGCGGGCAGGCGCTGAGGGCGCGGGCAGGTGCGCGGTCCACCGCGGAGGGCGTGCGCCGGGAGCGGGCCACGTGGCGCTTTCCTGTTGGCCGGTGCAGCAGGCGCGGTCCACGGAACTTGGGCACGGGTGCACGGTGAACCGGGTGGACACGTGGCAGATGGGTATTGGTTCGGTGTTGTGCGCGCGGTCCACGCAACGCGCGGGGCAGGTGTCGGGGAAGGTGGCCGTACGCGGGCAGGTGGGCCGGTCGTGGGCAGCGCCACATGGCGCCCGCTGATTCGCGGGCGCCACCCACCGCGTTGACTGCGGGCGGGGGCACGTGGCGCTCTCCGCGGGCACTTGCATGGCTGTCCCGTGTTCGGCGGACACGTGGCGGGCCCTGAGGCGGGTCGGACGGAGGCGCGATCCCGTGCGACGGGATGGGCCGGGCTGGGCCACACTGTGCGCGCCCGAATTTGGCGGGCCGGGCCGCACTGTGCGCGCCCGAATTCGGGCGGACCGGACCGGGAGCCCGAAAGTTGGGACAAGATGGGAATTTTCCCAATTGTTTTCTTCTGCCTATAAATAGGCAGCCCGAGCCCTCTTTTCTGCGCTTTTTCTCTCAGCCCACGCATGATCTCCCCGAGCTCCCTTCTTGGAAGATTTTCACCTTCAAGTCCTTGATCTTCCTGCAGAGTTTTGGGATTTTTGGGAGCACGCATCCCGAGGTTCTGGATTTTTTGGCGCAGTGCGACGTTGCATTTCTGGTGTTCCTCTTCGTCGCTGTTCGGTGTAATTTCTCACCTGGGCTACCCGGATCATCCTTTTTAGTGATTTTTGCGCCAGCAGACTCCTTAGAGGTAGGGCCTCATCTTTCTTATTGATTGCGCATTTCGGTTTTGAGTCTGTGGCTCGGATCCCGAGGTTCTTTCTTGACTCTTTTTCTGTGTGGAATTGTAGGACAGCATCGAGGTGTTTTGGCCATATCTTTGCGCACGAGCGTCAGCCGGAAACGAGCTTATACAACTTTTTCATCTACAGATCGCAAGGAACGCGCTCGTATTTTTCTTGGATTTTTCCGAGATTTCATCAGAGGTGAGAATCACTGTTTCTCAGTGTACAGTGCTACAGTCTTTTTGTGCTGAAATCTTTTGAGTGTACCACCTTGTCGAATTTATATCTTGGCTTACCGAACTCAGTTTTGGGCGTGCAAGCTACCGTTGCGAAGCTATCGATGCGAGGATCGCGGTGATATTTTTCTGGGAATTTTATGGGCTCTTGCTCCAGGTGAAAATTAAGCATTTCTGGGACTGTTGTTGTATGTGTGTGTGAGAGCAGATTTTGGAATGTATGTGTAATAGTGGGGACTTTGTATTGTGCCAGGAGGGTTACGGGTGTGCTGAACTTATTGGAGCAAGGGATTAGAGTTATCTGGTGTTTTCAGCTGTTGGGCTTTGGACAGTCAGCTTTTCAGGTGGGTGCCTTATTCCCAGAACCGGTGGGTGGTTCTCTAAATTTTTATATGTTAGAATTGCATGCAGGTGTATGGTACAATGGCTGGGATTGATTGGTAAGCCTAACAATGTGGATTTTATGGGAAATGCAAGTGAATTATTCATTGTATGAAAATGGTATTAATCAAACATTCATGTTGATGATTAGTGGAAGCTTTCCTAAGGCAAGGTTACCCTATATGATTGATTATCATGCCATATTAGCACATAACATTTTATGAGGCCGGTTTATGCATTGGGATAGGATTATGTAGTTATGTGCAGGTTCTACTCTGAGGAGCCATTATGTATTGAGGATTATGGACAGGTTTGGTCCTTGATAATTTTGGCATGAGGTTTATTTTCTTTATTCTTCCTTGAGGACAAATGCATGCTTGTATGGACATATAGCTAGGCCACCTTTTACTGCTACACTTTCATGTTGGGATTTGACTTAGGAGAAACCATGTTTGTTCTTTCTCCTTTCTTCTAGATACTTGATTCGCGTTGCTCGGGTTCGAGCAGGGATTTGGGATAGTGTAGCTGGGGTCCTGGTGTCGGGGACAGGTTGTGCCGGATGGTGATAGGTTGTGGTTCGTGAGGTATTGCGGCAACCGCGGACATTGGGTGGTTGACCGGAGATTGTTTATGCATCAGATTGGGTATCAGTCTTCTCTAGTGGATGGAGTTTCCCACTTGTTGAGTTTCATTATACCAGATTGGGGATCGGGGTTTCTTTTAGTGGAATGGGTTTTCCACTTTGATCAGAGTTGTGATCCAGTCCTGCTATATCGTGATACTTGTGACAGAGATACTTGTTACTGAGTTACTTTACTCGTGTGGGTCGCTCCCCTCGAGTGCCACTCCGGAGTGTGCGTCAGACAGACTTTGAGTCCTTGAGACTCCTTTGCTTCGGTGTTATGCATCAGCTGGCATACCCGTTGCGGCAGGCAGAGCCAGACAGACTTTGAGTCCTTGAGACTCCTTTGCTTCGGTGTTATGCAGCAGCTGGCATACCCGTTGCGGCAGGCAGAGCAGGCAGTACCAGTGTCTACTGGTGGTCGGATTGGGTTATTTAGGCAGGCTTCTAGACACTAATGCATACTTTCAGTTGTGTTTAGACCAGTACTAGTGTTGTCGGGAACCGTTCGGGGTTTAACGGTAGTCCCGAGGTCGTTGTGAGATTTTCGACCGTTGTGTGAGAGGTTGGGCATCTTGAGTCTATCCGTTCTGAGAGAGAGGGCATGGATTTTGACTATAGCCTGCATGAGCCACTACTCGATAGCGAGTTAGTCCGTTTGGACGCCCTACGTAATTCCTGCCCGTCAGCGGGAGGTGGTTGTAGGTGGGCGCAGGTTTGACTGGACCCGATGTGGCAGTCAGCTTGATTGGGTCGATTGAGCACCACGTGTGCGGGTGTTGCATATCTTTATCAGAGTTTCCCCATCGGAGCTTTTAGATAGAGGCATGGTAGCTGTAGAGTGTCTCCAGCTTCTTCTTTCAGTTTTATTGCATTGGTTATCTTTTGCCTCTAGTAGTCTTGGTGGGCAGATCGTCGGGCTTAGTGGCGATACCCACTGAGAACTCCCTTTTTGCGTAGTTCTCACGCCCGTTGGGGGTTTTTCCCCCTTTTTGTCCTTTCTCTCCTTTGTTTTGCAGAGTCTTGGCGGGTGTTGCCGTTTCTGCGGTTGCTGTTCGCGGTGAGGGAGTAGCGAGCTAGATCCTGACCCATTGGAGAGTAGTGGTACCCCCCTTTGAGGAGATCTTCAGCATAGTCGGTAGATTAGTATTTATTTCCTCTTTGAGAGACTGATGTATTGAGAGCTGGTACACTGATGTTTTAGTTGAGATATCTCCTTGTTGAGCTATGAGTTTTGTACTCGAGGCTATTGTATGATTATCATTTTTGGGAGATGGACCTTGTTGTTTTATCTTCAGTTGTACAGTGGTTGATTTTATTTCTATAGCAGTTTTATCTTTTATCTCTGATATCTGTTAGCTGTAGCTCTTTTTGCAGGTAGGACGCTTCACCTATGCGGGTTTGGCATAGGTGGCGGATCTGTTGGCGAGCCCGGGTCGCAGTTTCGACCCCGGGGCGAGCGATGTCTCCCCGACTTTGGGCCCTGACCTGGGTGCACTTTGGTGCAGCAGTTGGGTCTGAGCTAGTTGTTTCGGGCCGGATACCAGATTGGAGTCAGAGAGCTCCGGACCCAGATGACAGGATTGTCAGAGGCTTATCAGCGGCAGTGTGAGTGAGCATCTGATTTTTGTGACACAGTTGTTGGAGCAGCGGGCAGCTCGACAGTGCTTCCTTCTGAGACCACCCGGTTGCAGTATCCTCAGGGGCGGGGATTTCTATGGTACCGATGGAGTGCGTAGCCCCCTTCGCGCCAATGTTTAGTGCCGAGGCACCGAGGCAGGGTGGATAATTGACAGCTGATGAGCTATGGGACACCAATGATCAGTTGAGCCAGTTTCGGCAGGTGAACTACCCCGATTCATAGTATTAAGTTTGGAGCCTCTTGGGGTAGAATCGTGGTTGGTGGTGATGGAAAGACTATTTGGCAGCCTCCTAGTGTCAAAGGGTTTACGCAGTTGTCGAACTGCGCGCTCTATGATTTGAGGGATGAGGCACATAGGATATGCGTGGCTGAGAGTGGATTGCGCCAGGATACCTTTCCGTTTATTCGGACCCTCTTTGCAGGTTTTGGATTTTGGGGTGCTTCGATGGTGGAGGCAGTGTTATGGAGCTGGCGCTGCAGTTCTTTTGAATGGGGATCTGCTGCCAGAGGCAAGTTTTGGATAGAGGCGTATGATGCCAGATGATGGAGGATAGATCGGCCGGCAGAGACATTTTCGTTTTCCCTTCCAGGATGGTGGATATCCTTGTGGATGGATTATGTAAAGCTTACCCAAAGGGGATGTTACCCTGTGTGATTGATAACTGGCATGTTTGGGGTGAGCTTAGTAAGGATAATTGTATAAGGAATTGTATGAATCAATTGTGCTTGGTCGTATGGCGATGATATCCAGGTAGATTTCTGAGACGTCAGAGGTTGGGTGGACCTCGATGACGGCATCAGCCCTTTTATCAGAGTGGCGCAGCGGTAGCGTGGATTGGCTGTCTGCGAGAGACCACATTCGTCACCTCAGTGTGAGCATGGACAGAGGTCGTGCTCCATTTGTGATTGGTCTAGATATTTTGGCAGGCTGAGCGACGACCACTTGCATCGAGTGGATGAATCTGTGCCGCCCGGTTGGAGGGCGCAACAGTAGTGGATTGAGTTGTCGCAGGGGTGATTTCATCACAGCAGTCGGAGTTAGGACATGTTGCATTCCTGCATGGACTAGAAGTAGAGTCATTACCACATGCACTTGAGGTACAGGTTACTATTGGCATTGTGCAGGTGGGGGAGGCTTGTGGATCATGTCCAGTGCAGCAGAGGCCGTGAGTTATGCCGGCAGACTTATTGGTATTTGTGGCAGTTCAGTGTTTTGACCCAGTGCTTGGGATCGGTCGGCATAGTGCCACAGGATGTTTGACTGCTGAGAGAAAGGACTTTCATTTTCTGCGAGGCAGATAATAGAAGGCTTGTTTGTTGAGACTGTTAGAGCACACAGGTTACAGCGACAGTGTGAGGGGTGCCTACGGCGGCAGCGGGACTTAAGGATATCCCTATTGCTCGTGAGATCCCGGGTGTGAGTCCACCTGAGCCGATGATTATGCCGCCTGTTAGGGAGATTGAGATTGCGGTTGACGTGGTTCTGGAGACCGCACCAACCTCAATAGCACCGCTTGGATATTATCTGTAAGAGCTGGGAGAGTTGATCGCACCGGTGCAGGGATCTGTTGGATCGAGGGTCTGTTTGACCTAGTGCCACGTCATTGATATACGACGGTAAGAGCCCTTTGGGATTGGAGCCCAGGCACGTCCAGGCATTATTTAGAATCTTTTGATGGAGCTATGTTCCGGCAGTTATTGTATGATGCCTGCACCAATATGGAATTTCAGCTGAGGGCTTTGTCTAGATGGTGTTCAGGACACGGTAGGGGCATTATGAGTACAGTGAAGCCAATGGAATGACTAATGCCCTGTCGCCTTTAAAATTGAGGAATTTCGTGTTCCAGTTGGACTTGAACGGATTGTTAGCGGCATCCTCCAGGGATATTTTGGTTTTACCCCCCTCTCCCTAAGTGATTTAGAGCTTGTGCAGCATTTGTAGATGGTGTGACAAGGTCTGTGAGGATGGAGCGTTATGCCAAGTTGTTTTGGTACAAGTTTTAGCTTCGAGAGCATATCTTCCTGGATTACATATTCTAGCCGTAGGGGCGGCGGTGGAAATCTGGCCAAAATGGGTGCTATTTAAGACCGGCTGAGATCGACGGTTATTGTTAGGGTGGGGAGCTTGTGGATCGGATAGTGCCAGCAGGGCTTGTGGAGCGGATGATGAGATTGGTACCAGCGCCGATTTTAACCTTGTCAGTGGTGGGAGATGGATTTGCGAGTTATAGTGATACCTCCCGTAGTGGCTGTAAAGCTACCATTGGATTTTGTTGAGCATCCAGTATCACCCCGACAGAGCCACTGTGGTGGCGGATACCTGGAGCAGAAGAGCTATTTGGGAGTCGAGTTTGACGGTTCCATAGCTGGCACTGTGTGGGGCCATTCTTGTGTGCAGGGTTTGAGTTGTGTCCCTGAGGATCCCTTTTGATGAAAGGCTGGGGCTGAGCAATCCACTTGGGTGGTTGAGTTTTGAGGACGACCGAGTGTGAACCCCTGCTTGTTAGGGTCCCTTTTCTGTGCAGGTGTTTGTGTGGTGGGTTTCGGGTCGCTTGGGTTGAGTTGGCTCTTGGTGGTGAATTTAGTGCTTGTTGCACTGGCTGTTCGTTCTTCTCCCCCGATCTTTTGTTGGAGTCCCTGAGGTTTTTTTTTTTTTGCGTCTCAGCTCAGGAGTGTTATGTTTTGGACCTCTCGCCCGTGATTGACTCGCTTCTTTTGAGCCCTGTGAGAGTTTGGAGTACGAGGGACGCCCGTTGCGAATTCCGGCTCGCGAGGTGAGGGAATTGCGCAATCAGGCTATGCCGTACTGGTTGTTGCTGTTGTCATTGCTGGGGAGTAATCACGGGGAGTGATAGGTGACTTGGGAGCTGGAGACGGCGGTGTTGAGTATTGACCCCTGGTTTCTGAGACTCATTGGGAATTGCTTTAGTTTCGAGGATGAAACTTTATTTTAGTGGGGGAGGATGTGGTGACCCGGATCTTTGCAGGGCTTCTACAGTGTGACCAGCAGCTTCTGGAAGCCTACGTGGCATGTCGACGGTGTTCGTGCGCCAATTTGGACACAAGTAATGGACTCGGGGCTTTGAATAGATCGCGTGGGTAATCAGGGGACCCCGTCGGATGTTTAGAGGAGTTTACGCGCAGGTTGGATGTCAAATTTAGGCTCGGCATGAAATTCGGATTAAAAATACCTTTTCGGGAGCCCCCGGCAAATTATAGGATTGGAATTTGGCAAAATGGACGCCGGATTTGGACTCAGCGCGCGAAAACGGTCAAGATGGGCTATTTACTTGTATTTTTCGGAGCTTCCTACAGTGATTTTTTACTGTTCACCGCCGGAATAGTGTTTTCGGCGACCGCCGGCGGCGGCGGGCAGCGGCGGAAGGCGGCGGAAGGCGCTCGGGCAGGCGGCTAGCGGCCGCGGGCAGGCGCTGAGGGCGCGGGCAGGTGCGCGGTCCACCGCGGAGGGCGTGCGCCGGGAGCGGGCCACGTGGCGCTTTCCTGTTGGCCGGTGCAGCAGGCGCGGTCCACGGAACTTGGGCACGGGTGCACGGTGAACCGGGTGGACACGTGGCAGATGGTTATTGGTTCGGTGTTGTGCGCGCGGTCGACGCAACGCGCGGGGCAGGTGTCGGGGCAGGTGGCCGTACGCGGGCAGGTGGGCCGGTCGTGGGCAGCGCCACGTGGCGCCCGCTGATTCGCGGGCGCCACCCACCGCGTTGACTGCGGGCGGGGGCACGTGGCGCTCTCCGCGGGCACTTGCATGGCTGTCCCGTGTTCGGCGGACACGTGGCGGGCCCTGAGGCGGGTCGGATGGAGGCGCGATCCCGTGCGACGGGATGGGCCGGGCTGGGCCACACTGTGCGCGCCCGAATTTGGCGGGCCGGGCCGCACTGTGCGCGCCCGAATTTGGCGGGCCGGGCCGCACTGTGCGCGCCCGAATTCGGGCGGACCGGACCGGGCGCCCGAAAGTTGGGACAAGCTGGGAATTTTCCCAATTGTTTTCTTCAGCCTATAAATAGGCAGCCCGAGCCCTCTTTTCTGCGCTTTTTCTCTCAGCCCACGCATGATCTCCCCGAGCTCCCTTCTTGGAAGATTTTCACCTTCAAGTCCTTGATCTTCCTGCAGAGTTTTGGGATTTTTGGGAGCACGCATCCCGAGGTTCTGGATTTTTCGGCGCAGTGCGACGTTGCATTTCTGGTGTTCCTCTTCGTCGCTGTTCGGTGTAATTTCTCCCCTGGGCTACCCGGATCATCCTTTTTAGTGATTTTTGCGCCGGCAGACTCCTTAGAGGTAGGGTCTCATCTTTCTTATTGATTGCGTATTTCGGTTTTGAGTCTATGGCACGGATCCCGAGGTTCTTTCTTGACTCTTTTTCTGTGTGGAATTGTGGGACAGCATCGAGGTGTTTTGGCCATATCTTTGCGCACGAGCGTCAGCCGGAAACGAGCTTATACAACTTTTTCATCTACAGATCGCAAGGAACGCGCTCGTATTTTTCTTGGATTTTTCCGAGATTTCATCAGAGGTGAGAATCACTGTTTCTCTGTGTACAGTGCTACAGTCTTTTTGTGCTGAAATCTTTTGAGTGTACCACCTTGTCGAATTTATATCTTGGCTTACCGAACTCAGTTTTAGGCGTGCAAGCTACCGTTGCGAAGCTATCGACGCGAGGATCGCGGTGATATTTTTCTGGGAATTTTATGGGCTCTTGCTGCAGGTGAAAATTAAGCATTTCTGGGACTGTTGTTGTATGTGTGTGTGAGAGCAGATTTTGGAATGTATGTGTAATAGTGGGGACTTTGTATTGTGCCAGGAGGGTTACGGGTGTGCTGAACTTATTGGAGCAAGGGATTAGAGTTATCTGGTGTTTTCAGCTGTTGGGCTTTGGACAGTCAGCTTTTCAGGTGGGTGCCTTATTCCCAGAACCGGTGGGCGGTTCTCTAAATTTTTATATGTTAGAATTGCATGCAGGTGTATGGTACAATGGCTGGGATTGATTGGTAAGCCTAACAATGTGGATTTTATGGGAAATGCAAGTGAATTATTCATTGTATGAAAATGGTATTAATCAAACATTCATGTTGATGATTAGTGGAAGCTTTCCTAAGGCAAGGTTACCCTATATGATTGATTATCATGCCATATTAGCACATAACATTTTATGAGGCCGGTTTATGCATTGGGATAGGATTATGTAGTTATGTGCAGGTTCTACTCTGAGGAGCCATTATGTATTGAGGATTATGGACAGGTATGGTCCTTGATAGTTTTGGCATGAGGTTTATTTTCTTTATTCTTCCTTGAGGACAAATGCATGCTTGTATGGACATATAGCTAGGCCACCTTTTACTGCTACACTTTCATGTTGGGATTTGACTTAGGAGAAACCATGTATGTTCTTTCTCCTTTCTTCTAGATACTTGATTCGCGTTGCTCGGGTTCGAGCAGGGATTTGGGATAGTGTAGCTGGGGTCCTGGTGTCGGGGACAGGTTGTGCCGGATGGTGATAGGTTGTGGTTCGTGAGGTATTGCGGCAACCGCGGACATTGGGTGGTTGACCGGAGATTGTTTATGCATCAGATTGGGTATCAGTCTTCTCTAGTGGATGGAGTTTCCCACTTGTTGAGTTTCATTATACCAGATTGGGGATCGGGGTTTCTTTTAGTGGACGGAGTTTTCCACTTTGATCAGAGTTGTGATCCAGTCCTGCTATATCGTGATACTTGTGACAGAGATACTTGTTACTGAGTTACTTTACTCGTGTGGGTCGCTCCCCTCGAGTGCCACTCCGGAGTGTGCGTCAGACAGACTTTGAGTCCTTGAGACTCCTTTGCTTCGGTGTTATGCATCAGCTGGCATACCCGTTGCGGCAGGCAGAGCCAGACAGACTTTGAGTCCTTGAGACTCCTTTGCTTCGGTGTTATGCAGCAGCTGGCATACCCGTTGCGGCAGGCAGAGCAGGCAGTACCAGTGTCTACTGGTGGTCGGATTGGGTTATTTAGGCAGGCTTCTAGACACTAATGCATACTTTCAGTTGTGTTTAGACCAGTACTAGTGTTGTCGGGAACCGTTCGGGGTTTAACGGTAGTCCCGAGGTCGTTGTGAGATTTTCGACCGTTGTGTGAGAGGTTGGGCATCTTGAGTCTATCCGTTCTGAGAGAGAGGGCATGGATTTTGACTATAGCCTGCATGAGCCACTACTCGATAGCGAGTTAGTCCGTTTGGACGCCCTACGTAATTCCTGCCCGTCAGCGGGAGGTGGTTGTAGGTGGGCGCAGGTTTGACTGGACCCGATGTGGCAGTCAGCTTGATTGGGTCGATTGAGCACCACGTGTGCGGGTGTTGCATATCTTTATCAGAGTTTCCCCATCGGAGCTTTTAGATAGAGGCATGGTAGCTGTAGAGTGTCTCCAGCTTCTTCTTTCAGTTTTATTGCATTGGTTATCTTTTGCCTCTAGTAGTCTTGGTGGGCAGATCGTCGGGCCTAGTGGCGATACCCACTGAGAACTCCCTTTTTGCGTAGTTCTCACGCCCGTTGGGGGTTTTTCCCCCTTTTTGTCCTTTCTCTCCTTTGTTTTGCAGAGTCTTGGCGGGTGTTGCCGTTTCTGCGGTTGCTGTTCGCGGTGAGGGAGTAGCGAGCTAGATCCTGACCCATTGGAGAGTAGCGGTACCCCCCTTTGAGGAGATCTTCAGCATAGTCGGTAGATTAGTATTTATTTCCTCTTTGAGAGACTGATGTATTGAGAGCTGGTACACTGATGTTTTAGTTGAGATATCTCCCTGTTGAGCTATGAGTTTTGTACTCGAGGTTATTGTATGATTATCATTTTTGGGAGATGGACCTTGTTGTTTTATCTTCAGTTGTACAGTGGTTGATTTTATTTCTATAGCAGTTTTATCTTTTATCTCTGATATCTGTTAGCTGTAGCTCTTTTTGCAGGTAGGATGCTTCGCCTATGCGGGTTTGGCATAGGTGGCGGATCTGTTGGCGAGCCCGGGTCGCAGTTTCGACCCCGGGGCGTGACACCTTGAATCCACAAGGCCACGCGAGTCCACGCGCCGATTTTGGGGTAAATCGTTGTTTTTTTTGGGTGGTGATGATCCGCCGAATACTTAGATTAGAAATAGATCGGAAATACCATCTAAGTATTCATTGATTTGATTCTACTCAAAATGTGAGTATGAAAACCTAGAATCAAATCAATCAATATAGATGAAGAAAAATAAGATAGAATCTATGATTTCCTTTCTTCTCTATATGTGGATCTTAGGCCGTATAAAAGATGACGGCTTTTAGGTTTAGCGGCTTCTTTTTGGATTGTTGGATTCGCCCTAGAAAAAGAATCATAGGGTCTATTTATGTAGTGTTCTGGTTTTTCCCATGCAACTTTCCAATGAATCCACTATGTAGAACACCTAGTGTTGGTGTGTCTGGCCCATGGTGCATCAAAGGGGTGCCACGGATGGACCTTGTGAGACTTTGATAGCTGATTTGGCCTTCGGCTGCATTTGCCGAATTTTAGAAAAGGTTTTGGGCCAATCTGAGGTTGGATTTGGATTCAGCGCGGAAAAACGCTTGAAAACGGCTATTTGCTTGTTAGTTTTGGAGTACGGATGACCAAAAGCAGGCTTCCGGAAGTTTTCGGGGATTTTCGGTGCATGGGGGAGGCTCGTGGACCGGCCTGAGCCACGTGGCGGCCTATTATTGGCCGGCTCACGCAGCTCGGTCCACGGGGGGAGCGCGGTGGGTGCATGGACCGCCGTGCGGGCCACGTGGCGCGTCCGGAGTGGCGGGTGCGCGCGGCGCTGTCTAGGGAAACTGCGCGGCTGCGGTGGACCGGGGGCACGACGCGTGGCGGCCTGGCATTGGCTGGCCCACGAAGTCCCGGTCCATGGCGCGCGCAGTGGAGGCGCCTCGGTACGGAGCGCGCAGGGTTGGCAGACGCGTGGTCGGCCGCACTCGAGTGCCGCCACGCGTCGGCCCGCGGTTGGCGGGCCGTACCTACCCCCGCTGACTGCGGGGGGACACGCGGCGCGCAGTGAAGGCCCTTGCTTTGCTGTCCCCTGTTCGTGCACACGTGGCCGCTCCTGGGCGTTTCGGGCGCGTCGGATGGAAGCCGTCCGACCGGGTTTCCGGGCGCAGTGCGCCCGAATGTTGCGCCCGAAAACCCGGCCCATTAGAGTTTGGGCTGAGCCTATAAATAGGCTACCTTGTTTCGTTTGGGGGCTTTTTGGACTCCATTTCTCAGAGAACCTTTCAGGGAAAATTTCCCTCCCTCAGTGTACTACCCTTTGGAGGACTTTGAAGATTTTTGGTGGCACGTTTCCCGAGGTTCACTATTTTCCGGCGCGGCACGACTCTTGTTCTCCGGCGACCCGCTTCGCCCCTTCTCAGTGTTTGGACTCCCCCGACTCACCCCGACTTCGGATTTCGCCGATTTTCGCGCCGTTGGACTCACGACAGGTAGGACTTCAACTCTTGTGTTTTGAGGTTCTTCGTTTTCCGTGCTGATCTTGGAGTTTTCGGAGCACCCATTTGACCCATTTTTCTTCACGGACTTTTGGACAGCACCGAGGTGTTCTTGCCGTATCTTTTCGCTCAGACGTCAGATCGAGGCGATTCAAAAGGCATTTTTCATCTACATTTCGCAAGGAGTCTCCTGGATTTTTCTCAGATTTTTCTGGATTTCTCTCGAAGGTGAAAATTGTGGAACTTTGGACTGTGGTATTAGTGGACAGATTTTGTAAGTGTGAATGTTTAATTTATGTATGTTCCTTTGGGGTGTTTGTACAGAGTTGTGGTGACTATTTTGGACTGAGCGTGGGATACGCTTTTGGGTCAGGGATTCGCGCTTGAGGTGGGTGATGTTTAAACCTCCTACTTATGACTTGTCACTAGGCCTATTGGAATGCTCTTGATCATGTTGTTAGTAGAACTGTGAAATGGACCTAGCATGCTTGTATGAGATCATGATTTCTTTGTTAATATTTGCATTGTCAGAAAACTACAAGTTAGTAGGTTGTGTTTCCATGCTTAGATATGTAGTATAATTACTTGGAAATTATGCTAAATCCATAACATGTTGAATGTTTAATAAAAGGTTGGGACATGCGGTTAGAATACTTAAAATGGTTTCATCAAGGGAAGGACTTGTGCATGCTTGAATGGTCACCTAGATAGGCCACTGTTTTTCTGCTACGCTATCATGCTGGAATTGACTTAGGAGAAACCATGTTTCATTCTTTCTCTAGTCACTTAGACATAGGGGATAGTATGCTCTGATTAGAGCAGGGACTGGGAAAGTGTAGTCAGTTTTGGGATTTGGGGACAGGCAGGTTGAGGACAGGGCACCCGCGGCGACCGCGGATTTCGGGCGGTTGACCGGACTGTTATTAGTGTATCAGATTTGGGGATAGGGGACCGGGACTTCTGTAGTAGATGGGTTGTTCCCACTTAAGTAGAGTCTTGGTCCAATCCGACTATATCGGGTTACTGGAGACCGTGCCGGTCAGGAGCCGGTCTGTTGCTGTATTTATGACCGTGCCGGTCAGGAGCCGGTCTGTTGCAGTACTTATGACCGTGCCGGTCAGGAGCCGGTCTGTTGCCTCGGGGATGGGACCGTGTCGGTCAGGAACCGGTCTGCATCCCGCAGCGGAGATGGGAGTTAGTGGGCATAGCAGGCAGTACCGGTGTTCACCGGTGTCTAGATTGGGTTACCCGGGCAGGCATATGTATACGCTGACGTATGCATTTAGCTACTCCTTTAGCTTATTACTTGAGAGGCATCTTCGTGATGGCTTTTATCAGTTGTTGTACGTATAGCTCTCCCCCTTGTTTTATCTCTCCGCCTCTTGTAGTCCTAGTGGGTAGGTCTGTGGTAGAGGTTTACCCACTAGGGGAGGCTACTGTTTTTATAGTAGTTCTGACCCCCACTGTTTTCCCTTTTCTTGTCCCCTTTGTTTTGCAGAGTCATCTGTTGGAGTTGCGGGACCCTCTTCCCAGGATCGAGGTAAGAGGATTGCTGACTAGATAGCTGCTACCCTGAGCTTGAGTTTGGTAGTTTTGTTGTATCCCCTGTACACTCAGACGGTTGTATTTTCTTTTATTTTGGGTCTGGTTGCGGCCAGCTGGTTGTATTTATTTCGTGAGCTGGGAGAGACACATGTATATTTCATGAGAGATTATTGTACTTTTATTTCCAGCATTTGTCTGAGATGTACTAGTTTTAGTTTAGCTCTGTTTTATGCTCCAGTATTATTTCTTTTATATCTGAGCAGGTTACCAGCGCTTCGTGTACACGGGGAATACCGTGTGCACGGCGAATCTGTGGACAAGCCCGGGTTCTGGTTTACACCCGGGGCGTGACAGATTAGTTTGGTATCAGAGCTTAGGGATAGGTCAGTTGGGACTTAGGAAACCCTAGGCTTTTTGGCAGACCCTAGGAAGGTAGGGCGTGAGTGACGCGATATTTTGCGAAAGTCGGTAATTTGTTATTAAACTCTTCTTGTGAGTGGAGAGGGACTGGCATAGCCTATTTCTGGTGGACTGTTATGTTGGCTGCAGACAACATAAGGTTACAGGAATAGGGGGGTGTCCATGACTTTCGCTGGATTGGGTCGTGTGTGGTTTTGTTTACTGACCCGTGGTTTCTTGTGTGGCAGGATGCCTCCTAGGCGGCAGATCCCTACTCGGGGTACTCCTATACCCCCGGAGGAGCCGGAGCAGTCCGGGCCCTCTGAGATCAGTGAGCTGAGGGCCATGGTGGCCCAGTTGGCGGAGAGTCACCGCCGACAGGAGCAGAGGTTTGAGCAGTTGCTGGCTCAGGTTGCGGCACCTCCCCCTACTACTGTAGAGGCCCCTGTACCACCGATTGTACCGCCGGCTATTCCACTAGTCCCTACGGCACCGTCGTCTAGCAGTGGGGCTCAGGGGGTGATCAGGCCATTGACCCCAGCGGAGGAGCAGGAGTTTGCCGACAAACTCGCACAGTTCTGTAAGCGGGGACCACCTAGGTTCTCGGGGCGGAGCACTCACCCATCGGAGATAGGATCGTGGTTAGCATCAATGGAGAAGTTGTTCAGAGATTTCTTCATTGATTCGAGATTCAGAGTACACATGGCCGTACATTGTCTAGAGGGGGATGCAGATGCTTGGTGGCGTCGGGTCGAGCCCTTAGAGTTTCAGATCACCCGACAGCTACCCTGGTCGGAGTTCAGGAGGATGATCCTTGATACCTATTTCTCCACGAGCGTGAAGAAAAAGCTGGAAGACGATCTGAAGAATCTTCAGCAGGGTGATCGGACAGTGTGGGACTACTTTCAGGAGTTCACGCAGTTGCTCAACTGCGTGCCCTATGTTGCCAGGGATGGGCCGCACCAGGTGGAGCTTTTTGAGACGGGTCTACGCCCAGAGATTTATACCTTAGTGCATGCCCAGAGGCTCCAGACTTTGTCAGAGGCCGTGGATCACGCGTAGTGGGTGGAGAGGGGAGATCATGTGGTCGCTAGGCGCGGAGGCTTGGTCGCTCAGAGTTCTGAGAGGAAGCGGCCAGCGCCAGACGAGGGGGGACAGGCCAGTTCATGGAGGCCGCCCCGACCGCCACCGCCTCAGTTTACGGGCCGTGGGCGTTCGGAGCGGCGAGGGCCTGGGGGATCCCAGAGGCCCCCGCAGCATCAGCAGCCCCAGCGACAGCAGCAGCACTCGCAGCAGCAGAGGTCGCAGTCGCGACAGCAGGGGTCACAGCGGCAGAGGCAGCAGCAGCAGCAGTCGACGCAGCCCCGATCTACAGTTGGGTGTGTTTTCTATAGGGGTCAGCACCCCTCTGATACTTGTGAGATGAGGCATGGTCGCTGTTTCAGATGCGGGCAGTCAGGTCATCGGCGAGCTACTTGCCCTTTTTCGACATCGCCGGCTCCTTCCTCAGCATCAGTCCCTTCGGTGCCCCAGCAGCGGCCTTATGCTCCAGCGAGCAGGGCTCCTTCTTCCCACCCTGCAGATTACCGACCACCAGCTCAGAGCGGACGGGTTTATGCCGCCCAGGTGGAGGACTCCTCGGCAGCCGACCACGTTGGTGGCAGGTATTATTTTACTCCTCGGCATTAGAGCTCGCACTTTATTTGATACCGGTTCATCACATTCTTTTATCAGTAGAGCATTTGCATCATCGCATGGACTAGAGTTAGGTCGGTTGCCGCATGCATTAGAGGTACAGATTCCCGGTCATGTTTTGCATGTAGAGGAGTGTTGTTGGTCTTGCCCTTTGCAGCTTGAGTCTTGGATTTTGCCAGCGGACCTGATGGTCCTCAGTCAGCTGAGAGATTTTGACGTTGTACTGGGGATGGATTGGCTGGCTCGCTATTTCGCGACGATTGATTGCGCCGCGAGGACTGTTACTTTTAGCGAGCCAGGTCAGGAGGTGTTCGTTTACAGGGGGTGCCAGAGTGCTTTCTTTGCCTCTGTGGTTTCGACTTCTCGGGCGAGGCAGATGATGCGCAGTGGATGCGTGGCCTTTTTGGCGTCTGTGGTTAAGGAGCCTACGGCGGCATCGGGACTCACGGATATTCCTATTGTCCACGAGTTCCCGGATGTGTTTCCTCCCGAGCTGATTCATATGCCACCGGATAGGGAGGTTGAGTTTTTGATTGACGTAGTTCCAGGAACTGCGCCAATCTCTAAGGCTCCTTACCGAATGGCACCTGCTGAGCTGCGAGAGCTAAAGGCGCAACTCCAGGATTTAATGGACAAAGGTTTTGTCAGACCTAGCGTATCGCCGTGGGGAGCGCCGGTGCTATTTGTGAAGAAGAAGGATGGATCACTTCGACTATGTGTTGACTATCGGGAGTTGAATAAAGTGACCATCAAGAACAAGTACCCTTTGCCGTGCATTGATGACCTATTTGATCAGCTGCAAGGGTCTTGTGTCTTCTCCAAGATCGATTTACAGTCTGGTTACCACCAATTGAAGGTGAAGGCCGAGGACATCCCAAAGACGGCATTCAGGTCGCGGTACGGGCATTATGAGTTCACCGTCATGCCTTTTGGATTGACAAATGCCCCTGCTGCTTTTATGGATTTAATGAACAGGATTTTTCGACCATACCTGGATCGGTTCGTCGTTGTTTTCATCGATGACATCCTAGTTTATTCCCGGAGCGATGTGGAGCACGAGGAGCACTTGAGGATTGTGCTACAGCTTCTGAGAGAGAAGAAGTTGTATGCCAAGTTATCTAAGTGTGATTTCTGGCTTTGGGAGGTTGTCTTTTTGGGCCACGTGATTTCAGCCGCTGGAGTGGCAGTAGACGCGGCGAAGATCAAGGCAGTCCGGGATTGGCCCCGACCGACGACGGTATCAGAGGTTCGCAGTTTCATGGGCTTAGCGGGATATTACCGTCGGTTTGTGGAAGGTTTTGCGAAACTTTCCACACCCCTCACTCGTTTGACACGGAAAGGGATTAAGTTTACTTGGAGTGAGGATTGCCAGAGGAGCTTTGAGGAATTAAAGAACAGGTTGATGTCGGCTCCTATCCTTTCCCTCCCTGTTATGGGGAAAGGATATGTGATTTACAGCGATGCATCGCACAGTGGACTTGGTTGCGTGCTGATGCAGGAGGGGAGGGTAATTGCTTATGCCTCTCGGCAATTGAAGGATTATGAAAAGAATTACCCTACCCATGATTTGGAGCTAGCTGCAGTTATTTTTGCACTAAAGTTGTGGCGCCACTACCTGTATGGGGAGCACTGCGAGATTTACACCGACCACAAGAGCTTGAAATACCTGTTCACACAGAAGGAGCTCAACTTGAGGCAGCGCAGATGGTTGGAATTGTTGAAAGATTATGATGTAGACATATTATACCACCCTGGCAAGGCCAACGTGGTTGCTGATGCCCTGAGCTGGAGAGCAGTACAGAGTCTATCTTTGATGATCACCGATCAGGCGCCATTACTTGAGCAGATGAGGCGGTTGGAGCTCGAGGTTGTGTCCCCTGGGGTCTCTGCTCGACTTATGTCTCTAGTCGTGCAGCCCACTCTGTTGGACAGGATTCGGGAGAGACAGAGTGAGGACCCCCACCTGATTAGGATTCGAGAGCAGATGCAGACAGGTTTGATAGGGGACTTTTCAGTTGATGCTTCGGGAGTACTACGGTACAGGGACCGAGCTTGTGTGCCTATGGATGCAGAGATCAGAGAGCAGATCTTGAGGGAGGCCCACTATACACCTTATACCATCCATCCTGGTGGGACTAAGATGTATAAGGACCTTAAGGCACAGTTTTGGTGGAATGGGATGAAGAGAGACATTGGGAGATTTGTAGCACACTGTCTAACTTGTCAGCAAGTAAAGGCTGAACATCGTGTACCTGCTGGCAAGTTGCAGAGTCTCCCAATCCCCGAATGGAAATGGGAACATGTTACGATGGATTTTGTTACAGGTTTGCCGAGAGCACAGACGGGGGCGGATGGTATCTTGGTAGTCGTGGACAGACTTACCAAATTCGCTCACTTTTTACCGGTTCAGATGACTTGGTCGATGGAGCGACTAGCACTGGTGTACTTGGCAGAGGTATTTAGATTGCACGGGGTACCCGTTTCCATCGTATCAGATAGAGACCCGAGGTTTGTCTCGCATTTCTGGAGGAGTTTACAGACAGCCTTGGGGACGCAGCTCCGCTTTAGTACAGCATTCCACCCACAGACTGATGGACAGTCAGAGCGCACTATTCAGACCCTCGAGGATATGTTGAGAGCATGCGTTCTGGACTTTGGAGGAGGATGGTACCGACACTTGGGATTAGTTGAGTTTGCGTACAACAACAGCTATCAAGCGAGCATCCAGATGGCTCCGTTTGAAGCGTTGTATGGACGCAAGTGTCGGTCACCCCTTTATTGGAGTGACGTGGGTGAGAAAAAGACTTTGGGTCCTGATCTGCTGCTAGAGGCAGAGGAAAAGGTCAGATTGGTACGACGACATCTCGAGACCGCCCAGAGTCGACAGAGGAGTTATGCTGATACTCGACGGCGAGACTTGGAGTTTCAGGTGGGTGACCATGTTTTTCTGAAAGTCTCGCCTTCGAAGGGGGTTCGGAGATTTGGTATTCGTGGGAAACTGAGCCCTCGTTTTATTGGACCTTTCGAGGTGTTGGAGCGCTTAGGGCCAGTTGCCTACAGGCTTGCGCTTCCTCCCAGGCTTTCAGGTGTTCACAATGTTTTTCATGTATCGACTCTGAGGAGGTATGTTCATGACCCGTCCCACATCATCGATTTCACCCCATTGGAGGTTGCTGAGAATCTGAGCTATGTTGAGCGGCCGTTGAGGATCTTGGACCGTGAGGTTAGGGAGTTGCGCAGTCGGGCCATCCCTTATGTGAAGATCCTCTGGAACAGTCATGATGAGCGTGAGGCTACCTGGGAGCTGGAGTCAGCGATGTTGGATGCTTACCCCCACTTGTTCGAGGCCCCTGCTTGAGGTATGACTTTTGTTTCGAGGACGAAACTTTTTCTTATGGGGGAGGATGTAGTGTTCTGGTTTTTCCCATGCAACTTTCCGATGAATCCACTATGTAGAACACCTAGTGTTGGTGTGTCTGGCCCATGGTGCATCAAAGGGGTGCCACCGATGGACCTTGTGAGACTTTGATAGCTGATTTGGCCTTCGGCTGCATTTGCCGAATTTTAGAAAAGGTTTTGGGCCAATCTGAGGTTGGATTTGGATTCAGCGCGGAAAAACGCTTGAAAACGGCTATTTGCTTGTTAGTTTTGGAGTCCGGATGACCAAAAGCGGGCTTCCGAAAGTTTTCGGGGATTTTCGGTGCATGGGGGAGGCTCGTGGACCGGCCTGAGCCACGTGGCGGCCCATTATTGGCCGGCTCACATAGCTCGGTCCACGGGGGGAGCGCGGTGGGTGCATGGATCGCCGTGCGGGCCACGTGGCGCGTCCGGAGTGGCGGGTGCGCGCGGCGCGGTCCAGGGAAACTGCGCGGCTGCGGTGGACCGGGGGCACGACGCGTGGCGGCCTGGCATTGGCTGGCCCACGAAGTCCCGGTCCACGGCGCGTGCAGTGGAGGCGCCTCGGTATTGAGCGCGCAGGGTTGGCAGACGCGTGGTCGGCCGCACTCGAGTGCCGCCACGCGTTGGCCCGCGGTTGGCGGGCCGTACCTACCCCCGCTGACTGCGGGGGGACACGCGGCGCGCAGTGAAGGCCCTTGCTTTGCTGTCCCCTGTTCGTGCACACGTGGCCGCTCCTGGGCGTTTCGGGCGCGTCGGATGGAAGCCGTCCGACCGGGTTTCCGGGCGCAGTACGCCCGAATGTTGCGCCCGAAAACCCGGCCCATTAGAGTTTGGGCTGAGCCTATAAATAGGCTACCTTGTTTCGTTTGGGGGCTTTTTGGACTCCATTTCTCAGAGAACCCTTCAGAGAAAATTTCGCTCCCTCAGTGTACTACCCTTTGGAGGACTTTGGAGATTTTTGGTGGCACGTTTCCCGAGGTTCACTATTTTACGGCGCGGCGCGACTCTTGTTCTCCGGCGACCCGCTTCGCCCCTTCTCAGTGTTTGGACTCCCCCGACTCACCCCGACTTTGGATTTCGCCGATTTTTGCGCCGTTGGACTCACGACAGGTAAGACTTCAACTCCTGTGTTTTGAGGTTCTTCGTTTTCCTTGCTGATCTTGGAGTTTTCGGAGCACCCATTTGACCCATTTTTCTCCGCGGACTTTTGGACAGCACCGCGGTGTTCTTGCCGTATCTTTTCGCTCAGATGTCGGATCGAGGCGATTCAGGAGGCATTTTTCATCTACATTTCGCAAGGAGTCTCCTGGATTTTTCTCAGATTTTTCTGGATTTCTCTCGAAGGTGAAAATTGTGGAACTTTGGACTGTGGTATTAGTGGACAGATTTTGTAACTGTGAATGTTTAATTTATGTATGTTCCTTTGGGGTGTTTGTACAGAGTTGTGGTGACTATTTTGGACTGAGCGTGGGATACGCTTTTGGGTCAGGGATTCGCGCTTGAGGTGGGTGATGTTTAAACCTCCTACTTATGACTTGTCACTAGGCCTATTGGAATGCTCTTGATCATGTTGTTAGTAGAACTATGAAAAGGACCTAGCATGCTTGTATGAGATCATGATTTCTTTGTTAATATTTGCATTGTCAGAAAACTACAAGTTAGTAGGTTGTGTTTCCATGCTTAGATATGTAGTATAATTACTTGGAAATTATGCTAAATCCATAACATGTTGAATGTTTAATAAAAGGTTGGGACATGCGGTTAGAATACTTAAAATGGTTTCATCAAGGGAAGGACTTGTGCATGCTTGAATGGTCACCTAGATAGGCCACTATTTTTCTGCTACGCTATCATGCTGGAATTGACTTAGGAGAAACCATGTTTCATTCTTTCTCTAGTCACTTAGACATAGGGGATAGTATGCTCTGATTAGAGCAGGGACTGGGAAAGTGTAGTCAGTTTTGGGATTTGGGGACAGGCAGGTTGAGGACAGGGCACCCGCGGCGACCGCGGATTTCGGGCGGTTGACCGGACTGTTATTAGTGTATCAGATTTGGGGATAGGGGACCGGGACTTCTTTAGTAGATGGGTTGTTCCCACTTAAGTAGAGTCTTGGTCCAATCCGACTATATCAGGTTACTGGAGACCGTGCCGGTCAGGAGCCGGTCTGTTGCTGTATTTATGACCGTGCCGGTCAGGAGCCGGTCTGTTGCAGTACTTATGACCGTGCCGGTCAGGAGCCGGTCTGTTGCCTCGGGGATGGGACCGTGTCGGTCAGGAACCGGTCTGCATCCCGCAGCGGAGATGGGAGTTAGTGGGCATAGCAGGCAGTACCGGTGTTCACCGGTGTCTAGATTGGGTTACCCGGGCAGGCATATGTATACGCTGACGTATGCATTTAGCTACTCCTTTAGCTTATTACTTGAGAGGCATCTTCGTGATGGCTTTTATCAGTTGTTGTACGTATAGATCTCCCCCTTGTTTTATTTCTCCGCCTCTTGTAGTCCTAGTGGGTAGGTCTGTGGTAGAGGTTTACCCACTAGGGGAGGCTACTGTTTTTATAGTAGTTCTGACCCCCACTGTTTTCCCTTTTCTTGTCCCCTTTGTTTTGCAGAGTCATCTGTTGGAGTTGCGGGACCCTCTTCCCAGGATCGAGGTAAGAGGATTGCTGACTAGATAGCTGCTACCCTGAGCTTGAGTTTGGTAGTTTTGTTGTATCCCCTGTACACTCAGACGGTTGTATTTTCTTTTATTTTGGGTCTGGCTGCGGCCAGCTGGTTGTATTTATTTCGTGAGCTGGGAGAGACACATGTATATTTCATGAGAGATTATTGTACTTTTATTTCCAGCATTTGTCTGAGATGTACTAGTTTTAGTTTAGCTCTGTTTTATGCTCCAGTATTATTTCTTTCATATCTGAGCAGGTTACCAGCGCTTCGTGTACACGGGGAATACCGTGTGCACGGCGAATCTGTGGACAAGCCCGGGTTCTGGTTTACACCCGGGGCGTGACAATTTATAGGTTAGAAACCCTTGGAAGAAGATAAGGATCAAAAACTATCCTTTTCTGGAATTTTACATGACGACGATCCGGATCAGAGTTCGGCGATCCGGATTGCAGTAGCGAGAAAAACAGTTTCCAGAAAAACGAAGGTTCGGGATTCGGATCGAAGTTCCTGATCCGGATCGTTCATACAGTCCACCAAACATCAACGTTCGGGATCCGAATTGCAAAGCCTGATCCGGATCGCTCAAATAAAATGGTAAACCCAGTGTTCGGGATCCGGATCAAAGGAAGCTACGATCCGGATTGAACTGGTGTATGAACGAACAACCTTCGGGATCCGGATTGCAAAGTCTGATCCGGATCCTGAACATGTCCCATGTCCAGTTTTTGATATTTATGCAATTACAAGTTCATCCAAGTATTTCTACACTATAAGAAGTATTCGGATCACCAAAGATATTAAGTTAAACATACCTGATCCTTTTGAATTCTTCTTTCTTGAGATTGAGTTATATGATCCATCCTTCTTTACCTTCAATCTTCAAGACTTAACCGAATTCACGAAATATGCCAACTTAAGTTCCGTAACAATCTCCCCCTTTGGCGGTTTCGTGACAAAACATAGATCCACTCAAGAAAATTCAAAAAGATATTTTTGTTGCTATCACCATACAACAAAAATTTACAATGGAGATCCAAAATAAAATACATGAGTTAAACTCCTAAGACAGACTCTAGACTTAGACATCTGTACTCTCTGCAAAAGAAATCATTCTTGACAAAAGAAATCGTTAGATACATCAAGAATTTTATATCATTCAAAAACCACATACAGAGATGAAGTTTATACTCATTTATACTTACCATGACATTTATACATTCAGATATGTAAATTGATCATAGTTAAAACACCAACATATCTTCTATACAATCAAAATCCAAATGTCATGTTAGTGAACATCAACTTGTTAGTTATATTACATGCCCAAATAGTTAGTCGAATAGTTAGTCGAGGCATGCATTCAAACACAAATGAAAACCGAAAGTTGAAGTTCTACTTACCTTTCAGGTTGAGGTTATACTTACCTCTTTCAAGTGGACCTTTATAGTTTCAAGTTTCTCACAAACATTGTATCATTGTTTATCTCTCTCCCCCTTTTTGTCACAAAAGTTAGCCAAAAATTACCAAAATGGAGAGAATAGTTAACAGTTCAAGTACCAAAAGTTTGAGAACTAAAAACTAAAAACTAAAACTTAAAAGCCTGCACAAGAGAAAATTATTAGAAATCAGCACAAGTCAATCATCTGAGGCAGAGTCTTCAGAGCTCGTGCAGCCCAGCTTTTTCAAAATTCCTTTAAGCATTCCCAAAATCGTAGAACACTCTTGTTTCATCTGATGTATGTCCTTGGACATCTTTCTGAGTTCTAGAGCCATTTTATCTTGTTCTTGGTTGATGGAAGACTCTAAGTTTGCCTTTTGGTCAATTCTTCTGGAAGTTGAAGAACGTTGTGTGACGACTGACGGAGCAGTCTGACCTTCATTCCGAGGAGATCTTCTTGGCAGAGAATGTGAATTGTCAAGAGGTTCATTGCTTGGCACATTCTTTTTCCTTGCTTGCTGCTTAAGTATTGAGGAAGACTTCAGTAGCTTCTTGTTCTTTAGGTAAACCTTATTTTCTTCATCAATACCTTGTTGTACTTCAGTAAGAAATGTGTCCCAATCTTCTTCGTCTTCAGATTCATTTTCAGTTTGAGGGATATTCTTTGTTTCATCTTGACATGGTTCATTTATTTCAATACCTCGAGCTCGTCCAAGCCGTCGAGCAAGTCTTTTTCTTTTTGTCTTCCCAGAAGTTTCTTCCATTGGAGCTTTGCCCTTTTCAGCAGCAGTAGGCGGAGCCTTTGATGTTTCCGCAGGCGCTTTTCCTTTCGAAGCAGTGGGTGCTGTTGCTTCAACTTGCAACTCATCCCAATCGATCGATTCCGTCTCAGATTCCGTATCGGAATCATTTTTAGTTTTCTTCGCTTTCTTAGCCCTCTTGGGCTTGACAGTGTCTCTCGTATGTACCATAGCAGCCAGAAGAAAAATGATCTAGGTGATCACCATTGCTATTGGTTTCTTGTGAAAAGAAATCCTATGAGCAACAACTCAAGAACACGAAAAAATTGTTAATTTTCAAAAATTAGAAAAATTGTACCGAAATAATCATTATCGTGTAGAGAGACTAAGAATCAAATTAGTTTTGCAAAAAGAAATTTAAAAATAGATCAATCGCATGATTTTCGAAAATTCCCATTATATGCCCTAAAACCAAAATTTTTGAAATCGAAGGCCAAAAATTCGTTTATCTTGAGAATACCTAGCATATAATCAAAACTAATCTACCCAGAGTTCTTATTTCAAAAGAAATTTGATCAAAAACCATCCACAAACGAAATAGATACAAGAATTTCATCACGTTTTGAGGAAGAATATGAAAAACCGTGAAAAACCGAGATTTTGATCAATAAAACTTACTTGGAGTCGAAGAACTTGATTTTGAAAGCTTCCAAGATGGATGAATTCTAGAGAGAGAAGCTCTGGAAACTTTGGAACAAAAGTTTGGAGTAAAAGAAATCAAAACCCTTTTGTTCTATATAAAACCCTAGCCGCGATCCGGATCAGTTCGTGATTACGATCCGGATCGGCTACCCGCAGAGAAAATCTGCGTTCGGGATCCGGATCGGCAAGTCCAATCCGGATCGTCTGCCCGCAGAAGAATATCTGCGTTCGGGATCCGGATCGGCAGGTCCAATCCGGATCGGCTCCAACTTTTTCTTTAAAAAATTTCAGAGAAATTCTAGAAAAACCAGAAAAAGATTGTAAGCACTTTCGTGTATCAACTTTAAACGAAAATCATCGTTTCATACAACAAGAAATAGATTATGCCAAATCTATCAATAACATCCAACAAATGAAACGAAAATTTATAAAAATTAAATCCCTTAAAGTTGAACAACTTCAATTACATCTAACTTGATCTTATGTGTAATGCCTTTATCAAATCATCAATTCGGTAAAGAAAATGAAATACAAAGATCAATAGATGTCTAAAATCCCAGATAAGTTAGATAATATATCTAGTTAATTTATTGAAGAGAGTGGCTCTTTGAGCATCTTTCATTAAAATTCCCACCTTATACCAACCTTGAAATTTTGACAGAGTCAAGTATTTCAACATGCATTTTATTTAATCAAACTTGAAAAACCTTGCTTGGTATACATGTGGTAGCTGCACACAGTACTCGGACGACCGAGGTGGTAGCTCTTTCCTCCATGTGGTGGTAGTTTTCACACTCCTCATTAGGATGTAACTCTTTCCACATCTTTTGAGCATAAAACTTGTTCTTTGACTCCCCCTCAATTGGCTATCAATTATTTAAGATATAAAGTATTCAGCCAAATATTGATCTCGATTTCATACTCGACTAAACAGTCAAATAAGATAAAAACTATACCAAGAGATCATCGAGAGAGGAATTGACTTTGATCAAAACAAAGATGAGTTAATTGACATAAATGATCATTGCATCAAATGAAATATTATGATATCTAAAGCATAATAGATTTCTAAACATATAAAAGGATGCAGTTAAAGTCAATCAAAACAAATGCTCAATTAATGTTCTATGTCTAAGCATAGATAATGAACAAAAACACAAAAACAAAACCTAACCTAAACAAAAGTTTCAAAAAGAGGTTATTTCAAGGAAAGCATTCCAATTGCTTTACGCAAATGAATAAAACATTTTTGATCCAAAGGTTTAGTTAAAAAGTCAGCTAATTGATCTTCAGTTGAAATGTAGGAAATTTGAAGAATATTTGATTCAACTAGCTCTCTAAGAAAATGATATCTAAGTTCAATGTGTTTTGTTTTAGAGTGCAACACAGGGTTTTTTGAAATATTTATAGCACTAGTGTTGTCACATAAAACAGTTACCGAAGTTGCTGAAATCCGGAAGTCGCTCAACATGCTTTTCATCCAAATGAGTTGAGTTGAACAACTACCCGCTGAGATGTATTCCGCTTCGGCAGTCGAGAGTGCAATGCAGTTTTGCTTTTTACTATGCCATGCAACAAGACAATGGCCAAGATAAAAACATGCACCACTGGTACTTTTCAGATCATCCACAGATCCTGCCCAATCGGCATCTGAGTATCCAATAATATCTAGACTTGTTCCCATAGGATACCAAATTCCGAAATTAATGGTTCCTTTGATGTACCGGATGATCCGTTTCACCGCTTTCAGGTGAACCTCCTTTGGTGCCGATTGATATCTCGCGCAAATCCCAACACTAAAGGATATATCCGGGCGACTAGCTGTGAGGTAAAGTAGACTTCCAATCATGCTGCGATAAAGTTTCTCGTCTACATTCTCACTAAGAGATTCACTTCCTAATCCCTTATTGCTAGTTCCCATAGGAGTAGGAAAATCTTTAGAATCTTCTAATCCGAATTTCTTTACCAACTCCTTTGCATACTTGGATTGACACAGATGGATGCCTTCACCATTTTGTTTCACTTGCAATCCAAGAAAGTATGTCAGTTCCCCCATCGTAGACATCTCAAATTCGCTTTCCATGGTTTCTGCAAATTTAGAAGCATCATTATCCTTTGTTGCTCCAAACACAATGTCATCGACATAGATTTGTGCAACAATGGTGTGATAACCGCGGATTTATTTTTACCTTTCTGGGTTTTTCCGTTGAATTTATGGAACCGTTCTGTAGACCATAGGGTCCGAGGGTAACTTTTTACTTTTTTTTTCTGGGCAGACCGTCGGGGCTCGCGGGT
This sequence comes from Tillandsia leiboldiana, assembly GCA_029204045.2. NCBI lineage: Eukaryota > Viridiplantae > Streptophyta > Magnoliopsida > Poales > Bromeliaceae > Tillandsia > Tillandsia leiboldiana. The sequence goes on from CM055061.1 coordinate 27,270,326, forward strand.
ATTTTTGGTTAATAAGGCTCGCGAAACGGAGACCGGCGGTGCGATCGGTTTTGGATTCCGACCCCCGGATCTCCCAGAATAAATTCCGGAAGTTGGTACCGTAGCCCAAGCGACTTACGCGTTCCTCAAGGCAAATCGGACCTGGTCAGTACTCGAACTTGATTTCTTTAAGTCGGAAATTGCTAGTTCCTTTCCCCGCTTCTTGATTCACCCGATCTTCTGACTCATAAATTAGGGATTGAGGAACCAAATCCCCGTCGAATGCACCCAAACAACCGATTTAAACTCCAAGGGGAGGGGAACTAGGGTTCCCCGTTCCTTTCTTTTCCCCCTTTTGTACGCGTGAGAACCCCGAACTTCTTCCCACCCCAACCGAGGCGACGCGGGAGCCGGAATCCTGACGAGGAGAAGAAGGAGATTGATCGCCTCCCCGCAAGATCCGACGAACGCGAAGAGGACGATCCCTCTCCTCCGCCCGGTGCCGACAAAAACAAGGTGAGCCGTGCTTTCGTTTCCTTGTCGTTTCTTATTGCGAATCGGGGGGGGGGGGGAGGTTTCTTTTCTTGGATTCGTCGGAGGTGGAGTAGCGGGATGGGGCGAGCCACCCGCCGGCAGGGCACCCGCACGAGCTTGACGCCGCGCGGGGCTGCCCGTGCCTGCGGGCAGCTCCCCCCGAGCGGGGCCACCCGCGCGGGGCCACCCGCGTGCAGGGTGCCGCGCGGGGCAGCCCGCGCATGCGGGGCGCCGCGCGGGCAGCCCGCGCATGCGGGGGCGCCGCGCGGGGCCACCCGCGTGCAGGTTGCCGCGCGGGGCAGCCCGCGCATGCGGGGCGCCGCGCGGGCAGCCCGCGCATGCGGGGGCGCCGCGCGGGGCAGCCCGCGCATGCGGGGCGCCGCACGGGCAGCCCGCGCATGCGGGGGCGCCACGCGGGGCCACCCGCGTGCAGGGTGCCGCGCGGGACAGCCCGCGCATGCGGGGCGCCGCGCGGGCAGCCCGCGCATGCGGGGGCGCCGCGCGGGGCCGCCCGCATGCAGGGGCGCCGCGCGGGGCAGCCCGCGCATGCGGGGCGCCGCGCGGGCAGCCCGCTCATGCGGGGGCGCCGCACGGGGCCACCCGCATGCAGGGAGCCGTGCGGGGCAGCCCGCGCATGCAGGCGGTGCACCGCGTGGGCTGGGCACCGTGCGAGGCGCCGCGCGGGTAGCACGGCGGCGCGGGGGGTTTGGTCGCTGCCGTCAAGAGCCGGCTGGGGTTGGGGCTCTTCTTCGATTTGCGTTTAATGGGTCTTGACCTCCCCGCCCGGGGAATCCATTTTGCAGCATCGGGGAGCGCGCCGGGACGCGGAGAGTCGAGCGCGGAACGCTACAAGTGACAGGTGGGTTTTACTTTGTTTTAGTGCCGAATTCCGGCGGTCGTCTTACCCTTAAATCTTTAATTTATGTGACTAACTGGTAGCGGTTACAATTCTACTCGTGAACTTGCATGACTTTTATAACGCGATAGTAGTTATACATCCTTCTCTTGTTATTACATTATGATGCTAACTTGATAGCGGTTACTGTTGGTTACTTGGCTCGAGGCTGCAGCACGTGCACCCGCGGTTTGGCCACCGCAAGGGTGCGCTTTTCCGGAAAAGCGGTCTATTGACCCGTGTATACCCACGAGGTGACGTAGTGGGGCCCCTTATGTAGTTGTGGGGTTTGAGGCGCCAAGGTGCGAGCGGTGCGACCCGTCGGTTTAGTTGTCCGACGTGGTCGGGTATTGCAGGTACGGTACGCCCGTCGGTTTAGTTGTCCGACGTGGTCGGGTTTTGCAGGTACGGTACGGCCGTCGGTGTAGTTGTCCGACGTGGCCGGGTGTTGCAGGATACAGGGGTACAGGTTGTCCTTTCCCTTTTGAGGGGGTGGTTGCTCCGGTTGACTTTACGGTTTGTTTTACTATTTTTCCTGCTCTACTATCTTTCGTTACTGATTTCCCACTTGGTGACAGGGTCCAGACGAGGGGAGAGGTAGGCGACGGTGAGGACGGGGCAGGAGCTTCCGGGTCGCTGGGGACCCTGGACTGTGTTTCCTCTTTCACCTTTACATTTCATTTACGTTGTAGTTATTTGTGAGGTTCTCGATACCCTCGTGGGGTCGGCGTGGATGTCGGTACGGTTTACATTTAGTTGTCCTCTTATGCATTTATTCTTCCTTTTACTTCTGTTGGCCGTTTGGAAAAGAAAAAGCAAAACCAAGGAAAAGATTGCGAAAACCGTTTTTAAAAATTTAAGTGTCGTGTGGGCACTGATTTACAAACCCTGTGGATTTATGGATTGCGAAAATGAATTTCAAAACTCGAGTGTCGTGTGGGCACTGTTTTCAAAACCCTGTGGATTTATGCTGGTTTCGAAACGCGTTTTCAAAATTTGAGTGCCGGGTAGGCGCTTTTTCAACGACTGTGGATTTATCCTTTCAAATGGATCGGCCATGCATTTTTATAAATTATGGTACTAGTTGTATGTTAGGGACTGTTGTGATTGTATGGTTGATTGTGTTGGAACCTGTACTAAACGCTACACCGTGCATATACAGAGGAGACTCTGTCCGTTTGCAGAGAGAGTCTGTATATGCGGCGGGTCTGGGCATGCGTCGGGGGGAAGGGGGTTTAATTTCAAAAAAAATTTTATACGTCAAATGTTCGACTTTTGTGAACCGTTTCCGCTAAAACAAACCCCTGGGGCGTGACAGATTAAGATGGTATCAGAGCGGTTCTCTCAATCACAACAGTTAGTGCCGACATCCGTGGGAACACCTCACTTGCCTACAAATGAATGAAATGGGTAGGGCATAGGAGTGTAGAACGTGAGTGATCGGGGGGGGGGGGGGAATTGAGTCTTTTCTCGCGCTAATTGGTTCGCTGTTTGTAGGAAAAGTCTGATGTTGACCCTCGTTGTGTGTGACAGACATGGCCCGTACTAGATCATCAGCTGGGGACCCCGAGGCAGACGCGACAACGTCGACGGCCGCGGAGAACCAGCTCCTACGGCAGCAATTGCGGGAGATGGCGGGGCGACTAGCAACCCTCGCCGACCACGTGCGTCAGTTGACGCATCAGCAGCAGGCCGCGACAGTGACGGCCGCCCCGGTCCCTCCACAGGGGCCGACAGCACCGGCCGCGGCACCACCGACAGCGCCATCGCCGGCGGCGACTACGGGACCGGCGCCGGGGACAGCCAGCAGGGTTACTCTGGAGGAGACGGGGGTCACACCTACCCCTACCGTGGCTGCCGCCGCCGCGGGGGAGGGGACGGTAGTTATGACTGAGCGAGATCGGGTGCGAGCCAACTTGAAGGACTTCAAGAAATATGACCCACCCACGTTCAAATGGGACACGACTGATCCTTGGGTCGTCGAGAAATGGGTGGGGTCGATGGAGAAACTTTTTGAAGACTTACTCATGGAGGATGACGAGCGGGTTCCCCTAGCAGTCCACTGCTTGGAGGGGAACGCCCGCTTATGGTGGAAGACAGTACGCCCCGATCCTGCTAAGGGTACCGCACTCCCGTCCTGGGCAACATTCAAACAGGAGCTGTTCGGGGCCTTCTTCACCAGCAGCGTCAAGAAAAAGTTGGAGGATGACCTGAACCACATCCAGCAGGGGAACCGGACGGTCATGGAGTATCAGTGGGAGTTCATCCGGCTAGCAAATTGCGTCCCGTTCGTCATAAGGGACGAGGCTCACAAGGCGCAACTCTTTGTGGATGGCTTGCGGAGCAATATCTTCGAGGTGGTGCAAGCAGCCGACCTGCACACCTTCCAGAAAGTGGTCGACAGGGCCACTACGGTGGAGCGGGGTTTTGCGGTCACCCGCGCCAGAAGAGAGAACTCGGCGCGGCTGGAAGACAGGAAGCGGCAACAGCAGAACTCGGGGGGAGGCTCTTGGGGTGGGAGCGGGGGCCCCAAACGGTGGAGACCGCAGGCGGGGCCCTGGGGCGCGCCAGCAGGAGGGCCGAGGCCGGGGAATAGGCCTTGTGTCATATGCAGGGGAGGGCACCTGGCGGGAGAGTGCCCCCAAAGAGGCGACCACTGCTTCAGGTGCGGCAAACGGGGGCACTTCCGCCGCGACTGTCCCTTAGGCGGGGGATCTGCGTCCTCTGCAGCTTCTACGCCCACGCCACAGCTCTCAGGGCGGGGGAAAGCTCCTATGGCGTCGACTTCTAGACCCCCTGCACCACGGCGCGAGGAGGACAGGCGGCCACAACCAGGCGGGAGAGTTTTCTCAATGACCCGCCAAGAGACAGACCCGCCGGAGGACGCACTTGCAGGTATTACTTCCGTTTCAAATTCCCGTGCTAGAACTCTTTTCGATACCGGAGCAACACACTCGTTCATTTCTCGCGATTTCGTATTTATGCATGATCTCGAGGAGACACCCCTCCAAACTTTCGTGACGGTTCAAACGGCGGGAGGGACTTTGGAGGCGGCCAGCTTGGTGGCCGCCTGCCCGATTATGCTAGGGCGGCTGGCTTGCCCTTGGGATTTGGTGGTAATCCCACTGAAGGAGTACGACGTGGTGTTGGGCATGAACTGGCTCACAAGGTACCAGGCACTCATCGATTGCGACAAACGACAGCTGCGATTACAAGAACTGGGTTTCCCTGAGCATGTGTACATCATGGGCAAGAGTATCTCCGTCCTGGCGATTATTTCAGCGGCACGGGCCAGAAGACTGGTGGAGGGTGGGTGCGTGGCCTATTTAGCATCGGTGGATTTGGCTACCTGACCCCCGACGACCCTTGCAGATATCCCAGTGGTGAAGGACTTCCCCGACGTCTTTCCCACGGAACTGCCCGGGATGCCCCCTGAGCGGGAGGTGGTGTTCCCTATCGAGCTACTATCGGGCACGCAGCCTATTACGAAGGCGCCTTACCGGATGGCCTTCGCAGAGCTGAAGGAGCTTAAAGCACAACTTGAGGACCTCTTGGACAAAGGTTTTATCAGGCCAAGTGTATCGCCCTGGGGCGCACCGGTACTTTTTGTGTGGAAGAAAGACGGAAGCCTGCGTCTCTGCATCGATTACAGGGGAATAAATAAAGTTACAGTGAAGAATAAGTACCCCCTGCCCAGAATAGATGATCTCTTCGACCAGCTGAGAGGGGCGACGGTCTTCTCCAAAATCGATCTGCAATCGGGCTATCACCAACTCCGGGTTCGGGACGAGGACATCCCGAAGACTGCCTTCCGGACCCGGTATGGCCACTACGAGTTCACGGTTATGCCCTTCGGACTCACGAACGCCCTCGCAGTCTTCATGGACATGATGAACCAGATCTTCAGACCCTTCCTTGATCGGTTCGTGGTGGTTTTCATCGACGACATCCTGATTTATTCCACTACCGACGAGGAGCACGAGGACCATTTGCGAACGATCCTCCAGACCCTCAGAGGGCAGAAGCTGTTCGCTAAACTCAAGAAGTGTGAGTTCTGGCTGCGCGAAGTCGGTTTCCTAGGACATGTGATCTCGGCACAGGGAATCGCCGTGGATCCCAAGAAGGTAGAAGCAGTGCTCGACTGGCAGCCGCCGACGACGGTGACAGAGGTCCGCAGTTTCCTAGGATTGGCAGGATATTACAGGCGCTTCGTTGAAGGTTTCGCGAAGATCGCTACCCCTTTAAATCGGTTAACCAGAAAAGGGGAGAAGTTCATATGGACGGCCAAATGCCAGGAGAGTTTTGAGGAACTTAAGAGGAGATTAACCAGGGCACCAATACTTGTGCTACCGACACCCGGAGAGGATTATGAAGTGTACTGCGACGCATCGAGGATCGGTCTTGGAGGTGTTCTGATGCAACAGGGGAAAGTGATTGCCTACGCGTCCAGGCAACTGAAGGATTACGAAAAGAACTACCCGATACACGACTTAGAATTGGCTGCCGTAGTCTTCGTTTTAAAACTGTGGAGGCATTATCTCTTTGGAGTCCACTGTAACGTCTTCTCGGATCATCAAAGTCTTAAGTACAAAAAGAATTAAACTTGCGGCAGAGGCGGTGGCTAGAGTTGTTGAAGGATTACGACTTGACGATTCAATACCATCCCGGGAAGGCAAACGTGGTGGCAGACGCCTTGAGCAGGAAAGGGCATCAAGAAGGGGCGTCAGGGAGTGTGATAACGGAGCAGAACCACTTGATTGCGGAGTTCGCGCGAATGCAGTTGGAGGTTGTGCCAGCAGGCACGGTCATGCAACTTCTAACCTTGGTGGTCAAGCAGACGTTGCTTGAGAAGATCCGGGAGGGACAGCAGACCGACCCACACTTACAGCGCGTACGAGACAAGATTCCCCTGGACCAAGAGAGCGATTTTGCGGTGGAAGACGACGGCACCCTACGGTTCCGGGGATGGGTCTGCGTGCCGGATTCGTCGGTGTTGAAGGAGGAAATCTTGACAGAGGCACACCGGGCTCCTTATGCGGCACATCCAGGGGGCACGAAGATGTACAGGGACCTCAAACAGATCTACTGGTGGCCCAAAATGAAGGGGGACGTCACCCGACACGTAGCTTATTGCCTAGTGTGCCAACAGATAAAGGCCTAGCATCAGCGGCCAGCAGGGAAGCTACAGCCTCTACTGGTGCCGGAGTGGAAGTGGGACTAGATCACCATGGACTTTGTCACGGGGTTTCCACGTTCGCAACAGGGCCACGACGCGATTTGGGTCGTAGTCGACCGGTTAACCAAGTCAGCACACTTTCTGCCAATTCACACGACCTGGACCCGAGAACGGTTAGCTCAAGCCTATATTAGCGAGATCGTGAGACTACATGGAGTACCGGCATCGATCACCTCGGACAGAGACACGTGCTTTGTCTCGAAGTTTTGGCAGAGCCTTCAGCGGGCTATGGGGACCAGACTACAGTTCAGCACAGCCTTTCACCCTCAGACGGACGGACAGTCGGAGCGTGTGATACAAACTCTCGAAGACCTGCTTCGCGCCTGTGTGCTTGATTGGGGGATCGGTTGGTCACGCTACCTACCTCTCGTGGAATTCGCCTACAACAACAGCTACCAGGCCAGCATCCAGATGGCGCCCTACGAAGCCTTATATGGAAGGCGCTGCCGATCCCCGATTTGTTGGGACGACTTGGGAGAACGAAAATTCTTGGGACCCGATTTAGTGGAGGAAACGGAAGAGAAGGTACGCCTCATCAGACAGCGCCTGCTGACCGCCCAGAGTCGACAGAAGAGCTACGCAGACCAAAGGCGCCGCGACTTGGAATTCCAAGTGGGAGAACACGTACTATTACGGGTCTCGCCGTCCAGAGGAATCAAGCATTTCGGGCTAAAGGGCAAGTTGAGCCCACGGTTTGTGGGGCCTTTCGAGATTTTGGAACGCATCGGCCCAGTGGCTTACCGCCTTGCCCTACCACCAAACCTCGATCGAGTCCACGACGTCTTCCACGTTTCGATGCTCCGTAAATACCTCTCCGATCCATCGCATATTCTGGATGTCGCTATACTCAACCTTAAAGAAGACCTAAGCTTCGAGGAAACCCCTGTGAGAATCCTGGCAAGGGAAATCAAATCACTGCGAAATCGAGCCATCCCCTACGTGAAGGTACTCTGGAGCAACCACGAGGAGCGAGAAGCAACATGGGAGCTGGAATCTAAAATGAGGAAGTGCTACCCGAACCTGTTCACCACCACCCGGGTTTGAGTTTCGAGGACGAAACTCGTTTTTAGAGGTGAGTGGTGTGATAACCGCGGATTTATTTTTACCTTTCTGGGTTTTTCTGTTGAATTTATGGAACCGTTCTGTTGACCATAGGGTCCGAGGGTAAATTTTTACTTTTTTTTTCTTGGCAGACCGTCGGGGCTCGCGGGTATTTTTGGTTAATAAGGCTCTCGAAACGGAGACCGGCGGTGCGATCGGTTTTGGATTCCGACCCCCGGATCTCCCAGAATAAATTCCGGAAGTTGGTACCGTAGCCCAGGCGACTTACGCGTTCCTCGAGGCAAACCAGACCTGGTCATTACTCGAACTTGATTTCTTTAAGTCGGAAATTGCTAGTTCCTTTCCCCGCTTCTTGATTCACCCGGTCTTCTGACTCGTAAATTAGGGATTGAGGAACCAAATCCCCGTCGACTGCACCCAAACAACCGATTTAAACTCCAAGGGGAGGGGAACTGGGGTTCCCCGTTCCTTTCTTTTCCCCCTTTTGTACGCGTGAGAACCCCGAACTTCTTCCCACCCCTACCGAGGCGACGCGAGAACCAGAATCTTGACAAGGAGAAGAA
>CM055061.1:27278663-27370480 GCA_029204045.2 Tillandsia leiboldiana
GCGAGAACCAGAATCTTGACAAGGAGAAGAAGGAGATTGATCGCCTCCCCGCAAGATCCGACGAACGCGAAGAGGACGATCCCTCTCCTCCGCCCGGTGCCGACAAAAACAAGGTGAGCCGTGCTTTCGTTTCCTTGTCGTTTCTTGTTGCGAATCAGGGGGGGAGGGTTCTTTTCTTGGATTCGTCGGAGGTGGAGTAGCGGGATGGGGCGAGCCACCCGCCGACAGGGCACCCGCGCGAGCTTGACGCCGCGCGGGGCTGCCCGTGCCTGCGGGCAGCTCCCCCCGAGCGGGGCCACCCGCGCGGGGCCACCCGCATGCGGGGTGCCGCGCGGGGCAGCCCGCGCATGCGGGGCGCCGCGCGGGCAGCCCGCGCATGCGGGGGTGCCGCGCGGGGCCACCCGCGTGCAGGGTGCCGCGCGGGGCAGCCCGCACATGCGGGGGCGCCGCGCGGGGCCACCCGCATGCAGGGTGCCGCGCGGGGCAGCCCGCGCATAAGGGGTGCCGCGCGGGGCAGACCGCGCATGCGGGGCGCCGCGCGGGCAGCCCGCGCATGCGGGTGCGCCGCGCGGGGCCACCCGCGTGCAGGGTGCCGCGCGGGGCAGCCCGCGCATGCGGGGGCGCCGCGTGGGGCCGCCCGCATGCAGGGTGCCGCGCGGGGCAGCCCGCGCATGCGGGGCGCCGCGCGTGCAGCTCGCGCATGCGGGGGCGCCGCGCGGGGCCACCCGCATGCAGGGAGCCGTGCGGGGCAGCCCGCGCATGCAGGCGGTGCACCGCGCGGGCTGGGCACCGTGCGAGGCGCCGCACAGGTAGCACGGCGGCGCGGGGGGTTTGGTCGCTGCCGTCAAGAGCCGGCTGTGGTTGGGGCTCTTCTTCGATTTGCGTTTAATGGGTCTTGACCTCCCCGCCCGGGGAATCCGTTTTGCAGCATCGGGGAGCGCGCGGGACGCGGAGAGTCGAGCGCGGAACGCTACAAGTGACAGGTGGGTTTTACTTTGTTTTAGTGCCGAATTCCGGCGGTCGTCTTACCCTTAAATCTTTAATTTATGTGACTAACTGGTAGCGGTTACAATTCTACTCGTGAACTTGCATGACTTTTATAACGCGATAGTAGTTATACATCCTTCTCTTGTTATTACATTATGATGCTAACTTGATAGCGGTTACTGTTGGTTACTTGGCTCGAGGCTGCAGCACGCGCACCCGCGGTTTTGCCACCGCAAGGGTGCGCTTTTCCGGAAAAGCGGTCTATTGACCCGTGTATAGCCACGAGGTGACGTAGTGGGGCCCCTTATGTAGTTGTGGGGTTCGAGGCGCCGAGGTGCGAGCGGTGCGACCCGTCGGTTTAGTTGTCCGACGTGGTCGGGTATTGCAGGTACGGTACGCCCGTCGGTTTAGTTGTCCGACGTGGTCGGGTATTGCAGGTACGGTACGGCCGTCGGTGTAGTTGTCCGACGTGGCCGGGTGTTGCAGGATACAGGGGTACAGGTTGTCCTTTCCCTTTTGAGGGGGTGGTTGCTCCGGTTGACTTTACGGTTTGTTTTACTATTTTTCCTGCCCTACTATCTTTCGTTACTGACTTCCCACTTGGTGACAGGGTCCAGACGAGGGGAGAGGTAGGCGACGGTGAGGACGGGGCAGGAGCTTCCGGGTCGCTGGGGACCCTGGACTGTGTTTCCTCTTTCACCTTTACATTTCATTTACGTTGTAGTTATTTGTGAGGTTCTCGATACCCTCGTGGGGTCGGCGTGGATGTCGGTACGGTTTACATTTAGTTGTCCTCTTATGCATTTATTCTTCCTTTTACTTCTGTTGGCCGTTTGGAAAAGAAAAAGCAAAACCAAGGAAAAGATTGCGAAAACCGTTTTTAAAAATTTAAGTGTCGTGTGGGCACTGATTTACAAACCCTGTGGATTTATGGATTGCGAAAATGAATTTCAAAACTCGAGTGTCGTGTGGGCACTGTTTTCAAAACCCTGTGGATTTATGCTGGTTTCGAAACGCGTTTTCAAAATTTGAGTGCCGGGTAGGCGCTTTTTCAACGACTGTGGATTTATCCTTTCAAATGGATCGGCCATGCATTTTTATAAATTATGGTACTAGTTGTATGTTAGGGACTGTTGTGATTGTATGGTTGATTGTGTTGGAACCTGTACTAAACGCTACGCCGTGCATATACAGAGGAGACTCTGTCCGTTTGCAGAGAGAGTCTGTATATGCGGCTGGTCTGGGCATGCGTCGGGGGGAAGGGGGTTTAATTTCAAAAAAAATTTTATACGTCAAATGTTCGACTTTTGTGAACCGTTTCCGCTAAAACAAACCCCCGGGGCGTGACAGATTAAGATGGTATCAGAGCGGCTCTCTCAATCACAACAGTTAGTGCCGACATCCGTGGGAACACCTCACTTGCCTACAAACGAATGAAATGGGTAGGGCATAGGAGTGTAGAACGTGAGTGATCGGGGGGGGGGGGGGGGGGGGGGGGGGGGGGGGGGGGGAGATTGAGTCTTTTCTCGCGCTAATTGGTTCGCTGTTTGTAGGAAAAGTATGATGTTGACCCTCGTTGTGTGTGACAGACATGGCCCGTACTAGATCATCAGCTGGGGACCCCGAGGCAGACGCGACAACGTCGACGGCCGCGGAGCTTGTTTTAAACCGTAAAGAGCCTTTTTCAAACGAAAAACATGGTTTGGTAGTTTACAGTCTACAAAACCTTTTGGTTGAGCCACATAAACTTCCTCATTTAAAAACCCATTTAAAAACGCGCTCTTAACGTCCATTTGAAAGAGTTTTATTTTAAAGTGACAAGCAATAGCGAATAAAATACGAATGGACTCGAGTCTAGCTACTGGGGCGAACGTTTCATCAAAGTCTATACCTTCTATTTGAGAGTAGCCTTGAGCAAGTAAACGTGCTTTGTTCCTGATGATGGTACTATCCTCATTTTTCTTGTTCTTGAAAATCCATTTAGTACCGATCACATTGTGTTGCTTCGGAGGCGTCGTTAATTCCCAGACTTTGTTGCGTTCAAACTGATGGAGCTCTTCCTGCATTGCTTCAATCCAGTAGTCATCCTGAAGAGCTTCATCGACATTCTTTGGTTCGATCATGGAAACGTAACAAGCGAATCCACAAACCAACTGTCTCCGAGTTTTGACTCCTTCTTGCGGGTCTCCAATGATGTTTGATTCAGGATGATCCTTGGAGATGCGTAACGTTTGATGTAATGGAGTACTCGGAGGTACATGAGATGATTCCTGCACATCAGATAAACTTGAAGAACCATTAGGTGCATCATTAATATTGGAAGTATTATCATGAGAAGATGCACTTACAGGAGTATCTTCATCAAGAGAGATATCAGGGGTAGATTTATCAGATGCAAAGTGGAAAGCTTCATCTACTTTAACATTTATAGATTCTACGATCATTTTAGATTCCAAGTTAAATACCCGATATGCTCTACTATTTGTAGAATACCCCAAGAAAATCCCTTCGTCACTTCGAGAGTCAAATTTTCTAAGATTTTCGCGGTCACGTAAAATGTAACATCGACTCCCAAAGATGCGAAAATATTTGATGTTGGGTTTTCTACAACACCATAGTTCATATGGTGTATTTAACGTTCCCGGGCGCAAATAAACTCGATTAATAACATAGATTGCAGTGTTCACAGCTTCGGCCCAAAAATGTAGCGGTAAATTTCGGCTGTGAAGCATAACACGTGCCATCTCTTGTACAACCCTGTTTTTGCGCTCGACAACACCATTCTGTTGAGGTGTATAGGGTGCTGAGAATTCATGCTTAATGCCGTTGGAAGTGCAAAAATCAATGAATTTAGAATTTATGAATTCTCCACCTCTATCACTTCTAACACGAATGATCTTTTCATTCTTTTCAATCACAATACGAAGGCAAATCTCGTGAAAAGAATCAAAAGTATCAGCTTTCTCTTTTAAAAATGCTACCCATGAATACCGAGAGAAATCATCAACCAATAAGAAAATATACCATTTACCTCCCAAGGATGGTTGACGTGTCGGCCCCATAAGATCCATATGCAATAATTCCAAGGGCCGTTTGGTACCGACGTGATTCAAGGATGAAAGAAGAATTCACCTTTACGCACCCAAACCTTTTGAGTTTTGGAGTACGTCGGAAATGATTGTGAGGTTGATACCTTTGGTGAAAGCGTCTTATTTGATCCGTTGCTTTTCCTTGACGTCGTCGTCTTGTTTGATGAACTACCGAGGCTTTTTCCTTTCGAATAATTTGCATTTGCTTTCCGAGGAATTACCTTTTTGGTAGTCGTTGCAAGATGTGCTTGAGTTGACCGTTTGGCTCCCATCTTGCAATTTCTCCTTATGTGCCCTGCAATACCACAACGAAAACATACCTTAGTGCTTAACGATCCCGAGGAGGGTGAAGTAGGCTTGTTGTCGTTGCTTGTCGTTAGTTCCGGTGTCGGAGGAGGAGATACCGACTGGGGCACAAAGACTGTCCCAACCGAACTAAAATTGTCTTCAGTTCGATTGTATCCGAGGCCAAACTTGTTTGATTGACCAAGACCAAGAAGCTTATCCAACTTACTTCTTCCTGATGAAAATCGCTGTAAGTCATCCTTGAGTTGGAGAATGGTCTCTATCATTTCCAATTTTTCCTGTCGAGCCTCGCCGTTGAGCTTCAAGAAGTAATTCGCTTTGTTCACCATATCTATACAATTCTTCTCGAGTTGCTCATTGGACTCTTGAAGGGAAACATTTGCTTTTATCAGATTATCCCTTTCCGCTTCAAGATCGGTCGAGAGAGAAGTTACCCTTTTTACTTCTTCTTCGAGATCCTGCAATCTCCCTCTCAACCCCTTGTTTTGCTTAGCCAGTTTCTTTGAATCCCTCAAAAGTCTGTGATAGGCTAGAGCAAAATCTTCACCTTCCGAATCATCCGATTCATTGTCCGTTGCATTCTTTTCAACAGTGGAGTTGGACAATGACTCGGATGTACTTGCCATTAAGCACATGAGGGGTGAATATGTGGACGCGTGGAACGCTGTTGCGTTGTCTTCTTCATCACTTGACGATGACTCATTTGACGATGTGGTGTCATCCCAAGTGACGGCTTGCATCGCTTTCTTCTTTGTTGGATTCTTATTAGGACACTCCGTTGAGATGTGGCCATATCCTCGGCACTTGAAGCATTGGACTTGTCCTTCTGTGCTTTTCTTATCCTTAGAAAAACCCTCTTGCTCTCTTGACTTGTAACTTGAAGAACCCTTGCCTTTCTTCCACTTTCCGAAGGATGGAGTTTTGCTTGAATTACCCCTTCGAAAATTTCGGCGAAACTTCCTTGTCAAGAGAGCGAGCTGCTTCTCAAAGTCCTCCATAGATAGGTTCTCGTCATCGCCTGAGGAGGATGAATCCGCGTCTTCTTCTTTTGTTGTTTTCAACGCATAACCTGAAGACTTAGAAGAGGATGCCTTTCCCGAAGAATAGTTAGTAGGAAATGTCATTTCATATGTTTGTAAAGAACCAACTAATTCTTCTACACGGATTTCGTCTGGGTGTTTAATAGTTTCAATGGCTGTAACCTTGGAACGAAATCTTTCAGGAAGAGTTCTTAAGATCTTTCTTACAATTTTAAATTCTGGAATCTTCTCTCCCAAGTTAGCACATGAGTTTACGATGTCTTGCAATCGTGTGTAATAGTCTGTGAACGATTCATTTTCTGCCATGAAAATAGAGTCAAACTTGCTCGTAAGCATTTGCAGTTTCTGAATCTTCACAAGGTTAGTTCCCTCATGCGTAACTTGAACAACATCCCAGATTTCTTTCGCAGTCTCACATGCCGAGACGCGAGAGAACTCTGTTTGTGATAAGGCATTAAATAAAGCATTAATTCCCTTGCCATTGTAAGAAGATATATCAATCTCTTCCTTGGTCCATTTCGACCTAGGTTTGATGGTGCGAACATCACCAATAAATTCAGTTGGATTAGACCATCCTAATTCAATTGATTGCCACACCCGTTCGTCGATGGAAATTAAAAAGGCTTTCATCCGTACTTTCCAGTACGCATAATTTGTTCCATCGGAGAACGGAGGTCTGTTGATGTTTCCATCTTCAACCATTGTTTACAACCCTATTCCCGCTCTGATACCACTTGTTGGGTTATGTATAATTGGATCTAAATAGGAGAAAAAACACCTAGAGGGGGGTGAATAGGTGTAAACAATAAACACTCAAAAATTTTTGCGATATAAAACCCAATGTGAGGTTCCGGAATCCCCCGCGTAGGAGTTGCTGGTTGTTGGGCAGCTTTTAGTGGCCGTTGGGGGTGTTTGTGCGCGTGTCGGGCCCAAGAAATGGATTTGTGATGCAATTTGGGATTTAGTTGCATCACTGGAGGCCTGCGTGATGTGTCGGTGGTGTTTGCGCGCATTTTGGACACAAGTGTTGGACTTCGGGCTTATAAGGAGACCCCGTGGGAATTTTGGGGACCCGTCGGGTGTTTGGAAGTGATTTCGCGCGATTCAGATCTCAAAATTGGACTCCGGGCAAATTCTGGATTAATGTTACCTCTCCGGCTGCCATCGGGAATTTTCTAGAGTTGTATTTTGGCAAATCGGACTTCAGATTTGGACCCGGCGTGGAGAATCGGATCAAGTGGGCTATCCGGGGGCACTCCGCAATTTTCGAATGAGAATTTGGGAAATTGGACATCATTTTTGGATTCAGCGCGCGAAATCGCTTGGAATGGACTATTTATTTGTTGGATTTGGAGCCCGGATGAAGTTCGCATTTTTCGAGGCAACGCGGCACGAATCTCGAGACGACACGGTTATCGAGGCAGGCGCGCGGCTCGAGGAGCGTACGGACGCGACAGGGGGGGCACGCTGACGCGCCTTTGGCACGGAACGCGCGGGGGCCGCCACGTGGCGGGCCCCCGTTGGCGCACGCGCGGGCGCGGGGGCACGCGCGCCCGTGTAACGGGCGCGTGTCCCACGCCTGCGCGTGGTGCGGTGAAACGCGCCCGTGTGGCGGGCGCGTTGCCGCGCGCCACGTGGCGCGCTGGGCGCGTGCGAGGACCCGGCGCACGCGCCCAGCCCTGTGGACCGGCCGGTTGGAGCCCCCGGTTGGTTGGCGCCGTGGACCAGGCCCGTGGACCGGGACCGTGGACCACCCTCTTTCTCCCCTTTTTCTTTTTCTTCTTCCTCCCCGCACCGCCATTGTTTCTCCCTTCTTTTCTTTCTTCTGCACCCGAGAGCGAGAGGGAGTGAGGGAGGAGGTTGCGTGAGGTGCGGCGGCGCGTCGTAGACCTCGTTTTGCGTACGAGGTAGCCCGGCGGAGCGTTTCGGCGACGGCGGCGCAATGGGGTAGGTCCCGTGTGTTGGTTTTCCTGTATTTTTGTACAGTTTTTGGAGCGTTCTTTTAGACTGTTATTGACCCTCTTGCTCTTTTCTGTGTTGGGCACCGTGCACTGTTTTGCGTGCGGACTCCATTTTGCATGCGGATCCTGGCACCGTGCACCGTTTTGCGTGCGGACTCTGTTTTGCGTGCGGATCCTGGCACCGTGCACCGTTTTGCGTGCGGACTCTGGCACCGTGCACCGTTTTGTGTGCGGACTTCGTTTTGCATGCGGATCCTGGCACCGTGCACCGTGTTGCGTGCGGACTCCGGCACCGTGCACCGTTTTGCGTGCGGACTCCGTTTTGCATGCGGATCCTGGCACCGTGCACCGTTTTGCGTGCGGACTCCGGCACCGTGCACCATTTTGCGTGCGGACTCCGTTTGGCGTGCGGATTCCGGCACCGTGCTCCGTTTTGCGTGCCGACTCCGGCAGCGGACATCGTTTTGCGTGCGGATCGCGTGGAGGCCAATTGCAAGTGTCTACGAGCAATTGGTGGCAAATCGAGGTGGGTGGCCTTATCTCCAAGTTTTATGGACTGTACATTAATTCTATTGATGTAGGACTATGCATGATAGTTTATTTCCTTGTGTAGCATGCTAGATTGTTGGAATGGTTATTCCTCTTTATCATCTGTTAATACAGCTATCTTGGAACTTGACCTAGCACCCCCGTCATATGTTGCATGTGTAACTAGACCAGTAGAAAACCCTCACTTGGGCTAGGGTTAATTATGTTTAGACACCCACACTGTTTTGCTATCCCTGGACATAGTGTTATCCTCGCCCGGGTAGTGGGCCGAGAGGTCGGGATTTTCTTTTAGTGTGGGATGCGTTTGCACTCGTGCTTGGGAGCAGAGTGGAGTCTGGTAGTTGGAGCGGGTTGCTTATCTGTGCCGGGAGCCGTTTGGGTAAACGGTAGTCCCGGGAGGTCTAGTATCCCTGTTGCGCTGTCGTGGGAGGGAGCCGTTGAGCAGGCGGTAGTCCCGGGCCGTCGAGTATCTTTCGGCCAGTGTTGTTGGGAACCGTTGGGGTTAACGGTGATCCCAGGTCGTTGAGTGTTGTCCGACCAGTATTGTTAGCTTGAGTTGTGGGTCGTTCCTGGCTGTGGAGTACCTCCAGCCAGTGTGGCTTGTGCTGCGAGCTGTTGGAGAGGCTAGTGTCTCGTGTTCCGTGTGAGCTGATCAGCTGAGTCGTAGAGAGTGCTCCGACTGTTGTGCGAGATATTTGGGGATCTTGAGTCCTACTTTTCTGGGAGTGAGCATGGTTTTGGCTACAGCCTGCTGATGCCAATTTGTGATACTCTATGCCGCGCCGTTTTCCTCAGTTAGAGTCGCGTCCCTGAGATGCCGCTGTGGATACGATGGGCCTGTTGAGGCAGTTTTGCGCGAGGGGTGAGTTAGTCGGGCAGGACGCCCCACGTAAATCCCGTCCTCATGGGGATGTGTGGTAGTGGGCAGGCGCGTTCCTAGTCGACAGGCGCAGGCTTGACTGGACCCTATGAGGCAGTCAGTTCGATTAGGTCTATTGAGCACCTTGGGTGCGAGTGGTCTCTTTTACTTTCATCTGTTCCACTTTTTGAGTATCTAGATAGAGGTATGGTAGCTGTAGAGTAGCTCCAGCTTTTCTTGTTCAGATTTCATTGCACTGTTATCTTTTACCTCTAGTAGACTTAGTGGGCGGACCGTTGGGCTTGTTGACGGCACCCACTGAGAACTACTGTGGGAAGTAGTTCTCACACCCGTCGTGGTGTCTTTTTCCTCAGGAACTTCTTCTCCTGTTCCTGTTGCTCCAGTTGCTGATCCTTCTGACCGAGGCGAGGGAGTCGCGAGCTAGTTCCCTACCCGTCATTGGAGTGTAGCGGTACCCCTTCAGAGGAGAGCTTCAGTAGATTAGTTTACTTCTTTTTCCTCTGTTGAGAGACCTTTGTTGTGAGGTATAGAGTTGTACTTTATTTTACAGTTTGAGAGACTGTTGTAGTGAGGATGTTCTTGTATCGAGAGTCTGTACACTGATGTATTTATTGGAGTTACCTCCCTTTTGAGTTTTGTATCAGAGGACTTTGTGTACGATCGTTTTTGGGAGATGGTTATTGTATTATTTTCAGTTGTACAGTGTTTGGTTTTCAGTTTTTAGTAGTTTACTTTCCGCTCTGATATCTGTATACTGTAGTTGATTCTTTCTGCAGGTTAGACGCTTCGTCTGTACGGCAGTTTCCGTACAGACGGCGGATCTGTTGGCGAGCCCGGGTCGCAGTTTCGATCCCGGGGCGTGACAGATCAGAGTGGTATCAGAGCCTAGGTTGTAGGTCGTGGTGGACTTAGAAACCCTAGGCTTGTGGTTGGATATTAGGATGACTACGTGAGAGTCGTGACTTTTAGCGAGAGTCCTGATTGAGTTTTTACCTCTCCCAAGAGACGGGATGAGTGTTTGGCATGCTTATATTCCTAAGCGATTATGTTGGCTGCCGACAACATAATACTCTGGAATGGATGACATGTCTTAGAATTTCGCTGGATTGGGTAGTATGGTTGTTGTGTCCTGGCGTTTGTTATTGTGCAGCGGATTGCGATACCCCGGAGACGTCGTGTCGTGAAGAGGACACTCCCCTCTCCTAATGAATACCCCACAGCGGGAGGCTGAACTATCAGAGTCGCGCAGCGGAAGCGTGGTGGGCCCATAACCCACAGGTCCCAGGATCGAAAACTTCGATAGGCTGAGCCTAGAAGAGCCTAGAATCTGTTCTTGTTTGATTGGGGTTCTAGGCACCGGTCTATCGGGATTTTCGGATTTTTGCCGCGTCAGTCGGTTCTTCTCGCCTATGAGTGGGGTGTTATTGTGGGAGCCGTTTGGAGTGACGGCGGTCCCAGCTGTGTGGGTATTTTTCCCTGGCTGAGTTACCAGGAGGGCATTTTTCCCTGGCTGAGTTACCAGGAGGGCATTTTTCCCTGGCTGAGTTACCAGTAGGGCATTTTTCCCTGGCTGAGTTACCATGAGGGCATTTTCCCTGGCTGAGTTACCAGGAGGGCATTTTTCCCTGGCTGAGTTACCAGGAGGGCATTTTTCCCTAGCTGAGTTACCAGGAGGGCATTTTCCCTGGCTGAGTTACCAGGAGGGCATTTTCCCTGGCTGAGTTACCAGGAGGGCATTTTCCCCTGGCTGAGTTACCAGGAGGGCATTTTCCCTGGCTGAGTTACCAGGAGGGCATTTTCCCTGGCTGAGTTACCAGGAGGGCATTTTCCCTGGCTGAGTTACCAGGAGGGCATTTTTTCCCTGGCTGAGTTACCAGGAGGGCATTTTCCCTGGCTGAGTTACCAGGAGGGCATTTTTCCCTGGCTGAGTTACCAGGAGGGCATTTTTCCCTGGCTGAGTTACCAGGTGGGCACATGCCCTGGCCGAGTTACCAGGAGGACACTTTCCACTGGCCGAGCTACCAGATGGATACATTGCCCCTGGCTGAGTTACCAGGTGGGCACATGCCCTGGCTGAGTTACCAGGTGGACACATGTCCTGGCCGAGTTACCAGGAGGACACTTTTCACTGGACGAACTACCAGATGGATACATTACTCCTGGCTGAGTTACCAGGTGGGCACATGCCCTGGCTGAGTTACCAGGAGGACACATGCCCTGGCCGAGTTACCAGGAGGACACCTTCCACTGGCCGAGCTACCAGATGGGTACATACCCCTGGCCGGGTTACCTGGTGGGTACATGCCCTGGTCGAGTTACCAGGTGGTTGCTTTACTGAGATTGAGATGGTCTAACAGGACGCCGAGATTTGGTGGCGTCGAGTTCGTCCTGTTGGACTACCAGGAGCTCGGTTGTTGACTTGGAACCAGTTTCGTGCTTTGCGGCTCAGGGCCTTCTTTCCTGACAGTGTAAGCAGAAACTGGAAGGGGATCTTAGACTCCTGCAGCAGGGGAGTCGACCTCTTTTGGAGTATGTTCGCGAGTTTTGCGATTGTTGAGCCGGGTACCCTTTGTCGCCTGGATGAGGCCCAGGAGGTTGAGCTAGTTGAGAAAGGACTGCATCGGAATATCTATCACTTGGGGTATTCTCGGCGGGTGCCGACGTTAGATGCAGCGATTGAGCATGCTTAGCGGGTTGACCGAGGATCAGTGATCATGTCAGTGATAGACGGAGCGCCAGGGACCAGCTCCGGGGAGAGGCATCCAGTGCCGCCTGAGTTTGAACAGTCGAGTAGATCGAGACCCCGGGGCCGCCACGATTCCAGTCTGAGGGTCGTGAGTCTCAGAGGAGACAAAGATCAGAAGGTTCTCCACTGCCGATGTATCAGCAGCAGCAGCGGGATGACTGTGTCCATTGTGGTAGGCCACACTTTGCGCCGCAGTGTGACCACAGGCAGGAAACAGATCAGGGTCTTGTCCTAAAGCGGGATCATCAGTCGCTTGGGCAGCTTCGGCTCCTCCTCCTCCGCTCTTCCAGACAGGCGGAGCTTCGGCAGGTTATGGCCAGATAGTTAGGGCCACTTCTTCGCGGCAGTCCGACGGACGACCACCCCCGAGCGGGAGCGTCTATGTCGCACAGGATGAGGATTCGGGGGCGGCTAGCCACGTGGTGGCAGGTATTAATCTTATCTCCCCTACACGCACTTGAGCGTTATTTGTTACCGGAGCAGCATCGCATTCATTTCTTCTGTAGGGCATTTGCATTGTTGTATGGGCTAGAGATAGGACCCTTAGCTTGTGCTCGTGAGGTTCAGATACCTGATCACGTGTTGCACATAGATGGGTGTTGTTGGTCCTGCCCAGTGCAGTAGGGCCCTGGTTTTGCCTGTTGATCTTTTGGCCCTTCCTCAGCTCCGGGATTCCGAGGTAGTGTAGGGTATGTTACTGTGAGGATCTAAGGCCTTGATGCTTGAGTGATGCCACACCGTTGATACACGGTGATGATGCCACACCGTTGATACACAGTGGTGATGCCACACCGTTAATACACGGTGGTGATGCCACGCCGTTGGTGCACGGCAGTGATGCCACGCCGTTGGTGCACGGCAGTGATGCCACACCGTTGATACACGGTGATGATGCCACACCGTTGATACACGGTAGTGATGCCACACCGTTGATACGCGGTGATGATGCCACACCGTTGATACACGGCAGTGATGCCACACCATTGATACACGGTGATGATGCCACACCGTTGATACACGGTGGTGATGCCACGCCGTTGGTGCACGGCAGTGATGCCACGTTGTAGGTATACAACGGTGAGAGTTTTGTGGATGTTTTGGACTTTGACCGCGAGTTTGGGCATCAGCTTTATGATCGCCTTGTGAGCCAGTTTCCAGTCCCGTTCACCGACGGTTTGGTTTCCGTCAGGGTGTTCTTTATTAGTTAAGGGATCGACTTCGACCCGTGGGTCTGTTGGGGTTATGATAGCATTTTGAGCGACTAACTGTGGCACGAGATTGTGTCTCTTGTGGATCCCTTCTGAGGGTAGCCTGCAGTTGTGTTGTCCACTCGAGTGGTTTCGGATCGGGAGGTAACCGAGTGAAGACCCCAGCGTATTGGATTCCCTTCCTTATTGGATTAATTTGCGGGTATGCTCGGGTCGTCTTGTTGAGGTTGGCACCATATTGTGGTTTGGTCCGTGTTACACTTGTGGTTATTTCAGTTTCCCCCAGTCTTTTAGTGGAGCCCTTTAGTTTTTCACGTCTCAGCTCAGTGGTGATGTGTTTTTCCTCGCCCGTGATTGACTTGCCTCTTGAGATCTGTGATTGTTGGAGTACGAGGGATGCCCGTAGCAATTTCTGGCTCGAGAGATGAGAGAATTGCACATCGGGTCATACCGTACTTGTTGATGTTGTTGCGGAGTAATCACGAGGAGCGAGTGGGGTTTAGGGAGCTGGAGGCGTATTGTTAGATACCTAGCCGTGGTATTCTTGACTCCTGATGGGCTTGATCTAGTTTCGAGGACGAAACTTTTGTTTAGTGGGGGAGGATGTGAGGTCCCGGAATCCCCCGAGTAGGAGTTGCTGGTTGTTGGGCAGCTTTTAGTGGCCGTTGGGGGTGTTTGTGCGCGTGTCGGGCCCAAGAAATGGATTTGTGATGCAATTTGGGATTTAGTTGCATCACTGGAGGCCTGCGTGATGTGTCGGCGATGTTTGCGCGCATTTTGGACACAAGTGTTGGACTTCGGGCTTATAAGGAGACCCCGTGGGAATTTGGGGGACCCGTCGGGTGTTTGGAAGTGATTTCGCGCGATTCAGATGTCAAAATTGGACTCCGGGCAAATTCTGGATTAATGTTACCTCTCCGGCTGCCATCGGGAATTTTCTAGAGTTGTATTTTGGCAAATCAGACTTCAGATTTGGACCCGGCGTGGAGAATCGGATCAAGTGGGCTATCCGGGGGCACTCCACAATTTTCGGATGAGAATTTGGGAAATTGGACATCGTTTTTGGATTCAGCGCGCGAAATCGCTTGGAATGGACTATTTATTTGTTGGATTTGGAGCCCAGATGAAGTGCGCGTTTTTCGAGGCAACGCGGCACGAATATCGAGACGGCACGGTTATCGAGGCAGGCGCGCGGCTCGAGGAGCGTACGGACGCGAGAGGGGGGGCACGCTGACGCGCCTTCGGCACGGAACGCGCGGGGGCTGCCACGTGGCGGGCCCCAGTTGGCGCCCGCGCGGGCGCGGGGGCACGCGCGCCCGTGTAATGGGCGCGTGTCCCGCGCCTGCGCGTGGTGCGGTGCAACGCGCCCGTGTGGCGGGCGCGTTGCCGCGCGCCACGTGGCGCGCTGGGCGCGTGCGTGGACCCGACGCATGCGCCCAGCCCTGTGGACCGGCCGGTTGGAGCCCCCGGTTGGTTGGCGCCGTAGACCAGGCCCGTGGACCGGGACCGTGGACCACCCTCTTTCTCCCCTTTTTCTTTTTCTTCTTCCTCCCCGCACCGCCATTGTTTCTCCCTTCTTTTCTTTCTTCTGCACCCGAGAGCGAGAGGGAGTGAGGGAGGAGGTTGCGTGAGGTGTGGCGCCGCGTCGTAGACCTCGTTTTGCGTACGAGGTCGCCCGGCGGAGCGTTTCGGCGACGGCGGCGCAATGGGGTAGGTGCCGTGTGTTGGTTTTTCTGTATTTTTGTACAGTTTTTGGAGCGTTCTTTTAGACTGTTATTGACCCTCTTGCTCTTTTCTGTGTTGGGCACCGTGCACCGTTTTGCGTGCGGACTCCGTTTTGCGTGCGGATCCTGGCACCGTGCACCGTTTTGCGTGCGGACTCCGTTTTGCGTGCGGATCCTGGCACCGTGCACCGTTTTGCGTGCGGACTCTATTTTGCATGCGGATCCTGGCACCGTGCACCGTTTTGCGTGCGGACTTCGGCACCGTGCACCGTTTTGCGTGCGGACTCCGTTTTGCGTGCTGATCCTGGCACCGTGCACCGTTTTGCGTGCGGACTCCGGCACCGTGCACCATTTTGCGTGCGGACTCCGTTTGGCGTGCGGATTCCGGCACCGTGCTCCGTTTTGCGTGCCGACTCCGGCAGCGGACATCGTTTTGCGTGCGGATCGCGTGGAGGCCAATTGCAAGTGTCTACGAGCAATTGGTGGCAAATCGAGGTGGGTGGCCTTATCTCCAAGTTTTATGGACTGTACATTAATTCTATTGATGTAGGACTATGCATGATAGTTTATTTCCTTGTGTAGCATGCTAGATTGTTGGAATGGTTATTCCTCTTTATCATCTGTTAATACAGCTATCTTGGAACTTGACCTAGCACCCCCGTCATATGTTGCATGTGTAACCAGACCAGTAGAAAATCCTCACTTGGGCTAGGGTTAATTATGTGATGACTCGGATCTCCGCAGAGCTGTTGCAGTGCGTTGGGGTGGCTATTGGAGGCTTACATGGTGTGTTGGAGGTGTTTGGGGCATAATTTGGCTTAAGTGTTGGACTTCGGGCTTATTTGGATCACGTGGGTGATCGGAGGACCCCATAGAGGGTTTAGAGGTGGTTTCGCGCGAATCGGATATTAAAATGGGGCTCCCCGCGAAATCCGGGCTAAGAATACACTTCCGGGAGCCTCCGGCAAATTTTAGAGTTGGAATTTGGCAAAATGGACGTCAAATTCGGATTGAGCGCGCGAAAACGGTCAAAATGGACTACCTACTTGACTTTTTGGGCTCCGGTTACTGTTCACCGCCGGAACAGTGATTCCGGTGATCGCCGGCGGCGGCGGCGGCGGCGGGCAGCGGCGGAGAGTGGCGACGCGGCCTCGGGCAGGCGGAGAGCGGCGGCGGGCAGGGCGCAGGGCGCGCGGGCAGGGCGCGCGGGTGCGCGGTCCACGCGGCCGGCGTGCACCGGAGCGGGGTGCCACGTGGCGGCTTACCATTGGGTGGTTCACAGGTCGCGGTCTATGGAAATCCTCGGGTGCACGGTGGAACAGTGTAAGACACGTGGCATGCTATCATTGGTCCGGTGTTTGGGGATGTCGTGCACCGGGTGTAGCGAGTGTGTGGCCTGGACACGTGGCGTGCGAGGATCGGGCGAGCTACTGTGCGCGTACGGGCGGCAGGCGGCGGGGCAGGCGTGCAGGCGGCAGGCGGCCGGCGGCGGGCCGGCGGGCGTGGCGGCCACGGCGCCGACGTGGCGCACGCGTGCGCCACGTGGCGGCCGCCTATTGGCCAGCGCCAACTGCTCGTTGACCAGTGGGGAGCCACGCGGCGCGTGGGGAGTGGCCGGATCCGCTGTTTCGTGTTGGAGGACACGTGTCGTGCGGAGGAGCGGGTTGGACGGCCGTGCGGTCCGACCAGGATCCCGTGCGGGACTGGGCCTCCGTGGGCCGCGGCACTGTGTGGGCCCGAATTTGGGGCCCGAAAGATTCGGGCGCCCGAATTCGGGACACAATGGGTATTTTCTGATTTGTTTGTTTGAGCCTATAAATACCAACCCGAGCCCCTTCTTTTCGAGTTTTTCTCCCTTTTTCGAGCCTCTTCTGCCCGAGCCACCTTAAGGAGATTTGTTCACCTCTTGATCCTTGATCTTCCTGCCATGTCCTAGGATTTTTGGAGCACGCATCCCGAGGTTCTCCATTTCACGGCGCGGCGCGACGTTGCATTTCCTGTCTCCTTCTTCAGCGCAGCAGTGATGTTTTAGCTCCCCTGGGCTACTCCGAGGTCCTTTTTCAGTGATTCTTGCGCCGGCTGACTCCTTACAGGTAGGTCTTCAACTTTCATTTTGATCGCGCTCTTCCATTTCGAGGTTTTGGCACGTATCCCGAAGCAAACAGTGACCCCTTTTTGCTGTGTGGATTTCCTTGACAGCAGCAGAGTATTTCGGCCATATCTTCGCGCACGAGCGTCAGACGGAGACGAGCTTATACAACTTTTTCATCTACGGATCGCAAGGAACGCGCTCGTATTTTTCTTAGATTTTTCAGAGATTTATTTCGAGGTGATAATCACTGTTTTTTCAGTGTACTGTGTACAGTTTTTCTTCACAGTTTGTTGATTGGATTACCACCTTGACGAATTTATAACTTGGCTTACCGAACTCTGATTTTGGCGTGCAAGGTACCGTTGCGAAGCTATCGACGCGAGGATCGCCGTGATATTTTTCTCGGAATTTTCTGGGCACTTTCTGCAGGTGATAATTTAACAGTTCTGGGACTGTTGTGGTATGTATTTGTAAGCGCATTATTTGGGAGCCTAAGTGTTTTTAGTGGACTTGGTGTTGTGCCAGGAGTGTTGCGGGTGTGCTGACCTTGTTGGAGCAAGGGATTGGAGTTTTGGTTATTTTCAGCTGTACGGACCCGGACAGTTAGCGCTTCAGGTGGGTGGTTGTTGCTTGCCTCTACATCTGACTTACTCACTAAGTTTATTAGAAAACCCCCAATGTTGAGCATATTGATTGAGTATCCTGCATGTTGACTGATATAGATGTGAGCCTATCATCTGAGATTTCTTTGGTGGATATAGCATGTTGGGGATATGACTGGGGTAATACTGCTGTAGGAACATGATCATTGGAGTAATTTATTATTGATAATTGACATGCTACTTTAGCACCCAGATTTTATGAAAATGGATTAAATAGATTAATTGGTGGGACATAATGATTTATCATTGTGCGGGTTTCACTCTGGGGATTTATTATGGATCAGGGATCATATACATGTGTAGTTGACTGATGATTTTGGCATGACTGTTTTATCTGTGTGGATATTATTAATCGATACACATGTAAAACTGTTACTTGACTTTCTTTCTCTCCCACATTGTATGAGGACTTTTGCATGCTTATTTGGACATCTAGATAGGCCACTATTTTATTGCTACACTATCATATTGGGATTTGACTTAGGAGAAACCATGATTGCTTTCTTTCTCCTTCTTATTTAGACTTTTGAGTCATGTTGCTCGAGTTTGAGCAGAGGTATGGGATAGTGTAGCCGGGACCTGAGGGTCAGTGACAGGGTGTACTTGATGTTGGATTGTGGGTTATTGCGGCAACCGCGGATAGTAGGCGGTTGACCGGATCTTGATTATTTTACCCAATTGCGGGTTGTGGGTTATTGCGGCAACCGCGGACAGTAGGCGGTTGACCGGATCTTGATTATTTTACCCAATTGCGGGTTGTGGGTTATTGCGGCAACCGCGGACAGTAGGCGGTTGACCGGATCTTTATTATTTTACCCAATTGCGGGTTGTGGGTTATTGCGGTGACCGCAGACTTTGGGCGGTTGACCGGATGTTTACTATTGCATCAGATTGGGTATCAGTTTTCTCTAGTGGATGGTGTTTCCCACTTTTGAGTACTATTGCATTTGATTGGGGACTGGGGTTTCATTAGTGGACGGAGTTTCCCACTTTGATCATAGTCATGATCCAGTCCTGCTATTATGAGACAGTGGTTACAGAGATGCTTGATACAGTGATACTTTACTCGTGTGGGTCGCTCCCCTCGAGTGCCACTCCGGAGTAGGCTTTAGACCGTGTTGGGTTCCGATCATTTGGACAGTGGAGATACTGAGTTCTTGAGTTCGACAGCAGAGCAGGCAGTACCAGTTTTACTGGTGGCACTAGATTGGGTCTAGTTGGTCAGATACTGTTTTCTGATGCATTCATACCGTCATTTCCTTCGGTATTGCATTTAGAGGCATACTTGTTGTGGTTTCCCCTTTTATTCAGTAGTTCTGTTTACGGTTTTACCACTTGCCCTTTTCTTGCCTCTAGTAGACTTAGTGGGTACGCCAGAGCTTGAGGCTTTACCCACAGGGGGAGGCTGCTGGTTTACTAGTGGTTCTCACCCCCATTGTTGTTGTTTCCCCTTTTTCTCCCCCCTATTTTGCAGTGTCCTCTTCGGGAGTTGCTGATCTTCGATCGTTGTTCGAGGCGAGGGAGTCACGAGCTAGATCTTTACCACCCGAGGAGTGTAGCTGTATCCCTTGGTTGGAGATTCCTGGTAGCTGTTGGCTGGTTTTACTGTTTTATTTGGAGGGAGATCTTTTATATTTGGAGAGACTGATGTTGAGACTGATGTACTATAGTTTTAGTTTAGCTCCTTTTATAGTTGAGAGATGCTGTACTGAGGACATTGTATGATGATTATCTGTATTTGAGGAGATGGATATTGTACTTTATTTCATACTGTTCAGTGATTGGATTTTATTTTACAGCATTTCATTTCCGCTCTGATATTTGTGTAGCTATAGTACTATCTTTTGCAGGTTAGATGCTTCGCCTATGCGGGTTTTAGCATAGGTGGCGGATCTGTTGGCGAGCCCGGGTCGCAGTTTCGACCCCGGGGCGTGACAGATTAGGTTGGTATCAGAGCTTAGGGATAGGTCAGTTGGGACCGTAGGAACCCTAGGCTTATGGTTGGACCCTAGGATGACTTCGAGAGAGTCGTGATCTTTTAGCGAGAGCCCTGATTGAGTTTTATAACTCTCCCGAGTGATGGGATGGGTGATTGGCATGTTTATTCTCCTAAGCAATTATGTTGGCTGCAGACAATATAATGCGGCGGAACGGTTGACATGCTCTAGACTCTCGCGGGATTGGGTCGAGTTTTGTTTTGTGCTGTGGTGCTGTTGGTCGTGGTGAGCGGTGTCTCCCCGACGCGTTGTGCGGATTGGTGTGCACTCGTCGCAGCGGTGGAGCTCGAGCGGATTGTGTTGGGGCCGGATATCCGGATTGAGGTTAGAGAGCTTCAGGCCCCGATGGCAGGATTGTCAAAGGTATACCAGCGATAGAGTGAGCCGCTGGTATGGGTGACACAGTTATCGGAGCAGTGGGCAGCCCGACAGTGTTTTTCTCCTGAGACCACCTGGTTACAGTATCCTCAGCAGCAGTGATTTTTGAGGCGCCGATGGAGCGAGTGGCCCCCTCCGTGCCAATGTTTAGTGTCGCGGCACCGAGGCGGGGTGGATTGCTGATAGTGGATGAGTTGTGGGACATCATTGATGGATGGAGCCAGTTTTGGCAGATGAACCACCATAATTTATGGATTTGAATTGGAACCTTTGGAGGTAAAATCATGGTTGGTGGTGATGGAGTGATCAATTGAGAGTCTCCCTCTGCTAGAGAGTTGATGTAGTTGTTAAAATGGGCGCTCCAGGTTTCGAGGGACGAGGCGCGTAGGATGTGTGCGACTGGGAGTGGATTGCGCCAGAATACCCTTTTGTTTATCTGATCCCTCTGCTTTGGATTTTGGATTTTGGATGCCTCAATGGTGTAGGCATTATGTATGGAGCGTACTGTTGCAGTTCCTTTGGATAGAGATCTGCCGCCAGAGGCGAGTTCTGGATAGAGGCGCCTGACGCTAAGTGTTGGAGGACAGATCGGCTGGCAGAGGCACTTTCATTTTCCTTTCCTAGATGGTGGACATCCTTGTGGACGGATTATGTAAAGCTTACCCAAAGGAAGGTTACCCTTTGTGATTGATAACATTCGTGTTTGGGGTACAATAGATGTGCTTGAGAGGTGAGCTAAGTAAGGATAATTGAATGAGGGATTGCATGAATCAATTGTGTTTTGTCATATGACGGTTGCCATAATGGATTTTCTGAGATGTTAGGGGTCGGGTGGACCCCGATGGCAACATCAGCATCTTTATCAGAGTAGCGCAGCGGAAGCGTGGATTGGTTGTCTGCGGAGGGCCTTATTTGTCGCCTCAGTGTGAGAAAAGGCAGAGATCGTGCCCCTTTTGTGGATAGCCTTGATTTTCTGGCCGACTTAGCGACGACCACCTACATCGTGCGGATGAGACTGTGCTGCCTGGGTGGAGGGCGCCAAGGCAGTGGATCGGGTCGTCGCAGGTGTGATTTCATCACAGCAGTCGGAGTAGAGTATGATGCATTCCTGCATGGACTAGAGGTAGATTGGTTACCACATGCACTAGAGGTACAGATTCCTATTGGGGTGGTGCATGTGGGGGAGGCTTGTGGATCATGTCCAGTGCAGTTGAGACCTCGAGTGGTATCGCCAGACTTATTGGTAGTTGTACCTGGTCAGTGTTTGACCCAGTGCGTGGGATTGGTTGGCACAGTGCCACATGGTGTATGACTGCGGAGAGAGAAAGTTATGATCTTCTGCAAGCAGACATTAGAGACTTGTTCATTGAGACAGTCAGAGCGCACAGGTTGTAGCGACTATGCGCGAGGTGTCTACGGCGGCACCGGGACGCGAGGATACCCCCGTTATCGTGAGATCCCGGATGTGATTCCACCGGAGCTGATAATGATGCCGCCGGTTAGGGAGATTGAGATTGCGATTGACGTGGTTCAGGGAACCACACCAACCCCGATAGCACCTCATTAGATATCACCTGTAGAGCTGAGAGAGCTGATGGCGCAGTCGCAGGATCTGATGGATCGAGGGTCTGTTCGAGCTAGTGCCACGTCGTTGGCACAGGACAGTGAGGGTCCTTGTGTGGGGTGACCGCAGGCAGGTCTGGATATTATTTAGGACCTTTTGATGGAGTTATACCCCGACAGTGGTCTGCTTAGGATGCAAGTATCTTTTGGGATCATACAGTGGTGTATCCCGCCAAGATGGTGTTCAGGACCCGGTAGGTGCATTATGAGTACAGTGAGGACAAATGGAATGACTATGGCCCTATCGTCTTAGGATTTGAGGAATTGTGTGTTCCAGCTGCACTTGGGAAGAATTATTGGGGGTATTCTTCTGGGATATTTTGATTTTTTTACCCCATCTCTGTATGGTTTAGAGCCGGTGGAGCACTTGTAGATGGTGTGGCAAGGTCTGTGAAAATGAAGCTGTATGCCAAGTTGTTGTGGTGCAAGTTTTAGCTTCAAGAGCATATCTTTTTGGATCACTTAGTCTAGCCATAAGAGGCGATGGTGGAAATTCGGCCAAAATGGATGCTATGCGAGAATGGCTGAGACCGGCAGTTTGTTGAGGTAAGAAGCTTGTGAGCCGGATAGTGCCAGCAGAGCTTGACGAATTGGTGATGAGATTGATACCAGCCCTGATTTCAGCATCGCCAGTGTTGGGAGATGGATTTGTGAGATATAGTGATGCCTCCTTTAGTAGCTATGAAGTTACAGTTGGATTTGTGGCAAGCATCCAAATTCACCCGATAGGGCCATGTGGTGGCGGATATTTGGAGTAGGTACCCTTTTTCGAGCCTGGAAGATTGGATTTACCGGCTGTAAGGGTACTGGATCTTCTCGAAGATTGATTTACGATCTGGTGCTTTCGACTGCTTATCGTTGTGTGCTGATGCCCGAGTGTTGGGGAGGTGTTGCTACACCCTGATGGTTTTTGGATTAGAGATCAGAGTCTATGTGATTAGCTGGAAGACTTATATTGGATACCTCGGGAGTACAGAGATATCCGGATCGAGCTTGTGTGCCGATGGACTTGTGGTTGGATTATCTGAGGCCCTGGGAGGAGCGGAGGCTTGTACTGATGCGGATTACTTGGTAGCCCGAGCGGTTAGCCCAGCTGTACTCGGTTGAGTTGGTACGGTTTTTCTGGAGTGCCCGCCTTTATTTTGTTCTAGTTAGAGACCCGAGGACCGCATCGCGTCTCTGGAGGAGATATTTGTCAGCCTTGGGAGCTTGAGTGGTGGATGATTGGTTATTTACCCCCCCTTTATTTGGTTGAGTTTCCGTGTTGAGGAACGACTTTAGTTTCGAGGATGAAACTTTCTTTTAGTGGGGGAGGATGTGATGACCCGGATCTCCGCAGAGCTGTTGCAGTGCGTTGGGGTGGCTATTGGAGGCTTACATGGTGTGTTGGAGGTGTTTGGGGCATAATTTGGCTCAAGTGTTGGACTTCGGGCTTATTTGGATCACGTGGGTGATCGGAGGACCCCATGGAGGGTTTAGAGGTGGTTTCGCGCGAATCGGATATTAAAATGGGGCTCCGCGCGAAATTCGGGCTAAGAATACACTTCCGGGAGCCTCCGGCAAATTTTAGAGTTGGAATTTGGCAAAATGGACGTCAAATTCGGATTCAGCGCGCGAAAACGGTCAAAATGGACTACCTACTTGACTTTTTGGGCTCCGGTTACTGTTCACCGCCGGAACAACGATTCCGGCGATCGCCGGCGGCGGCGGGCAGCGGCGGAGAGCGGCGGCGCGGCCTCGGGCAGGCGGAGAGCGGCGGCGGGCAGGGCGCAGGGCGCGCGGGCAGGGCACGCGGGTGCGCGGTCCACGCGGCCGGCGTGCACCGGAGCGGAGTGCCACGTGGCGGCTTACCATTGGGTGGTTCACAGGTCGCGGTCTACGGAAATCCTCGGGTGCACGGTGGAACAGTGTAAGACACGTGGCATGCTATCATTGGTCCGGTGTTTGGGGATGTCGTGCACCGGGTTCAGCGAGTGTGTGGCCTGGACACGTGGCGTGCGAGGATTGGGCGAGCTACTGTGCGCGTACGGGCGGCAGGCGGCGGGGCAGGCGTGCAGGCGGCGGGCCGGCGGGCGTGGCGGCCACGGCGCCGACATGGCGCACGCGTGCGCCACGTGGCGGCCGCCTATTAGCCAGCGCCAACTGCCCGTTGACCAGTGGGGAGCCACGCGACGCGTGGGGACTGGCCGGATCCGCTGTTTTGTGTTGGAGGACACGTGTCGTGCGGAGGAGCGGGTTGGACGGCCGTGCGGTCCGACCAGGATCCCGTGCGGGACTGGGCCTCCGTGGGCCGCGGCACTGTGTGGGCCCGAATTTGGGGCCCGAAAGATTCGGGCGCCCGAATTCGGGACACAATGGGTATTTTCTGATTTGTTTGTTTGAGCCTATAAATACCAACCCGAGCCCCTTCTTTTCGAGTTTTTCTCCCTTTTTCGAGCCTCTTCTGCCCGAGCCACCTTAAGGAGATTTGTTCACCTCTTGATCCTTGATTTTCCTGCCAAGTCCTAGGATTTTTGGAGCACGCATCCCGAGGTTCTCCATTTTACGGCGCGGCGCGACGTTGCATTTCCTGTCTCCTTCTTCAGCGCAGCAGTGATGTTTTAGCTCCCCTGGGCTACTCCGAGGTCCTTTTTCAGTGATTCTTGCGCCGGCTGACTCCTTACAGGTAGGGCTTCAACTTTCATTTGATCGCGCTCTTCCGTTTCGAGGTTTTGGCACGTATCCCGAGGCAAACAGTGACCCCTTTTTGCTGTGTGGATTTCCTTGACAGCAGCAGAGTATTTCGGCCATATCTTCGCGCACGAGCGTCAGACGGAGACGAGCTTATACAACTTTTTCATCTACGGATCGCAAGGAACGCGCTCGTATTTTTCTTGGATTTTTCAGAGATTTATTTCGAGGTGATAATCACTGTTTTCTCAGTGTACTGTGTACAGTTTTTCTTCACAGTTTGTTGATTGGATTACCACCTTGACGAATTTATAACTTGGCTTACCGAACTCTGATTTGGGCGTGCAAGGTACCGTTACGAAGCTATCGACGCGAGGATCGCCGTGGTATTTTTCTAGGAATTTTCTGGGCACTTTCTGTAGGTGATAATTTAACAGTTCTGGGACTGTTGTGGTATGTATTTGTAAGCGCATTATTTGGGAGCCTAAGTGTTTTTAGTGGACTTGGTGTTGTGCCAGGAGTGTTGCGGGTGTGCTGACCTTGTTGGAGCAAGGGATTAGAGTTTTGGGTATTTTCAGCTGTACGGACCCGGACAGTTAGCGCTTCAGGTGGGTGGTTGTTGCTTGCCTCTACATCTGACTTACTCACTAAGTTTATTAGAAAACCCCCAATGTTGAGCATATTGATTGAGTATCCTGCATGTTGACTGATATAGATGTGAGCCTATCATCTGAGATTTCTTTGGTGGATATAGCATGTTGGGGATATGACTGGGGTAATACTTGTTGGGTTATATGTAATACGGATCTAAATAGGGGAAAAAACACCTAGAGGGGGGTGAATAGGTGTAAACGCATAAACACTCAAAAAATCGTTGCGATAAAAACCCAATGCGGAAATAAAAATAATACGCAAGATTTTTACGTGGAAAACTCCATCACCGGAGTAAAAAACCACGGGACCGATAACACGGCAGAAATCCACTAGAATTAAAACACGTACAAGGTGATTTACCGTACAGACTTACGACTCAACCTTTTCATACGCTCCTAGAGGATCTTCTCCGCTCGCTCCGCGACGCTTCTCGAATCCACGATCTGCGCCCAACGCCGAATCCACGGCGTCCAACGTCGAATCCACGACGTCCGACCGAATCCACGGTCTTCACCCAATAGCACCCTTCGAATCCACGAACGTGCCTCGCTCCGAATCCACGAGAGCGGTTGAACCTTGAATCCACAAGGACACGCGAATCCACGCGCCGATTTTTGGGGTAAATCGTTGTTTTGGGTGGTGATGATCCGCCGAATACTTAGATCAAAGATAGATCGGAAATACCATCTAAGTATTCATTAGTTTGATTCAACTCAAGATGTGAGTATGAAAACCTAGAATCAAACTAATCAATATAGATGAAGAAACATAGAGTGTTCTCTAATGATTTCCTTTCTTCTCTATATGTGGATCTATAGCCGTATAAAATGATATATGAAAATGACGGCTATTGACTATGTGGATTAACCCTAGAAAAAGAATCATAGGGTCTATTTATAGGTTAGAAACCCTAGGAAGGAGATAAGAATCAAAAACCTAACATTTCTGGAAATTTTACGGACGGCGATTCGGATCGGACTAGCTGTGATCCGGATCGTCGTAACGAGTCAGCCAGTTCCAGAAAAACGAAGGTTCGGGATCCGGATCGAAGTGCTTGATCCGGATCGTTCATACAGTTCACCAAACATCAACGTTCGGGATCCGGATTGCGAAGCCTGATCCGGATCGTTCAAGGAAGATGGTAAACTAAGTGTTCGTGATCCGGATCAAGAGGCTACGATCCGGATTGAACTGGTGTATGAACGAACCACCTTCGGGATCCGGATCGAACAACCTGATCCGGATCCTGAACATGTCCCAAGTCCAGTTTTTGATTTTTATGCAATGAAAGATTCTTCCAAGTGTTTCTACACTACAAGAAGTATTCGGATCACACAAAATCTTTAGTAAAACATACCTGATCCTTTTGAATTCTTCTTTCTTGAGATTGAGTTAAATGATCCAACTTTCTTCACCTTCAATCTTCAAGACTTGAGACTTTCACGAAACTACGCCAACTCAAATTCCGTAACAATCTCCCCCTTTGGCGGTTTCGTGACAAAACACAGATCCACTAAAGAAAATTCAAAAAGATATTTTTGTTGCTATCACCATACAATAAAAATTTACAATGGAGATCCAAAAATTTAAAAACATGAGATAAACTCCTAAAACAGACTCTAGACTTAGACATCTGTACTCTCTGCACAAAGAAATCATTCTTGACAAAAAGAGATCGTTAGATACCTCAAGAATATTTAGCATACAAAACCTAGTACAGAGATAGAGTTTATCTAATCACCATGACATTTGAGAATTCAGATATGTAAGAGAATCATAGTCAAAAACCAACATATCTTCTATGCATTCAAAAACCAAATGTCAAAATGTTAGCCCAACATCAACTTGTTAGTAATAATACATGTCCAAATAGTTAGTCGAATAGTTAGTAGGGACATGCAAACAATCACAAGATGAAAACCAAAAGTTGAAGTTGAGATCATACTTACCTTGATATTTCATCATTCATTGTAGAGATCATACTTACCTTGATATTTCATCATTCATTGTTCAAAGTTCTCTCTAACTCTCTCCCCCTTTTTGTCACAAAACAAAGCCAAAATGTAGTTAAGACTACGAAATGTTAGGAGAGTGAAAAGTTCCAATAAAACGTAAAACCTGAGAACTACGCTAAAGTAAGTATAAGACTAAATCCTAAAGTCAAAATCCTGCACAAAAAGAAAAAGGAAGGTGCAGTTCAGTCGGAGGAGTCGGAGCTGGTACAACTCAGCTTGCTCAAAATCCCTTTAAGCATTGTCGAAATAGTTGAACACTTCTTCTTGATCTTCTTGTGTTCAGAGGAAATTTGCTGAAGTTCTTTCGATATCCTCTCTTGTGCAGCAGAGAGTCTTTGTTGTTCCTGGCGAAGCGACTCCAATACAGCAGCGTCTGTACCCTGTCTCTTCGAGTGTGATGGATGCTGTCTAGAAGCAGATGGTGCATCCAATCCTTTAACCCATGGAGATTCAGTTTGTAGAACCCCAGAGAGTGAGCGAGCTCTAGTAAGAAGCCCACTATGATAACTTTCACTTCTTAGGACATTCTTTCGTCTTGTATATTGCTTAGTTGTTGATGCAGATTTCATAAGCCTTTTGCCTTTGACAGATTTCCCGTTTTCCTCATCAATCTTCTGTTGAACATCTTTGAAGAATTCATCCCATTCTTCCGTATCGTACTCTGAGCTGTCCTCCCTGCCTTCGGTTGTCTTATCTCCAGTTGAAAAATCTGGTTTCTCTTTTACAGATGTACTCTTGTGCACCATTGTGACCAGTAACAGGATTAACCAAGAGAGTGCCATTGATTCTAGTGCTTTAAGTTTAGAGAAATTGTCCTGTGAAAAAACCAACTCAAGAACACATGAAAAATTGTTAATTTTCAAAGATTGAAAAATTGTACCCAAACAATCATAATCATGTAGAGAGACTAAGAATCAAATTAGTTTTGCAAAAGGACTTTTAAAAATAGATCAATTGCATGATTTTCGAAAATCCTTATTATATGCCCTAAAATCGAAATTTTAGAAATCGAAGCCTAAAAATCCGTTAATCAGGAGAATACCTAGCATATAATCAAAACTAATCTACCCAGAGTTCTTATTTCAAAAGAAATTTGATCAAAAACCATCCACAAACAAAGTTGATCCAAGAAATTCATCACGTTTGAGGAGGAAAAGAGAAAAACGGTGAAAAACCGAGATTTTGATCAATAAAACTTACTTGGAACTGAAGAACTTGAGTTTGAAAGCTTCCAAGAAGGATGAAATCTAGAGAGAGAGGCTCTGGAAACTTTGGAACAAAAGATTGGAGTAAAAGAAATCAAAAACCCCTTTCGTTCTTTATAAAACCTAGCCGCGATCCGGATCAGTTCATAACTGCGATCCGGATCGGCTACCCGCAGTGAGAAACTGCGTTCGGGATCCGGATCGGTAGATACAATCCGGATCGTCAGCCCGCAGAAGAATTCCTGCGTTCGGGATCCGGATCATCTTGCCCGATCCGGATCGGCCCCAACTTTTTCTTTAGAAAATTTCAGAGAAATTCAAGAAAAACCAGAAAAAGATTGTAAGCGCAAATGTGTATCAACTTTAAACAAAAATCATCGTTTCATACAACAAGAATTAGATTATGCCAAATCTATCAATAATATCCAAAAATGAAACGAAAATTTACAAAAACTAAATCCCTTTAAAGTTGAACACCTTCAATTACATCTAACTTGATCTTATGAGTAATGCCTTTATCAAATCATCAATTCAGTAAAGAAAATGAAATACAAAGATCAATAGATGTTTGAAATCCCAAATATAATAGATAATGTATCTAGACAATCTGTTGAAGAGAGTGGCTCTTTGAGCATCTTTCTTTAAAAACCCACCTTATACCAACCTTGAAATTTGACAGAGTCAAGTATTTCAACATGCATTTTACTTAATCAAAAATTTGAACAACCATGCTTGGTATACATGTGGTAGCTGCACACAATACTCGGACGACCGAGTTGGTAGCTCTTTCCTCCATGTGGTGGTAGTTTTCACACTCCTCATTGGGATGTAACTCTTTCCACATCTTTTGAGCATTTTACCTTTTCTAAGACTCCCCCTCAATTGGCTATCAATTATTTAAGATATAAAGTATTCAACCAAATATTGATCTCGATTTCATACTCGACTAAGCAGTCAAATAAGATAATGACTATACCAAGAGATCATAGAGAGAGAGAAATTGACTTTGATCACTTTAGAAGATGATTTAATTAGCATAAATGATCATTGCAACAGTGAAATATTATGATGGCAAAAGCATAATAAATTTCTAAATGTGCGAAAAGATGCAATTAAAGTCAATTAAGATCTATGCTCAATTAATGTCCTATGTACAAACATAGATAATGAACAAAACAAAAACAAATACAAAACCTATCCTAAGCAAAGATTTCAAAAAGAAGATTATTTCAAGGAAAGCATCCCAATTGCTTTTCGTAAATGAATAAAACGTTTTTGATCCAAAGGTTTTGTTAGAATGTCAGCTAATTGATCCTCAGTTGAAATATATGAAAGTTGAAGAGTATTTGATTCAACTAGCTCTCTAAGAAAATGATATCTAAGTTCAATATGTTTTGTTCTAGAGTGCAACACAGGGTTTTTAGAAATGTTAATAGCACTAGTGTTGTCACAAAGTATTGTTACCGAAGATGCTGAAATGCGGAAGTCGCTCAATACGCTTTTCATCCAAATGAGTTGAGTTGAGCAACTTCCAGCTGAAATGTATTCCGCTTCGGCAGTCGAGAGTGCTATGCAGTTCTGCTTTTTACTGTGCCATGCAACAAGGCAATGGCCAAGATAGAAGCATGCGCCACTCGTGCTTTTCCGATCATCCACTGATCCTGCCCAATCGGCATCTGAGTATCCAACAATATCCAAACTTGTTCCCATAGGATACCAAATTCCGAAATTAATTGATCCTTTGATATACCGGATGATCCTTTTCACCGCTTTCAGGTGAACCTCCTTTGGTGCTGATTGATATCTCGCGCAAATCCCAACACCAAAAGATATATCCGGGCGACTAGCCGTGAGGTAAAGTAGACTTCCAATCATACTTCGATACAGTTTCTCGTCTACATTCTCACTATGTGATTCACTTCCAAGTCCCTTGTGGCTAGTTCCCATTGGAGTCGGAAAATCTTTACAATTTTCTAGATCAAACTTTTTGACCAACTCCATTGCATACTTGGATTGACTCAAGTGAATACCTTCATCATTTTGTTTAATTTGCAATCCAAGGAAATAAGTCAATTCGCCCATCATGGACATCTCAAATTCGCTTTCCATGGTCTCCGCGAATTTAGAAGCATCGTTATCTCTTGTTGCGCCAAATACAATGTCATCGACATAGATTTGTGCTACAATGAAATTGCTTTGATAATGCTTCACAAAGAGAGTCCTATCAGCTCCCCCTCGAGTATAGCCCTTCTCCAAAAGGTGCTTTGTTAACCTTTCGTACCATGCTCGCGGTGCTTGTTTCAGACCGTAAAGAGCCTTTTTCAAACGAAAAACATGGTTAGGTTGTTTATGATCTACAAAACCTTTCGGTTGAGCCACATAAACTTCCTCATTTAAAAACCCATTTAGAAATGCGCTCTTAACGTCCATTTGAAATAATTTGATTTTAAAATGACAAGCAATAGCGAATAGTATACGAATGGACTCGAGTCTAGCTACAGGGGCGAAGATTTCATCAAAGTCTATACCTTCTACTTGAGAGTAGCCTTGAGCAACTA
Source organism: Tillandsia leiboldiana (assembly GCA_029204045.2). Lineage (NCBI taxonomy): Eukaryota > Viridiplantae > Streptophyta > Magnoliopsida > Poales > Bromeliaceae > Tillandsia > Tillandsia leiboldiana. Next base: position 27,309,008 of record CM055061.1, read on the forward strand.
ATCGTGCCTTGTTCCTGATGATAGTACCATCCTCATTTTTCTTGTTCTTGAAGATCCATTTGGTACCTATCACATTGTGTTGCTTTGGAGGCTTTGTTAATTCCCAGACTTTGTTTCGCTCAAATTGATGGAGCTCTTCCTGCATTGCTTTAATCCAGTAGTCATCCTGAAGAGCTTCATCTATGTTCTTTGGTTCGATTAAAGATACGTAGCAAGCGAATCCACAAACCAACTGCCTCCGAGTTCTGACTCCTTCTTGTGGATCTCCAATAATATTCGATTCCGGATGATCCTTGGAGATTCGTAACGTTTGTTGAAACGGAGTACTCGGAGATATATGAGATGATTCCTGCACATCAGATAAACTAGAAGAACCATTAGATGCATCATTAATATTGGAAGTATTATTATGAGAAGATGCACTAGCAGGAGAATCATCATCTAGAGAGATATCGAGGGTAGATTTTCCAGTTTCAAAGTGAAAAGCTTCATCTACTTTAACATTTATAGATTCTACGATCGTCTTAGATTCAATGTTAAATACTCGATATGCTCTGCTATTCGTAGAATAACCCAAAAAGATCCCTTCATCACTTCGAGAGTCGAACTTTCCAAGATTTTCACGGTCACGTAAAATGTAACATCGACTCCCGAATACACGAAAATATTTGATATTGGGTTTTCTACTAAACCACAGCTCATATGGTGTATTTAAAGTTCCTGGGCGCAAGTAAACTCTATTAATGACATAGACAGCGGTGTTCACAGCTTCAGCCCAAAAATGTAGCGGTAAATTCCGGCTATGAAGCATCACACGCGCCATCTCTTGAACAACCCTGTTCTTGCGCTCAACAACACCATTCTGCTGAGGTGTATAGGGTGTCGAGAATTCATGTTTAATTCCATTTGAAGTGCAAAAATCAATGAATTTTGAATTTATGAATTCTCCACCTCTATCACTTCTAACACGAATGATCTTTTCATTCTTTTCAATCATAATACGATGGCAAATCTCATGAAAAGAGTCAAACGTATCAGCTTTCTCTTTTAAAAATGCTACCCAAGAAAACCGAGAGAAATCATCAACCAATAAAAAAATGTACCATTTACCTCCCAAAGATGGTTGACGGGTCGGCCCCATTAAGTCCATGTGCAAAAGTTCCAAGGGCCGTTTTGTACCAACGTGGTTCAAGTTCTTGTGTGCAGTCCTAGACTGTTTTCCCTTTTGGCAACCACCACACACAACGTTTTGTTTAAATAAAAGCTTTGGAACCCCCTTGACCACGTCCTTGTTTGAAATTCTAGTAAGTTCCTTAAAATTTAAGTGACCTAGCCTTTCATGCCAAAGAGTTTCATTATTCAAAGCAGCTAAGTTACAATTTTCAGAAAATTTATTAGGAACAACATAACAATTGTTTTCAGATCTAACCCCTTTTAAAAAGAAGACATGGTCCTTAACAGTTACAACGCATTCAACAGATGAAAAGTTAACTGAAAAACCATTGTCGCAAAGTTGACTTATGCTTATGAGGTTAGTCTTAAGGCCATCAACAAATAAGACGTTTTTCAAAATCGGGCCATCTGGAATAGCTACTGTCCCTTTTCCAACAATTTTGGAAGATCGACCGTCTCCGAAAACAACGTGTCCTCCGGAGATTTTCTCAAGATTTTGAAAACTATTTTTGTCACCGGTCATGTGACGGGAACACCCGCTATCCAGATACCAAGACGAACTATCATATGCATGCAAGGAAACATTGGAAACAAGACAAGGGAAAATTTCACCTTTGCGCACCCAAACCCTTTTGGAGTGCGTCGGTAATGGTCGAGAAGTTATATGCCTAGGTGAAGGCGTCTTGTTATAGCGATTGTTGTTCCTTGATGAAATCGTCTTGCGCGATGAACTACCAAATCTCTTTTCATTTGAAAAGTTTTGCTTTGATTTTCGGGGAGGAGCCATTTTGGTAGTTGTTGCAAGAGGTCCTTGAGATGAGCGTTCGACTCCCGTCTTGCAATATCTTCTTATGTGCCCTGAAACACCACAACGAAAACATACCTTAGATCTTGACGATCCCAAAGAGGATGAAGTAGGTTTGTTGTCATTGTTTGTCTTGAATTCCGGTGTCGGAGGAGGAGATACCGACTGAGGCACAAAAACTGTCTCACTCGAACTTGGACTGTTTCCAGTTTGAGTGTATCCGAGGCCGAACCTATTTGATTGACCAAGACCAAGAAGTCTATCCAACTTACTCCTTCCTGAAGAGAATCGCTGTAAGTCATTCTTGAGTTGGAAAATGGTCTTTGTCATTTCCAGGTTATCCTGTCGAGCCTCGTTGTAGAGCTTTGAGAAGTGATTCGCGTTATCCACCAGATTTGTATGTTCCTTCTCAAGTTGCTCATTGGACTCTTGAAGGGAAGCATTTGCCTTTATCAAGTTTTCCCTTTCCACTTCAAGAGCGTTTGAGAGAGAAGTCGCTCTTTTTGCTTCTTCTTCGAGATCATGCACTCTCCCTCTCAAACTCATGTTTTGCTTAGCCACTTTCTTTGAGTCCCTCAAAAGTCTGTGGTAGGCTAGAGCAAAATCTTCACCTTCCGAATCATCCGATTCGTTGTCCGTTGCGTTCTTTTCAACAGTGGAGTTGGACAACGACTCAGATGTACTTGCCATAAAGCACATGAAGGGTGAAGATACGGACGCGTGGAATGCGGTGGAGCTCTTTTCTTCATCACTCGAAGACGACTCATTTGATGTTGAGTTGTCATCCCAAGTGACGACTTGCATCGCCTTCTTCTTTGCCGGATACTTGTTAGGACACTCCGTTGCAATGTGGCCGTAGCCTCGACATTTGAAGCATTGTAGTTGTCCTTCTGAACTTTTCTTATCCTTTGAGAAGTTCTCTTGCTTTCTTGACTTGTAACCTGAAGTACCCTTGCCTTTGTTCGACTTTCCGAAGGATGGAGATTTGCTTGAATTACCCCTTCGAAAGTTGCGGCGAAACTTCCTTGTCAAGAGAGCGAGCTGTTTCTCAAATTCCTCCATAGAAAGGTTCTCGTCATCGTCTGAGGAGGACGTATCCGCGTCTTCTTCCTTAGTTGTTTTCAACGCATAACCTGAAGACTTAGAAGTGGATGCCTTTCCAGAAGAATTGTTAGTAGTAAATGTCATTTCATAAGTTTGTAATGAACCAACTAATTCTTCTACACGTATTTCGTCCGGGTGTTTAATAGTTTCAATGGCAGTAACCTTTGGGCGAAATCGTTCAGGAAGAGTTCTTAAGATTTTTCTTACAATCTTAAATTCTGGAATCTTCTCTCCCAGATTAGCACATGAGTTTACGATGTCTTGCAATCGTGTATAGTAGTCCGTGAAAGATTCATTTTCTGCCATTAAGATAGAGTCAAACTTGCTCGTAAGCATTTGCAGTTTCTGAATCTTCACGAGGTTAGTTCCCTCATGTGTAACCTGAAGAACATCCCAGATTTCTTTCGCAGTCTCACATGCCGAGACGCGAGAGAATTCAGTTTGGGATAAGGCATTAAAGATAGCATTAATTCCCTTGCCATTGTAAGAAGATGAATCTAACTCTTCCTTGGTCCATTTCGACCTAGGTTTTAAGGTGCGAACATCACCAATAAGTTCAGTTGGATTAGACCATCCTAATTCAATTGATTGCCACACCCGTTCGTCGATGGAAATTAAAAAGGCTTTCATCCGTACTTTCCAGTACGCATAGTTTGTTCCATCGAAGAACGGGGGTCGGTTGATGTTTCCACCTTCAACCATTGTTTACAACCCTATTCCCTCTCTGATACCACTTGTTGGGTTATATGTAATACGGATCTAAATAGGGGAAAAAACACCTAGAGGGGGGTGAATAGGTGTAAACGCATAAACACTCAAAAAATCGTTGCGATAAAAACCCAATGCGGAAATAAAAATAATACGCAAGATTTTTACGTGGAAAACTCCATCACCGGAGTAAAAAACCACGGGACCGATAACACGGCAGAAATCCACTAGAATTAAAACACGTACAAAGTGATTTACCGTACACACTTACGACTCAACCTTTTCATACGCTCCTAGAGGATCTTCTCCGCTCGCTCCGCGACGCTTCTCGAATCCACGATCTGCGCCCAACGCCGAATCCACGGCGTCCAACGTCGAATCCACGACGTCCGACCGAATCCACGGTCTTCACCCAATAGCACCCTTCGAATCCACGAACGTGCCTCGCTCCGAATCCACGAGAGCGGTTGAACCTTGAATCCACAAGGACACGCGAATCCACGCGCCGATTTTTGGGGTAAATCGTTGTTTTGGGTGGTGATGATCCGCCGAATACTTAGATCAAAGATAGATCGGAAATACCATCTAAGTATTCATTAGTTTGATTCAACTCAAGATGTGAGTATGAAAACCTAGAATCAAACTAATCAATATAGATGAAGAAACATAGAGTGTTCTCTAATGATTTCCTTTCTTCTCTATATGTGGATCTATAGCCGTATAAAATGATATATGAAAATGACGGCTATTGACTATGTGGATTAACCCTAGAAAAAGAATCATAGGGTCTATTTATAGGTTAGAAACCCTAGGAAGGAGATAAGAATCAAAAACCTAACATTTCTGGAAATTTTACGGACGGCGATCCGGATCGGACTAGCTGTGATCCGGATCGTCGTAACGAGTCAGCCAGTTCCAGAAAAACGAAGGTTCGGGATCCGGATCGAAGTGCTTGATCCGGATCGTTCATACAGTTCACCAAACATCAACGTTCGGGATCCGGATTGCGAAGCCTGATCCGGATCGTTCAAGGAAGATGGTAAACTAAGTGTTCGGGATCCGGATCAAGAGGCTACGATCCGGATTGAACTGGTGTATGAACGAACCACCTTCGGGATCCGGATCGAACAACCTGATCCGGATCCTGAACATGTCCCAAGTCCAGTTTTTGATTTTTATGCAATGAAAGATTCTTCCAAGTGTTTCTACACTACAAGAAGTATTCGGATCACACAAAATCTTTAGTAAAACATACCTGATCCTTTTGAATTCTTCTTTCTTGAGATTGAGTTAAATGATCCAACTTTCTTCACCTTCAATCTTCAAGACTTGAGACTTTCACGAAACTACGCCAACTCAAATTCCGTAACAATACTGCTGTAGGAACATGATCATTGGAGTAATTTATTATTGATAATTGACATGCTACTTTAGCACCCAGATTTTATGAAAATGGATTAAATAGATTAATTGGTGGGACATAATGATTTATCATTGTGCGGGTTTCACTCTGGGGATTTATTATGGATCAGGGATCATATACATGTGTAGTTGACTGATGATTTTGGCATGACTGTTTTATCTGTGTGGATATTATTAATCGATACACATGTAAAACTGTTACTTGACTTTCTTTCTCTCCCACATTGTATGAGGACTTTTGCATGCTTATTTGGACATCTAGATAGGCCACTATTTTATTGCTACACTATCATATTGGGATTTGACTTAGGAGAAACCATGATTGCTTTCTTTCTCCTTCTTATTTAGACTTTTGAGTCATGTTGCTCGAGTTTGAGCAGAGGTATGGGATAGTGTAGCCGGGACCTGAGGGTCAGTGACAGGGTGTACTTGATGTTGGATTGTGGGTTATTGCGGCAACTGCGGACAGTAGGCGGTTGACCGGATCTTGATTATTTTACCCAATTGCGGCTTGTGGGTTATTGCGGCAACCGCGGACAGTAGGCGGTTGACCGGATCTTGATTATTTTACCCAATTGCGGGTTGTGGGTTATTGCGGCAACCGCGGACAGTAGGCGGTTGACCGGATCTTGATTATTTTACCCAATTGCGGGTTGTGGGTTATTGCGGTGACCGCAGACTTTGGGCGGTTGACCGGATGTTTACTATTGCATCAGATTGGGTATCAGTTTTCTCTAGTGGATGGTGTTTCCCACTTTTGAGTACTATTGCATTTGATTGGGGATTGGGGTTTCATTAGTGGACGGAGTTTCCCACTTTGATCATAGTCATGATCCAGTCCTCCTATTATGAGACAGTGGTTACAGAGATGCTTGATACAGTTATACATTACTCGTGTGGGTCGCTCCCCTCGAGTGCCACTCCGGAGTAGGCTTTAGACCGTGTTGGGCTCCGGTCATTTGGACAGTGGAGATACTGAGTTCTTGAGTTCGACAGCAGAGCAGGCAGTACCAGTTTTACTGGTGGCACTAGATTGGGTCTAGTTGGTCAGATACTGTTTTCTGATGCATTCATACCATCATTTCCTTCGGTATTGCATTTAGAGGCATACTTGTTGTGGTTTCCCCTTTTATTCAGTAGTTCTATTTACGGTTTTACCACTTGCCCTTTTCTTGCCTCTAGTAGACTTAGTGGGTACGCCAGAGCTTGAGGCTTTACCCACAGGGGGAGGCTACTGGTTTACTAGTGGTTCTCACCCCCATTATTGTTGTTTCCCCTTTTTCTCCCCCCTGTTTTGCAGTGTCCTCTTCGGGAGTTGCTGATCTTCGATCGTTGTTCGAGGCGAGGGAGTCACGAGCTAGATCTTTACCACCCGAGGAGTGTAGCTGTATCCCCTGGTTGGAGATTCCTGGTAGCTGTTGGCTGGTTTTACTGTTTTATTTGGAGGGAGATCTTTTGTATTTGGAGAGACTGATGTTGAGACTGATGTACTATAGTTTTAGTTTAGCTCCTTTTATAGTTGAGAGATGCTGTACTGAGGACATTGTATGATGATTATCTGTATTTGAGGAGATGGATATTGTACTTTATTTCATACTGTTCAGTGATTGGATTTTATTTTACAGCATTTTATTTCCGCTCTGATATTTGTGTAGCTATAGTACTATCTTTTGCAGGTTAGACGCTTCGCCTATGCGGGTTTTAGCATAGGTGGCGGATCTGTTGGCGAGCCCGGGTCGCAGTTTTGACCCCGGGGCGTGACAAATTATGTTTAGACACCCACACTGTTTTGCTATCCCTGGACATAGTGTTATCCTCGCCCGGGTAGTGGGCCGAGAGGTCGGGATTTTCTTTTAGTGTGGGATGCGTTTGCACTCGTGCTTGGGAGCAGAGTGGAGTCTGGTAGTTGGAGCGGGTTGCTTATCTATGCCGGGAGCCGTTTGGGTAAACGGTAGTCCCGGGAGGTCTAGTATCCCTGTTGCGCTGTCGTGGGAGGGAGCCGTTGAGCAGGCGGTAGTCCCGGGCGGTCGAGTATCTTCCGGCCAGTGTTGTTGGGAACCGTTGGGGTTAACGGTGATCCCAGGTCGTTGAGTGTTGTCCGACCAGTATTGTTAGCTTGAGTTGTGGGTCGTTCCTGGCTGTGGAGTACCTCCAGCCAGTGTGCCTTGTGCTGCGAGCTGTTGGAGAGGCTAGTGTCTCGTGTTCCGTGTGAGCTGATCAGCTGAGTCGTAGAGAGTGCTCCGACTGTTGTGCGAGATATTTGGGGATCTTGAGTCCTACCGTTCTGGGAGTGAGCGTGGTTTTGGCTACAGCCAGCTTATGCCAATTTGTGATACTCTATGCCGCGCCGTTTTCCTCAGTTAGAGTCGCGTCCCTGAGATGCCGCTGTGGATACGATGGGCCTGTTGAGGCAGTTTTGCGCGAGGGGTGAGTTAGTCGGGCAGGACGCCCCACGTAAATCCCGTCCTCATGGGGATGTGTGGTAGTGGGCAGGCGCATTCCTAGTCGACAGGCGCAGGCTTGACTGGACCCTATGAGGCAGTCAGTTCGATTGGGTCTATTGAGCACCTTGGGTGCGAGTGGTCTCTTTTACTTTCATCTGTTCCACTTTTTGAGTATCTAGATAGAGGTATGGTAGCTGTAGAGTAGCTCCAGCTTTTCTTGTTCAGATTTCATTGCACTGTTATCTTTTACCTCTAGTAGACTTAGTGGGCGGACCGTTGGGCTTGTTGACGGCACCCACTGAGAACTACTGTGGGAAGTAGTTCTCACACCCGTCATGGTGTCTTTTTCCCCAGGAACTTCTTCTCCTGTTCCTGTTCCTCCAGTTGCTGATCCTTCTGACCGAGGTGAGGGAGTCGCGAGCTAGTTCCCTACCCGTCATTGGAGTGTAGCGGTACCCCTTCAGAGGAGAGTTTCAGTAGATTAGTTTACTTCTTTTTCCTCTGTTGAGAGACCTTTGTTGTGAGGTATAGAGTTGTACTTTATTTTACAGTTTGAGAGACTGTTGTAGTGAGGATGTTCTTGTATCGAGAGTCTGTACACTGATGTATTTATTGGAGTTACCTCCCTTTTGAGTTTTGTATCAGAGGACTTTGTGTACGATCGTTTTTGGGAGATGGTTATTGTATTATTTTCAGTTGTATAGTGTTTGGTTTTCAGTTTTTAGTAGTTTACTTTCCTCTCTGATATCTGTATACTGTAGTTGATTCTTTCTGCAGGTTAGACGCTTCGTCTGTACGGCAGTTTCCGTACAGACGGCGGATCTGTTGGCGAGCCCGGGTCGCAGTTTCGACCCCGGGGCGTGACACCCAATGCAGAAAAAATAAATAACACGCCGAGATTTTTACGTGGAAAACTCCAAACCGGAGTAAAAAACCACGGGACCGATAACATGGTGAAATCCACTAGAATTAAACACGTACAAGGTGATATACCGTACTCACAGACGACTCAACCTTTTCCATACGCTCCTAGTTGATCTTCTCCGCTCGCTCAACGACGCTTCTCGAATCCACGATCTGCGTCCAACGCCGAATCCACGGCGTCCAACGTCGAGTCCACGACGTCCGACCGAATCCACGGTCTTCACCCAGTAGCACGCTTCGAATCCACGAACGTACCTCGCTCCGAATCCACGAGAGCGGTTGCACCTTGAATCCACAAGGCCACGCGAGTCTACGCGCCGATTTTGGGGTAAATCGTTGTTTTTTTGGGTGGTGATGATCCGCCGAATACTTAGATTAGAAATAGATCGGAAATACCATCTAAGTATTCATTGATTTGATTCTACTCAAAATGTGAGTATGAAAACCTAGAATCAAATCAATCAATATAGATGAAGAAACATAAGATAGAATCTATGATTTCCTTTCTTCTCTATATGTGGATCTTAGGCCGTATAAAAGATGACGGCTTTTAGGTTTAGCGGCTTCTTTTTGGATAGTTGGATTCGCCCTAGAAAAAGAATCATAGGGTCTATTTATAGGTTAGAAACCCTTGGAAGAAGATAAGGATCAAAAACTATCCTTTTCTGGAATTTTACATGACGACGATCCGGATCGGAGTTCGGCGATCCGGATTGCAGTAGCGAGAAAAACAGTAGCGAGAAAAACAGTTTCCAGAAAAATGAAGGTTCGGGATCCGGATCGAAGTTCCTAATCCGGATCGTTCATACAGTTCACCAAACATCAACGTTCGGGATCCGGATTGCAAAGCCTGATCCGGATCGCTCAAATAAAATGGTAAACCCAGTGTTCGGGATCCGGATCAAAGGAAGCTACGATCCGGATTGAACTGGTGTATGAACGAACAACCTTCGGGATCCGGATTGCAAAGTCTGATCCGGATCCTGAACATGTCCCATGTCCAGTTTTTGATATTTATGCAATTACAAGTTCATCCAAGTGTTACTACACTATAAGAAGTATTCGGATCACCAAAGATATTAAGTTAAACATACCTGATCCTTTTGAATTCTTCTTTCTTGAGATTGAGTTATATGATCCATCATTCTTTACCTTCAATCTTCAAGACTTAACCGAATTCACGAAATACGCCAACTTAAATTCCGTAACAAGGATAAGAACGCCACGACATTTCTTGCGTCCACAACTTCACCTTTCGTGTGCTTGTCATCGACTTCCTCTGGTTCGTTGTCCGTCTCTTCCTTGAATGAAAGAACATTATCGGATGATGAACCGAGCGATACCGAAGGTGAAGATTTTGCTCTCGCCTATCAAAAATTGCTACGGGATTCAAAGAAATTGGCGAAGCATAACAAGAAGTTGAGGAGAAGGTTGTTGAAACTCGAAGACCAATCAAACAAGGCAACTTCTCTCTCAAAAGCTCTTGAAGAGAAAAGAGACAATTTGATCAAGATTAATAATTCCCTTCAATAGAAGAATGAGCACTTTGAACAAGAATGTCACGCCCCGGGGGTCGAAACTGCGACCCGGGCTTGCCAACAGATCCGCCACCTATGCGAAATCCCCCATAGGCGAAGCGTCCAACCTGCAAAGTACCATCTAACAACTAAACAGATATCAGAGCTGAAGAAAAACTGCTGTAAATAAAACCTGAATCACTCTACAACTGAAAGATAAAAGTACAATATCCATCTTCCAAAATAATAATACAATCATCCGATCCACCGAAACTGTAATACAAGTAAAAGCCACTTATACAACATCTATAAATCCAAAAAGGGAGATAACTAAAATAATAAAATACAACTGTGTACAGTGAAACCCACAATCCGGGTTGGTACATCTATCCCACTGTAGAAATCAACACTGGTAGGGATCTATCTCGCGACTCCCTCGCCTCGAACCGTCTACAGAAGATCCGCAACTCCCGCAGCAGACACTGCAAAACAAAGGGAGGAAAGGGGAAAAACAACAATGGGGGTGAGAACCACTAGTAAAACCAGTAGCCTCCCCCTGTAGGTAAAGCCTCAAACCCCGACGTACCCACAAAGTCTACCGGAGGCAAGAAAAGGAATAAGAGAGGTGGTAAGCTATAAACAGAACTACTGATAAAAGGAAGCTACCAGTAAAATGCCTCTAAATGCCGAGCTAATAAGGATAGCTAGAAGTATGCATCAGAATATAAATGCCTGAATAAACCCAATCCAACCACCAGTCAACACTAGTACTGCTTGCTCTGCTGTCGACTCAAAACTCAGCCGCGGGATGCAGACCGACTCCTGACCGGCACGGTCGCATCCCGAAAAGTAACAGACCGGCTCCTGACCGGCACGGTCACACACACTCCGGAGTGGCACTCGAGGGGAGCGACCCACACGAGTAAAGTAAGTAGCCATAAGTAACCTGATATAGCAGGACTAGATCATGACTCTAATCAAGTGGGAAAACCATCCAATAAAGAAAGCCCGATCCCCCCAATCTAATGCAACGTAAATACCCAGTCGGCCGCCCAAAGTCCGCGGTGGCCGTAATATCCCACAAATCCCCCAAATCAAGCCCGACCTGTCATCCCTAATCCGATGCATAAGTCACCATCCTGTCAACCGCCCAAAGTCCACGGTAGCCGCAATACCCTGCCCTCAAGCCAGCCTGTCCCAGATCCCAAGAATCTGACTATACTATCCCTAACCCCCTGCTCGCACCCGAGCTACAATTACCCAGAGTCTAAAATGAAAAGGAGAAAAGTATAAAGCATGGTTTCTCCTAAGTCAAATTCCAATATGATAGTGTAGCAGAAAAAGGTGGCCTATCTAGATGACCATACAAGCATGCAAATGTCCCAAGATGATAAAAAGAAAACAGGTGTCGATGTTCTTACATTTATCAAAGCATGCTATTCCAATATATTTGTGATTGCATAAGAACATTAAGTGCAACATAGCCTATGCCTGCCAATACCACATACACGATGCTTACAAAGTATAAAATAAGGAAGTGCCACACCTAATCAATATCACATAAGATGGTACACTGCTTGTCAAACCTCACATCAACTAGCTCAATAACCAACATCAACACCCATTTTCGCATAAGCTATACCAAAGATCAATCAACTATTCATTCTCTCATGGATAGATTAAAAATCAACATCTATGCCCAATATCACATATTGTAGGATAAGGATCAACAACTATAATTCATATCACCAAGTGGAGACATTATTCTCTTATAGATAAGTCAAGAATCATTTAACATATAACCTCTCATGACATAGGTTCAAGAATCATCAACAAGATCACCGTCACTTACCCTTGATAACCATTCACACTTAGCCCATATGACATTCACATAAAGTCATAATAACCGTTCTCACATAGCAACCATGTCCTTCACATAAATCAACCAAAATCATTTACATAATAATGTTAACCATTCATCACAAGGTGTAGGGTAAAGATTAATTTTCCCAAATACTCTCACATAGCCATAACTTTAAGGATGATCGCTTACAATCGCTTCATATGAGATAATGCAACATCAATCAAACTATTCATTCACTCGTGTATACACAGAGGATCCAATAACATAATCTAAACATGGATATCCAAGCATATTATACCAAGGAAAAGAGAACAACAATCAACTATGCCATGAGGGGAAACCAATAGCCCGAGTGGGTAAATCATCGTTTTCGACAAAGCACAACCACCCAACTGAAACTTGACGATCCGATGCCCGATCTGGCTGAATTTTGGCGTGAGTAATCCTTATCCTCCAAGGAGTCCGATGCCGTGAAAATCATCCAAATCCGCCTCACGGATTGGGCGCAATCACTGAAACAATGCACACTGCGCAATCAAATTCTAGAATTTCAACAAGTGCAACAAGGTTAAATAAAAAGTATGTGCTACCTCAAATACCTCAAAATGAAGTCCCCAACAGTAACACAAAGATCTCCTCTTTCATACAAATACCTTCAAGTCCTCAAAAATCCACCATTAATCTCCCTTAACATTCAAATACAACAAATGTCACAATGCTGTCCAAAAACTGCTAACATAAACTTGCTAGCACTTCCAAGCTTAATTAGGGGCTTTTCCAAAGGGATTTATCCACATATCACAAATGAGAATTTGCTTACCTTGAAGTTAAGAAGAAGTCCCAACTTGAATTTCAGAAAAAGACCTTATATTCACAAAGTTATTTGCATTCCAAGGTGCAATGCTCAAATCAAAACTAAAACAGGGACTGCAGTAATCCATATAACAGCACTTGGAAATATCATTAAAGTTACCTAACCAAACATGCTCCAAATCCTGCAAGAGCGGTACCATTGGATTCCTTGTCGAGAGAAGATACAAATTGAGTTAAAGAACTCCAAATTTTATGCTCGGATGAAGGAGAAAACCCATAAACACTTTGAACTATCCACCAAGTTCCATCTGTGCACGAATGCAGCAAAGTGTTCCAAAGACTATACATAAACCCTAATAAAAACTCAGATCTGGGGAAAATGGTACTACTAATATTGTAGATCTTCGAGTCCTGGAAATTTCTCCGCAAAAATCATCCAAAAATTTCCATTCTATTGCCCAGAAAGGCCAAAACACAGAGGACTGTTCAGGATTCCAGACTGAAATGAAGGGTCCCAAAGATGGCCCTAAAACTCTGTAAAAATATGAGATCTGTGGGGAGAGTTGAATACAAACATTGTAGCCTTATCTCATGTGAAAATGTAGAACCACAAATGATCTCAAAAGTCCAAGAAATGAGTCTTGGGGAATTTTTGTACTGAAACGCGATGGAGAGGGCTATGAAGCAGAAATGGTGATGTCCTCAAATGTTGGTGGAGAAGATGTGTCACGCCCCAGGGTCGAAACTGCGACCCGGGCCCGCCAACAGATCCGCCACCTATGCCAACCTGCATAGGCGAAGCGTTCTACCTGCAAGAAAAGTGCTACAGCTAACAGATATCAGAGCTGTAAATAAAAATCTGCTGTAACTAAAATCAATCACTGTACAACTGGAAATAAACAACACTGTCTGCCTCCCAAAATAATAATAATACAAATCCTCGAGTACAAGCTCTAAACCCAACCGGGAGGTAACTCCAATATATATACAACAGTGTACAGTCTCTCAATACAAAATATCCTCACTACAAAAGTCTCTCAAAAGAGGAAAAAGAAACAGCTAATCTACTGATGATCTCCACAGAAGGGTACCGCTACTCTCCAACGCCGGGTAGGGATCTAGCTCGCGACTCCCTCGCCACGATCAACAACCACAGAGTCGGCAACACCTGCTAAGACTCTGCAAAACAAAGGAGAGGAGAGGAAAAGAGGGGGAAAACCCCCAAAGGGTGTGAGAACTACACCAAAAAGGGAGTTCTCAGTGGGTACCACCGCCAGACCCGACGGTCTGCCCACCAAGTCCTCAAGAGACAAAAACTAACCAAAGCCGTAAAGACTGATAAAAAGAAGCTGGACCCTCTCAACAGCTATCAAGCCACTAAGCTTGCAATGACTGCCATGCCTGCTACGCCTGCCATGCCTGCCTATGCCTGCCATGCCTGCTATGCCTGCTATGCCTGCTATGCCTGCTCTGCATGCCTATGCCTGCCTATGCTCGCCATGCCTGCTCTGCCTGCCTATGCCTGCCAAGCCTGCCATGCCTGCTCTGCCTGCCTATGCCTGCCATGCCTGCTATGCCTGCCCTGCCTGCCTATGCCTGCTATGCCTGCTATGCCTGCCCTGCCTGCCTATGCCTGCTATGCCTGCCATGCCTGCCTGCCTACTATGCCTGCTATGCCTGCCCTGCCTGCCTATTATGCCTGCTATGCCTGCCATGCCTGCCTGCCTACTATGCCCGCTATGCCTGCCTATGCCTGCCTATACCTGCTATGCCTGCCTGCCTGCCACGCCTGCCTATGCCTGCTCTGCCTGCCTGCCTACTATGCCTGCCTTACAACGGTCAACAACTCACAATGACCTTGGGACCACCGTACCCCAAAACGGTTCCCAACAACACTAGCACTGGTCCAAACACCGCCACTAGACTCCACTCGGTCCCCCTGACACGAGCGCAACTAAAAAGCAAAAGTCTGTAATAAGCCCAATCTAATGCCACCAGTAGACACTGGTACTGCCTGCTCTGCCTGCCGCGACGGGTATGCCAGCCTACGCATAACACCGAAGCAAGGGAGTCTCAAGGACTCAAAGTCTGTCTGCCGCGCACTCCGGAGTGGCACTCGAGGGGAGCGACCCACACGAGTAAAGTATCTCAATCAGCAGGACTGGATCATGACTCTGATCAAAGTGGGAAAACCCATCCACTAGAGAAATCGGATACCCAATCTGGTGCATAAATAAATATCCGGTCAACCGCCCAATATCCGCGGTTGCCGCAAAGCCCCACAACTAATCCAACCTGTCCCAGACACCAAGTCCCGACTACACTACCCAGAACCCCTGCTCGAACCTGAGCAACACAGACCACCTGACTAACAAAGAAGGAGAAAAGGATAACATGGTTTCTCCTAAGTCAAGTTCCAAAAGTAGTGCAGCGGTAAAAGATGGCCTAACTACATGTCCATGCACGCATGCTTTGTTCTCAGAAATAATAAAAGTGGGTGAAGCATAAAATAGTAAAGCATGCTAAAACATTCCTACTATGGTATACCAATCTCACCCAAGTGGGCCATTCCTTGCTTACCTCTCGCTCATATCGGTTGCACATCAAATACGCCTGTTATCAATCATAGAGGGATGATAACCCCACATGTGCACTTACATTCACCATGATATAAAAACCTTATACAGTTACTAAATTAAGCTTACCCACCTGAAGTGCTCAATCCAAGGCAAACCTGGAGTCGGTGAAGAGGGTAGACGCCCGCGGTCCAAAATCTGCCAACATAACACCCACGGTACAAGTCGCGAAAGCCTCGGCTTCAAACAGCTGAAAACACCCCTGAGCACAACAATAACGCTCAACATTACACTCTTATTCCAAAATCAACCAAACATACACAATCTGAAAATCAGTCCCAAAGCCGCGCATATTTCACCTGCTGCAAGTGCCCAGAAAAATCCAATAAAAATACCACAGTAATCCTCGCGTCGATACCTTCGAAACGAGTACCTGCACGTCCAATTCCGAGCTTCCTACACTGAGAAACAATTCGGACAAGGGAACCACCCCGAATCAAACTACACTCAAAAACTGTAGCAACAAATACTGTTCACAGATAATCTTCACCTTCGAGAATTATTCAGAAAATTCCAAGAAAATTTGGGCATATTCCTCGTGATGTGTAGATGCAAATCGCCTCTTGAATCGCCCCAATCCGAGGCCTGTGCGCGAAGATATCGCCAAAATACCGCACCGCTGTCCCAAAACTCCGCCCAGAAAAAGGGGTTACAAGATGATCCGAAAGACCCATGAAAAGCTCGGAATGGGAAAAACCAGTAAACATGGGAAACATAGCCCTACCTGTCGTGAAGCCAACGGCGCAAGAATCGCCTCATTCGGAGGTCGGAGTAAGCCGGGGGAGTCCTCGCACCGAAATGCGACGAAGAAGAACACAAACGAACGAGCGTCGCGCCGCGCCGTAAAAATGGTAACCTCGGGATGCGTGCCACCAAAAATCCCAAAACTTTGCAGAAAGATGCAGCCAAACACGAGGATCAACTTTGCTGAAGGCACCCCGGCGAGAAGAGGCTCGGAAATGGTGGAAAAAGGGAGAAGAAGAGAGCTCGGATCGCTATTTATAGGCTGCAGAAACAAATGGGAAAAATACCGGCCATGTCCCCATTTCCGGGCGCATGCCACTTTCGGGCGCGTACTGTAGCAGCCCGAAAATCCCCAAAGGCGCGCACTGTAGCAGCCCGGAAGTCCCCTGGGCCTCCACGTCATCCGCCAAACAGGCGACAGCAACACCAGCCGCTCCCCGCGCGACACGTGGCGCCCCCAGACGCCGACACGTGTCCTCCCCAAGCGCGGGAAGCCGCCCGACCGCGCCCACGTGCGCCTGACGCCGCCGCCTGCCACCCTGCCGCGCACAGTAGACCCACCAATCGGGGAACGCCACGTGTCAGGCCACTTTCCAGTGAACCCGGTGCACGAAATCCTGTGGACCGAACCAATGCAAACCTGCCACGTGTCCAAGCCCGGTGCACCGTAAACCATGAGCCATCCCGAATACTGCGTAGACCAACCGCCGTGAACCCTCCTCTAGGATGATGCCACGTGTCCATCCCCCGGTGCACCATGCGCCCTGCACTCTCCGTAGACCGCGCCCCGCGGGCCGGCCCACTCCTGAGCCGCCACGCGTCCCGCCCCCGGTGCACGCCTGCCGCGTGGACCGGGCGGCCCGCGCCTCCGTCCGCCGCGCTGCCTGCGGCCGCTCCGCCGCTGCCGCCGCCGCCGGAAACACTGTTCCGGCGTGAACAGTGTCCGGTGCTCAAAAATGACAAGTGGGTAGTCCGTTTTAACCGTTTTCGCGCGCTGAATCCGAATTTGATGTCCATTTCGCCAAATTCCAACTCCAAAATTTGCCGAAGGCATCCGGAAAGGTAATCCTTGGTCCAAACTTCGCACTGAGTCCAATTTAAATATCCTTGGCGCGCGAAACCACTTCTGGAACTCCGACGGAGTCCGCCAAACACCCACGTGATCCATTTAACACACTGAGCCCAACACTAATGTCCAATTGGGGCACAAATCCCACCAACACGCCACATAGGCCTCCAGGAGCTGTAGATGATCCAGTAATCTCGTCGTGGGGATCCAGGTCCTCACAAGATGATCCAAATGGCCTTCAAAAATCCCCAAAAAACCCAGTGTTGTAGAAGACTTGTTGATTGAGCTCTGCTAAAAAAACCACTGAGAAAAACCCTCTCCAAAAGCTCCAAAATGGAGAAGAGAAACACCAATTAAAACCATTGAGGGGAAAGCCAGAAATTCACCCACCCTGGAGCTACAGTACTGGCCCGACCCGCAACCAACGAGCCGGGCTGGCACATGGCGCCCATCCGAGCGCCCTCCACAACCGGATGGGCGGCGCGGATGGGGCCACGCGGCCCGATCCAAGTGGGCGCGGCGCGCCCAATGGAAGCGCGCCGAGTGTCCCACTCGGGGACCGCGCGCAGCCCGCCCCGCGTGCGCGCGCTGCCCAACGAGCGCGCGCCACGTGGGGCGCTGCCGGCCAGCTAGCGCCTGACGCGTGCCTTCACGGGCACTGCGTGGACCGCGCCTGTTGCGCCGGCCCAATAACAAAGCGCCACGTGTCCTCCGACGGTCCACAGCCCTTCATGCACCCGAAAACACCGTAAATTTTGAGTTGTCCGTTTTCGCGCGTCCGGACTCAGAAAAATACATGTAAATAGCCGATTTTCATCGTTTTTCCGCGCTGAATCCAAATACGATATCCGTTTTGCAAGAATCCATTTCTAATTTTTGGCGAAACTCCCCATTAGGCAATCTTGATCCATTTCTCGCACTGAGTCCGTTTCTTGGGTCCGATTTGCGCGCAATCAACACTATCCACAGAAATAGGCCTCCACAAGCTGTCGATCACATTGTAATGACCACGAAGTTCTGGGTCTTCACATCCTCCCCCACTAAAAGAAAGTTTCATCCTGGAAACTAACACAACTCAAACAGGAGTCACAATTACCAAGGATAAATACTCAAAATCACCGTCTCCAGCTACTAAGTCACAACTCACTCCCCGTGATTACTCCTCAACAACAGCAACAGCAATGACCAGTACGGCATAGCCCGGTTGCGTAAACCTCCAATCTCACGAGCCAGAATTCGCAACGGGCGTCCCTCGTACTCCAAACAGTCCTAAATCTCAAATGGGGCGAGTCAATCACGGGCGAGGGATCCAAAACATAACCTTCATGAGCTGAGACATGAAACACACAGGGGTTCCATCAAAAGTTGGGGAAACAAAATAACCGCCAGCGCAACACGCACCAAACCACATCTTGTGCCAACTCAACCAAGGCAACCCGAAGCACAAGGCAACCCGAAGCACATCCCCACGATCATCCAAGAAGAAAAGAAGACCTCAAAAACTAGGGTCCTCACTCGGTCACTCCCAAATCTTGACCGTCCGAGCGAACTACTCAGCCGCGGTCTATCATCCAAAGGAACCCTCAGGGGCACAACCACAAGCCATGTTTGCCTCAACAGTCCACACAGCGCCAGCTGTGGAATCATCCAACTCAACCCCAGACAGCTTTCCAGCTCCAGGTATCCTCTAACACAGTGGCCCTGTCGGGGTGACCCAGAATGCTCAAAAGTAAACCAACGGTAACTCCACCGCCACCATGGGAGGCATCGCTATAACTTGCAAGTCCATCACCCCGCACTAACAATGCAAAAGTCGGCGCTGATATCAGTGTCATTATCCATTAGTTATGCTCTCCTGGCATTGCCAAATCCAAGAAGCTCCTCACCTTGGCAATAATTGTCGACCTCGGCCAATTCCCAAATGGTATCTATATTGGCCAGATTTCCACCGCCGCCCCTACGGCTAACACAATGTGACCCACGAAGGTAAGCTTCAGAAGCTAAAACTTGTATCTCAATAACTTGGCATACAGCTTCATCCACACAGGCACGGTAGCACATCCCCGAGTGCCCCTCGTGCTCCAAGTCGCTCTGGGAGTAAATCAAATATCCTCGGGGAACACCACTCCTAATCTGTCCAAGTATATCTGGAACACACAATTCCTTAGATCTTGAAGACAACAGGGCATTAATTATTCCATTTGGCCCACTGTGCGCTCATAATGCCCCTACCAGATCCTGAATGCCATCTAGGCAAAGTCCTTGGCTGTCTGATTCCAAGTAGGTACTCGCATCATACAATAATTGTCGGAGTATGACTCCATCCAAAGGTTCTAGATACCACCTGGACCTTTCTACACTTGAACTATAAAAGGACCCTCACAGTCGTGTATCAACGACGTGGCATCACCACCGTGTACCAACGGCGTGGCACTAGGTCAACACAAAACCCTCGATCCATCAGATCCTGCAACTGTGCCATCAGCTCTCTCAGCTCTACCGGCGATATCCAATGAGGTGCTGTCAAGGGTGGCGCGGTTCCCCGAACCACGTCAAACGCAATCTCTATCTCCCTAACCGGCGGCATTATCAACAGCTCAGGTGAAATCACACCCGGGATCTCAGGGGCAACAGAGATATCCTTGAGTCCCGGTGCCGCCGTAAGCACCTCTCACACTGTCACTAAAACCTGTGTGCTCTAACAATCTCAACAACCAAGCCTCCTCTCGTCTGCCTCGCATAAGGTCAACGTCCTCTCTCTCCTCAGTCAAAATATCCTGTGGCATTGTGCCAAACAATCTCAAGCACAGGGTCAAAATACCGAACTGCTACAATTACCAATAAATCTGTCGGTAACTCGTAGTCTCAGCTGCACTGGACATGACCCACAAGCCTCCTCCACATGCACAACACTAACAGGAACCTGTACCTCAAGTGCACGTGGTAACAAATCTGCCTCTAGTCCATGCAGGAATGCAACATGCTCTAACTCCGACTGCTGTGATGAAATCACACCTGCGACAACTCAATCCACTACCGTGGCGCCCTCCAACCGGGCGGCACAGGTTCATCCGCTCGATGCAAATGGTCGTCGCTCAGTCTGCCAGAAAAATCACGACTAATCACAAAGGGAGCACGACCTCTGTCTCTGCTCACACTGAGGCGACTGATACGGTCCTCCGCAAATAACAAATCCACGCTACCGCTGCGCTACTCTGATATAGATGTTGATACTGCCATCGGGGTCCACCCGATCTCTGGCATCTCGGGACCTCGTTATCCTGGAAAAAGAAATCAGAAATGCCTCTGCCGGCCAATCTGTCCTCCAAAGGCTCCGACTCAATCTTACGAGTCGGGGTGGTTCATCTGCCAAATCTGGCTGAATAGATCGATCATGTCCCCTCAGCTCACCAGCTGTCAACTATCCACCCTGCCCCGGTGCCTCGACACTAAACATTGGCACAGAGGGGGCTACTCGCTCCATCAGTGCCACAGAAATCCCTACCACTGAGGATACTGCAACCGGGTGGTCTCAGAAGGAAACACTGTCGAGCTGCCCGCTGCTCCGACAACCATGTCACCCAAACCAGCTGCTCACTCTGCTGCTGAAAGGCCTCAGACAATCCTGTCATCTGGGTCCGGAGTTCTCTGACCTCAATCCAGGTATCCGGCCCAAAACCCACCGCTCAAGCTCAACTGCTATGACAGGATGCACACGGGTCAACACCCAGCATCGGGGAGACACCGCTCGCCACGACGAAACAACAAAACAGCACACACCAACGCTCGACCCAATCCAGCGAAAGTCTAAAGCATGTCACCCGTTCCACAGCATTATGTTGTCTGCAGCCAACATAATCACTTAGGTGAATAAACATGCCAATCACTCTTCCCGTCCCTTGGGAGAGGTATAAAACTCAATCAGGACTCTCACTAAAAAAAAATCACGACTCTCACGAAGTCAACCAAGGGTCAAACCATAAGCCTAGAGTTTCTAAGTCTACCATGACCTATAACCTAGGCTCTGATACCACTCTAATCTGTCACGCCCCGGGGGTCGAAACTGCGACCCGGGCTCGCCAACAGATCCGCCACCTATGCGAAATCCCGCATAGGCGAAGCGTCCAACCTGCAAAGTACCATCTAACAACTAAACAGATATCAGAGCTGAAGAAAAACTGCTGTAAATAAAACATGAATCACTGTACAACTGAAAGATAAAAGTACAATATCCATCTCCCAAAATAATAATACAATCATCCGATCCACCGAAACTGTAATACAAGTAAAAGCCACCTTACAACATCTATAAATCCAAAAAGGGAGATAACTAAAATAATAAAATACAACTGTGTACAGTGAAACCCACCATCCGGGTTGGTACATCTATCCTACTGTAGAAATCAACACTGGTAGGGATCTATCTCGCGACTCCCTCGCCTCGAACCGTCAACCGAAGATCCGCAACTCCCACAGCAGACACTGCAAAACAAAGGGAGGAAAGGGGAAAAACAACAATGGGGGTGAGAACCACTAGTAAAACCAGTAGCCTCTGTCACGCCCCGGGGTCGAAACTGCGACCCGGGCTCGCCAACAGATCCGCCGCCCATACGGGAAGCTCCGTATAGACGTAGCGACTACCTGCAAAAGATCATCTACACTAACAGATATCAGAGCTGAAAAGTAAAAGCTGAATAAAAATAAATACAACTCCCAATATAATACAATAAGTCCTCACCAAAATTACATAAGTCTCTCAAAAGTGGAATAAAAGTACAACTCTAATCCTCACTACAAAGGTCTCTCAACAAGAAACTCTCAAAAATATAAAAAGGGTACATCTACTCTCTGGATGACGACTGGTAGGGATCTAGCTCGCGACTCCCTCGCCTCGGTCAGAAGGATCAGCAACTGGATCAACAGGAACAGGTGTAGAAGTCCCTGGGGAAAAAGACACCACGACGGGTGTGAGAACTACTTCCCACAGTAGTTCTCAGTGGGTGCCGCCAACAAGCCCGACGGTCTGCCCACTAAGTCTACTAGAGGCATAAAGTAATAACGTAATACTGAATGAAAGAGCTGGAAAGGAAAAACTCTACAACTACTATGCCCCTATCTAGATGCTCAAAAAGTGGAACAGATGGAAACATGATGCATCTACTAACCCTCAAGTATAGTCACCCAATCTACACTGACTGCCTCCTCGGGTCCAGTCAAACCTGCGCCTACCTACTGCCGTTACAGCTACGTAGGACCGGACTGACGTAGGGCGTCCGTGACTGCCAAAACTGGCCCAGCCAGAGGGACTGCGTCGACAAGTCGCGATACAAAAGTAACAAATCCACCCTGGGCGTGGCTCTCGAGGGGCGCGACCCCACCGAGGAAAAGATATCCGCGCACTCTGTCGCTCAGGTGGCACTGCAGGCTATAGTCCAAAATCCACGCTCACGCTCTGAACGGAAAGACTCAGAATCCTCAATCATCTCGCACAACGGTCGGAGCACTCTCGACGACTCAGCTGATCAGCTCTCACGAACACGAGACACTATGTCATGCCCCGAGTCCGCCAATTTGTACGGTTCGGGCACGCCAACAGACCCGCCAATCGGGTAAGACCTTTTCCTACCCGAAAGGAACGGTAACATCCATAATAACACAACAAGTATATGCGGAAGCTCAATATCAGAGTACTAAAAATCACTATAAATTTGAACTTTCATTTTATAACAAGTTAAAGCGGAAATGAAAGCATATAAGAGTGAACCATAACTTAAATTTTTTACACTTTACATCTCTGAACTTGCAAATAAAATTATTACAATTCATTTACATAAATTCCTCACCATACAGAGTTCACTCAAGAAACGTATAAAAGGGATACCTCTGCTAGACCCTCTAGGTCTCTATGCTGCTGGGCTCTTGCCCCTGTCGTATGCCTCGCCGTCTGCATCTGATCCGCCACGATCGCTGCATCCATACCCGCACCTGTGGGGGGGGGGTCACCCAAGGGGTGTGAGAACTCCTGACAGAGTTCCCAGTGGGTTCAACCACCGAGAAAAAGTGTCCTACACCACTTGGTCCAATGGAAGCAATAATAATAGTGCTAGGAAACTAAATCCTCAATATCAAAATGCAGCTATGCAATATAACAAATCACTACACTATCTGTGTATAACCATCTACCCAGCACTACTCTGTCTAGCCACACTAGGCTGCTAAGCACCAACTCGGCCACTATGCCGCTGAATACAGGGTCCAACTAACCCGGCCACCTTGGCCACTATATTTTTCTTTATTCTTTAGATTCTGGTGCTTTAGTTCAAGTTAACCCTCAGAAATTCTTATCCAACGGGCCCCAGCCCGGTAGTCCTGCTACCATAAGATAAGACTTCTAAGGTTGCCGATAGCACCCGCAAGTGCTACCCCGCCCAACGAGGAACTTGTCCTACGGGTCACTGCCCGGGAGAGGGACACTGCCCTTGGCTCCGACAAGGCTACTTTTTACCCCCGAAGGTACGCTCGTTTTATCTTTATATTTTCTTTCTTTTCTTTTCTTTTTCTTTCTCTTTTTGCTTTAGTTCTTAGCCTCTTTGCCTTTGAACACTTGCTTTTCTTTCTTATTCGAGCTTGTAGCTCCCTTTTGCCACTGGCAAATCTCTTTCTCTTTCCTTTGAGCATTTAGCTCTTTGCTTTCACTTTAAGCCTTTCGAAAGTACCTCGTCCAACGGGTCACTGCCCAGAGAGTCCTGCTCCATTTGACGAGTCTCAAATTCGAAGACGTCATTTACATTTTCTTTATACCTTTTAGCCACTTTTAGCTTGCTTTTAAACTTTGCCTTTTTACAATAATTTACCTCTTATCCTAGGTCTCGCCATAAGGATAACTTGAGAGTCTCCTGGACTCTTAAACATTTCTCTTTTATTTCTTTAACTCAAATTGAAGTTAAAGTTATTATCCATTTGCCCAGATACCCTATGACCTTCTAGGGTTATATTTGATCAACTCTTTAAACTGGGGATCTCATCCCACATTTTTGATTCCTCACTGAATCCTAGAGTTAACTAAACTCTGTTTTCCTGCTTCACCATTAACTTAGAGTTACACTGACTCTAATTCCATGTTCCACTGTTATCTTAGAATTACATTGACTCTACTTTTCTGTTTTTCCTTTCATATCTCCACACTTGATCCACCTTTTCCATCCTCCTGATTCCTTACTGAATCCTAGAGTCAACTTGACTCTATTTCCTGTCTGTGAGTTTAAACTCATCTAGCTCACCTTAGGTTCCCTTTACCTAAGTTCCATGTCACATAGGTCCTAGAGTTCCCTGACTCTATGTTGATCACTAACTCTCCTTAGGTTTCCTTTACCTAAGTTCCATGTCACATATGTCCTAGAGTTCCCTGACTCTATGTTGATCACTAACTCTCCTTAGGTTTCCTTTACCTAAGTTCCATGTCGCATATGTCCTAGAGTTCCCTGACTATATATTGATCACTCTATCCAGTGTCCTTAGGGTATCACTTAAGACCACGCCACTCGTCCCTCCTAGGATAACTCCGAAGTTGATGCCACTCGTCAAACCCCTAAACTAGATTTTCTCCTAGTCTTACTACCAACAAGTTCTGTTCCCTTATGTCACATGATTCCTAGGGTTGTACCCTAACATGATCACAGTCATCACATAATTATTCATTTCTACGCATGCAATTATTTTCATATCCATCATAAAAATAATATTTATCATCTATGCGTGCAATTATCAGCAATTTAGATAAGTCAAGAATTGCATTTTTCCCCTAATTCTTTTTACACATGCAGATTAATTATCTCCTTTTTGGCAACCAACAGTTGCATTTTCCATCTGTGTCCATCTACACATACTAGTTTATCCCCTATTTGGATAAATCATAAATATTACTTTTCTCTAAATTTCTCTACACATGCACATATACCATCTGTCTTTGGCAACTAACAGTTGCACTTTTCATCTGTACTTCTCTAAACATGCAATCTTAATCATAATTACCTAACGCCTCTAACAGGCTACTATCATGCTTCTAGATCAAAAAGCAAAGGAGCAAGGGGAGAGGTCACCCAATTTCGGCAGAATCCCCCACCTTGTGGTGTCCCCAATTGCTTGTAGACACTTGCAATTGCTCTTCGCGCGATTTCACTTGTTCCCTCGAGCTTGCACGCAAAACGGTGCACCTCCCTCGAGTCCGCACGCAAAACGGTGCACGTCCACCAAATCTGCACGCAAAACAGTGCGCGTCAATAAAACCCACACGCAAAATGGTGCGCGACACTTCAGTCGGCACGCAAAACGATGCGCTTCAACTCAACCTGTACGCAAAACGGTGCACGTACCTCGGGTTTGCACCCAAAACGGAGCATGCTTCTCTTAAGGTTGCACGCAAAACGGTGCACATCTTTTTTAACTCTGCACGAAAAACGATGCATAATATTAGGGTCGGCACGCAAAACGGTGCGCATTAAATTGATCGGCACGCAAAACGGAGCACGTACCTCAAATCTGCACGCAAAATGGTGCATGCTTCACTGTAGGGTTGCACGCAAAACGGTGCACTTTTTTCTAGCCCTGCACGCAAAATGATGCGTCATATTAGAGACTGCACACAAAACGGTGCGCGATAACACAACCGGCACGCAAAACGAAGCACGTACCTCGGGTTGTCACGCAAAACGGTGCACTTTTGTTTTTCAACGTTGCACGCAAAACGGTGCACGTTTTCTGAGTTTGCGCCCAAAACTGCGCATTTTTGTCAAATCCGCACGCAAAACGGTGCATTTTTCTACAACTTGCACGCAAAACCAGACGCGCCAAAAATACCCGCGACAGTCCGTGCAGCAATGGTACAGTAAAACTCGGTCCCTAACACGCAAAATGACACGGGGTCAAATTTAATGTCCAAAAAGGAACCATACAAATTGTGCCCAAAAATACTGAAAAATAACGTTACCTCGTACAGTCGCGCCGCCCATCGGCTTTTGGGAACGCCTTGCGCGCTCTACGAGATTCACGGCGCGCCCGCGAGCCCCACAAAATTCCTCACTTTCTCTCTCTCTCTCTCTCTCTTTCTCTTTCTCTCGGGCTCGGGTGGAGAAAAAGAAGAGAAAGGAAAGGAGAGAGGGTCTGCGCGGAAGAAGGAAGAAGAAGAAAAGAAAAAAGAAAGAGAAAAAGGAAAGAAAGGGAGGGAGGGGAGGTGGCGCAATGGGGGCCCGCCATGTGGCGGCCCCCCCCCCCCCCGCTGACACGAGCAGGAGCGCCTGCTGCGCGCCTTGCGCAGCACGCAAGCGCGCCTCGATCCGCGCGTCGCCGCCGCTTAGAAAATTCGTTTTTGTTTCGGTTTCTATCCATTTTTCGTCCGTTTCCGTCCAAATTTGACAGGCGGCTTCGTTTCATCTTAATTTACCACAGAAAAATTTAAATTTTCAGTTTGGATCATTTCTGGGTCCCCAAAAGCCTCGTTGTATCCAGAATTATTAGCGGACCCCGTTCTCGCAATCCGGATATCCGATCAACACGAAATTTTTACTGTGACTTTAAAACATAATTACACAGCTCCCGTAATTTTCTCAGAATTTTTCGACACTGTTGGCGGAGCCCGTTCCCACTATCCGGCCTCCGATTAACGCGAAACTTTTTCTGTGGCCCTAAAACATATTTACGGGGCTCCCGTAATTTTCTCGAAATTTTCCGACACTGTAAATTTTCCACTAAATATCTGGGCCCCCTTTCTCAAATAAATTTTTAGATCTCTCCATTTTAACCCGATTTGGGCCCAACTCGCGTCCAAATGTTCTTTACTTCCCTAACTTTCATAACACTAGTATTTCATACCGACTTTATTTACATTTATTTATATACCAAAATTCCGGTTCACTACACACTAGCCTCTCCAATAACTCACAGCACAAAACACACTGGCAGGAGATACTCCGTAGCCATGATCGACCCACAACTCAGGGCTAACAAAACTGGTCGGACAACACTCAACGACACGGGACCACCGTCAACCCCAACAGTTCCCAACAACACAGGCCGGAAGATACTCGATGGCCCGGGACCACCGTCAACACAACGGCTCCCCCCGACAGAACATCAAACTCACAGAAGACACCAACCAGGGCCCGAAAGTTCCGGGAGACCAACACCTACAACCCTATCAACAAGAACAGGTTCCAGGCTCGGCCCCCGTGGCTTTCGTCCCGACAAAGGAACGACCCCTAGAACCCAGACCACTCGAATCCTTTCGAGTGGGGAGAATTACAGGAAAAAGGTGACATTTGTTACTGAAACCCATTTTCACTCAACCCACGCAGGGCGAGGACTAAAAGTGGTTCCCTTTTTGAAAAACTATCTTGATTTAAGGAGAAACCCATTTTTAACGATTTTAGTTCTTTTAGGAAAAATAGTTAGAAAACAACTATTTTATACCCAAACCCCGAAGGGCTGATGCCTTTGTCCAATCAAACAAGAACAGACTTCAGCGGCCCTTCGATGCTTGGAAGAAAACATCGATAGACTAAAATCATATGTATGTCAAAAAGGTTCTGGGTTCTAGGTCCAGCTAACACAAGCACACAACTGCCACTAACACAGTGGCGACAGCATAAATAGGGATACAAGACCTCCCGGGACTACCGTTTACCCAAACGGCTCCCGGCACAGATAAGCGACCCACTACAACTACTAGGCTCCACTCTGCTCCCAAGCACGAGTGCAAATGAATCCCACACTAAACGAAAGTCCCGACCTCTCGGCCCACTACCCGGGCGAGGATAACAATATGTCCAGGAATGAAAGAACAGTGTGGATGTCTAGACATAAATAACCCTAGCCCAAATGAGGGTTTTCTACTGGTCTGGTTACACATGCAACATATGACGGGGGTGCTAGGTCAAGTTCCAAGATAACCATAATTTAACAAGTGGTAGGAAGCAAAAGGGATCATAAGATCCTCAGATAAATACAAGGAATAACAATTCCTACATTCTAGCATGCTACTCAATAAATTCACTATCATGCATGGTCCTACTATAGCAGATATAATGTCCAGCTCATCAAACTTGGAGACAAGGCCACCCACCTGAAGGCGCTATCTGTTTAAAGTCCCACAGCTGAAAATACCCCGAAATCACTATCTCTAAATCCAACAGGTCCAGCAATGCCCGCAAACTCTCCTGGGTACAACACAAGGCCTACAATTACACTTTATTCCAAAATTAAACTAAGTAATCATAGTCTGAAATTCAGTCCCAAAGATGCCAACTATTCACCTGCAGAAAGGGCTCCGAAAAATCCAATAAAAATACTGTCGCGATCCTCGTGTCGAGACCTTCAAAATGGGACCTGCACGCCCAATTCCGAGCACCGTAGGCCAAGTTACAAATTCCAAAACACAGGGTGCGCAAAACCACACAGCAACATAACTGTAATTCCATGCACAGATAAGGGGGAAAACATATACCTTCGGGAAAACCTCAGAAAAATCCAACAAAAATACTATGATAATCCTCGCGTCGAGTAGATGAAAAAAGTGTATAGGAGTGTCTCAATCCGATGCCCGGTTGCGGAGATATCGTCGAAAAACCACGCCGCTGTCCAATACTCCACCACAAAAACCGTGCCACAGTAAACTCGGAAAAACACCTCGAAAAACGCGAAACTAGGGGATTCTGAAAATTCCTAGATCGTAGCTCTGTCCGTCGCGAATCCAGCGGCGAAAAAATCGCTCGAAACGGTGGTCGGAGTAGGCCGGGAGAGCTCACGCACCGAAACGCGACGAAGGAGAACACAAAAGGACGAGCGTCGCGCTGCGCCATAAAAATGGAAACCTCGGGAAGCGTGCCATGTAAAATCTCCGAACTCCGCAGATAGATGCAGCACTGCATGGGGATCAACTTTGCTGAAGGCCTCAAGTCGGTTTGAAGCTCGGAAACGCGAAAAAAACGGAGAAGAAGAAGTCTCGGATCCTTAAATAGCCCCCAAAAAACAAATCAAATAATACCGGTTGAGTCCCAGGTTCCGGGCGCCCGGATGATTCGGGCTGCTACAGTGTTGGGCCCGGCCCAACACTGTGCAGGCCCGAATCCCTCACGGGCCTCCACGTAGCCCGCCTAACAGGCGATAGCAACACTGTCCACCCGGCTCACGCCACGTGGCCGCCTCCAAACGCCGACGCGTGGCCCGACAGTCGGTCAACGCGCGCCTGGCGCGCCCACGTGCACGCGCCAGCACCGCCTGCGCACTGTGCCTGGCATGCGCCCCGAGGCGAGCTGCCCCAGCTCGGTGCATCGAGCACGCAACACCGCACCAACTGCAGGACGCCACGTGTCCACCTTCCGGTGCACGCCGGCACCGTGGACCGCGCACCTGCCCGCGCCTGCGCGCCGCCGCGCTCCGCCGCTGCCCACCGCTGCCGCCGCCTCCCGTCGGCCGCTGGAACAGTACCACTTGCCTCGAAAAACATGCGCGTCATCCGGGCTCCGAAAAATACAAGTGAATAGTCCATTTTCATCGTTTTCGCGCGCTGAATCCAAATCCGAAGTCCGTTTTGCCAAATTCCAACTCTAAAAATTGCCGAAGGCATCCTGAAAGGTGATCTTTTGTCCAAACTTCGCACTGAGTCCAATTTTAATCTCCGTTTCGTGCGAAACTACTTCTAAACACTCGACGGGTCATCCAATCACCCACGTGATCCCTTTTTAAGCCCGAAGTCCACCACTTGTGTCCAAATTGCGCACTAACTCCAACGAGACACCACGCAGGCCACCAAAAGCTGCCAAACAGCTAGAAAACTCAACGTGGGGATCCGGGTCCTCACATCCTCCCCCACTAAAAGAAAGTTTCGTCTCCGAAACTAAAACAACCCAAACAGGAGTCTCAAAATCAAGGGTAGGGATTCAAAATCACCGTCTCTTGCTCCCCACGTCACCTCTCACTCCCCGTGATTGCTGCTCAACAACATCAACAACAACAACCAGTACGGCATGGCCTGGTTGTGCAATCCTCTCATCTCTCGAGCCAGAACTCGCAACGGGCGTCCCTCATACTCCAAACACTCACAGATCTCAAATGGAGCGAGTAAATCACGGGCGAGGGATCCAAAAGCACATCACTCCGCGCTGAAACGTGGGAAAAACCTCAGGGACTCCATCAAAAAGCTGGGGGGGAAAAACAAAATAACCACCAGTGCCACACGCACCGAACCACATCCTGTGTCAACTCAACCAAGGCAAACCGAAACATACCCACACCATTATCCAAGAAGGAAAGAAGCCTTCACAAACTAGGGTCCTCACTCGGTCACTCCCGAATCCTGACTATCCGAGTGGACTGCTCAACCACGGTCTACCATCAAAAGGGACCCTCAGGGACACAACCACAAGCCCTAATTACCTCAACGGTCCACACAGCGCTAGCTGTGGAGTCATCAAACTCAACCCCAGACAGCTCTCCTACTCCAGGTATCTGCCAACACAGTGGCCCTGTCGGGGTAATCCAAAATGCTCAACAATAACCCAATGGTAATTCCACAGTCACTATAGGAGGCATCACTAAAACTCGCGGATCTCTCTCCCAACACTGGAAACACTAGCATTGGCGCTGGTATCAGTCTCATCATCCGATTGTCAAGCTTTCCTGGCACTGCCCAGTCCAAGAAGCTCCTCACCTCGACAATAATTGTCGATCTCGGCCAATCTCGAATGGCATCCATTTTTGACCGGGTTTCTACAGCCGCCCCCAACGGCTAAAACAATGTGACCCAAGAAGGTATGCTTCTGAAGCTACAACTTGTATCTCAATCACTTGGCATACCGCTTCATCCACACAGGCAGGTAGCACATCTATAAGTGCTCCACATACTCCAAGTCGCTCTGGGAGTAAATCATAATATCCTTGGGAAACACCGCTCCCAATCCGTCCAAGTACAACTGGGACACACAATTCCTCAAATCATTATAGCGGCAGGGCATTAATCAAACCAATTGGCCTCGCTGTGAGCTCATAATTGTTACGGCTTTTTGTGTTGGCATATTTCGTAAGTTGAGTCGGAGTCTTAAAGGGATCAAATTGTCAAATCAGCTTTCGAAGACTCTTTGAAGATTCAATGTCACGCCCCGGGGTTTCACTCAGCGGAAACAATCATCGAAAAAGGGGTTTGTTTTGCGTATAAATTTTTTTTTTGAAATCCTTTCTTCCCCAGAGCATGCCCAGACCCACCGCATAAACAGATTCACTCTGCACACGGACAGAGTCTCCTCTGTATATGCACGGCGTCGCGACTAATACAACATCCAATCACAGTCGTTTATTTAATCACAACAGTTTCTAAACATGCATACACATACACTACTGAACAATTCTCAGGGCCGATCAATTTGAAAAGATAAATCCACGGTTTTGAAAGCGGTGCCCACCCAGCACCCAGATTTCTAAAACAGTTTCGAAAATCATAAATCCACGGAGAGTTTTTTTTTTTTTTTAAGCAGTGCCCACACGACACTCAGGGTTTGAAATCCGTTTTCGAAATCCATAAATCCACAAGGTTTTGAAAACGGTGTCCACACGACACCCAGATTTTGTAAAACGATTTTCGCAATTCTTTTTCTTTGTTTTTCTTTTCTTTTCTTGGAAAACGACCGAATAGAGATAGAAACCAAAACTCAACATTCTCATATCCAGAGAGTAAGGTACCGACATCCACA
Source organism: Tillandsia leiboldiana (assembly GCA_029204045.2). Taxonomy (NCBI): domain Eukaryota; kingdom Viridiplantae; phylum Streptophyta; class Magnoliopsida; order Poales; family Bromeliaceae; genus Tillandsia; species Tillandsia leiboldiana. The sequence goes on from CM055061.1 coordinate 27,340,969, forward strand.
CCGACCCCATGAGGGTATCGAGAACCACACAGTAGCCTACAATATCAATGAAATGTGAAGGAAAAGAGAAAATACAGTCTAGGGTCCCCGTGGACCCAAAGCTCCCGCCTCGGCCTCACCGTCGCCTAACTCTCACCCCTGAAGGAACCTGTCACGGAGTGGGAAGTCAGCGACACAATAATAATAAGGAAAGCATGAAAAGTAATAAAGTCCAACCGTAAAACTATCCGGAGCAACCACTCTGCTCAAGGGAAAGTAACACGTGAACACCTGCAATATCTGTAATACACGTAACACCTGTAACACCTATACACCTGACCTCGTCGGGCACCTATCCCGACGGATCGCACCGCTCACACCTTGGAGTACCTGACCTCATCGGGGACCTACCCCGATGGATCGCACATCTCCCACCTTGATGCCTCAAACCCCACACCTACGGGGGCCCCCACTACGTCACCTCGTGGGTTTACACGGGTCGGAGATCGCTTTCCCCGAAAAGAGCACCCTTTGCGGTGGCCAGACCGCGGGTGCGCGTGTCGCAACTACGAGCATGATAACCAATTTACAGGGAAATATCGCAAACCATAGAGACCATCAGCATTAGTACCAATAACATGCAATTAGTAACCTTCCAACAATACCGATTCTATGCTAAGTCTCAAAGAAAAACCCAAAGTACCAACATGAATCACGTAACCATAGTGCCAAGTTAATGAGTTAAGTAATCAAATATATTCAACGATAAGGTCCACAAGGATACCACATTAGCATGATCAAATATTTATATTAACAAGGTACAATTGTCGGAAACCTGACGCTCAAAGCCCAACGCAAAAACCCACCTCAAACACGAAGGAGAAAACGTGCGGGAGCTCCAAAAAAAAAAAACTACCCTCGCCGTGCGCCCGAACAGCTACAATAAAAATTATTTGATAAAAACCATCGTCGTGGTTAAAAACACTCAAAAACGGGGCAAAACGGGCCACAAACGGAGCTCCTTGACTCCTTTTCTGAACCCTGGTGCACTAAACCAGGCGTGGACCGGGTCCACAGCAGCCGGCGGCCGCGGCGCGGGCCGGGAGCACGCCGCAGGCGGTGGACCGCCGCAGCTTGGGCCGGGCCGCGCACGGGTGAAGGCGCGCACCGGGTTCATCGCCTCCCCCGCTACGCGACGAGCACCGGGTGCACGACTATGGCGTGCACCGTGGGGCCTGGCGCACCCACCCGTGCGCCGGGTCTGCGGTCCCAGGCCGCAGGGGCGTGCGCCGGGTGCACGCCGGCCTGGTGGACCTCGCGGCCTGGCGCACCCTTCCGTGCGCCGGGTTCGCGGTCCCGGGCCGCTGACACGTGCGCCGGGTGCACGCCGGCGCGGTGGACCGCGGCCAGAGATTTGCCCTAGGAACAGTACGGCCCCCCCTTTTTCGGCTCCGATCGCGACCCCGCGACACCGGCGACTGCGGCGACGACCCCGTGGACACGACAACGGCGGCGGCAGCCTCGCATTTAACAACGGCGGCGGCGGCCTCCCGTTCGACATCCCGTATCGCCCGCAACACCGACGAACAAAGGAAAACCTCGTACCGAAAAGCATGGAAAACCCGAATCGCTCACCTCGTTTTCGCCGGTAAGGGTGGAAGGAGGAGGATCGTCCCGCTCTCGTCGCCTCGGTTCTTCAACCGATGGAGGGGAAAATGCTAGGGTCGGGCTCCTCGCACGTGCTCGGATGGGAACTACGCACTGAAATGAGAAGTTGGAGCAAACCTTACGCCCCCAACCAAAGACGTAAATAATCGCACGAGTGAGAATGGGGGTGGGATTGCGCCCTAAACCCCCTAGATTCAAAACTTAGCGATCGGGTGCGGATCGGGATCCACTTACCTCGAAAAGCGTGCCGATATCCCGCACACTTTCTAATGCACCCGGGACCGCTGGTTTACCTCGAAAAGCGTGCCGATCGTCCGCACACTTTTTGATGCACCCGGAACCGCTGGTAACCTTCCGAAATTTATTCTGGGAGATCTCGGGGTCGGAATTCGAATCAGATCGCGCCACCGTTCTCCATTTCGCGAGCTTTAGCACCTAAAAATACCCGCGCGTCCCGACGGTCTGCCCAGAAATTCTCGAATTTCAACCCCTCCTTAATCAATTGAAAAAAAATTCAATTAGGGCCTAAAACGGAAATCGTAAGGTCGAGGTACCACCAAATAAATAAAATAATCCACTGACATAAAAAGATGAAAGGTCCGATCCCAGCAGGATCCCGTCCGATCGCCTCGAAAAGCATACCAGCCACTTAGCACGGGTTTCGATGCACCACTCAAAGCAAATGCTTTGACCCCCATTCCGGGAGATCCGTAAATCGGAAACCGAATCCGTTCGCTTTGCCATCCTCCGTTTCTCGAGCTCAATCACAGAAAAATACTCGCGGTCCAGGCCAGCCCATTGCAGAAAACGCAGTGAAAAGTTGTCCTAACAGTCCCGTCAGAAATAAAAAGGGAGGCATACCCGGGCAAGGGGACGCCAGGACTCTACATCACTCATCTCTTAAAATGAGTTTCGTCCCCGAAACTCAAACCTGGGTTGCGGTGAAAAGATCGGGGTAGCGCTCCCTCATTGTTGACTCCAGCTCCCACGTCGCTTCTCACTCCTCATGGTTGCTCCAGAGCACCTTCACGCAGGGGATGACTCGGTTCCGCAGCGCTTTGCTTTCTCTTGCTAGGATATGCACCGGGGTTTCCTCGAAGCTTAGGTCCTCCTTGAGCTCGAGCGCGGAGACGTCCAACACGTGCGATGGGTCAGAAAGATACTTCCGGAGCATGGACACGTGGAAAACAATGTGGACTCGGTCGAGGTTTGGTGGAAGGGCAAGGCGGTACGCCACTGGGCCGATGCGCTCCACGATCTCGAAGGGTCCCACGGACCGGGGGCTCAGCTTGCCTTTCAGCCCGAAGCGCTTGATTCCTCTGGATGGCGAGACCCGTAAGAACACGTGCTCTCCCAGTCAAGTACACAGGCGCGAAGCAGGTCCTCAAGGGTCTGAATCACTCGCTTCGACTGTCCGCCCGTCTGAGGGTGGAAGGCTGTGCTGAAAAGTAGCTTGGTCCCCAGGGCCTGCTGTAGGCTCTGCCAAAACTTTGAGACGAAGCGGGTGTCTCTGTCCGAGGTGATCGATGCCGGCACTCCATGCGGTCTCACGATCTCGCTGAGGTAGACTTGAGCCAACCGTTCTCTGGTCCAGGTTGTATGGATGGGCAGGAAAATGTGCTGACTTGGTTAGCCGGTCCACAATGACCCGAATCGCGTCGTGCCCCTGCTGTGAACGTGGGAATCCAGTGATGAAGTCCATGGTGATCTGATCCCATTTCCACTCTGGCACCGATAAGGGCTGTAACTTTCCCGCCGGCCGTTGATGCTCTGCCTTTATCTGCTGACATACCAGGGAATGAGCTACATGTCGTGTCACATCCCCCTTCAGCTTGGGCCACCAGAAGGTCTGCTTGAGGTCCCTGTACATCTTCGTGCCCCCTGGATGCGCCGCATAAGGAGCGCGGTGTGCCTCTGCCAGAATTTCCTCCTTCAATTCTGACGAATCCGGCACGCAAAACCGCCCGCGGAACCGCATGATGCCGTCACCTCCCACTGCAAAGTCGTTTTCCTGGTCCGGGGAGATCCTGTCTCGCACGAGCTGTAAGTGCGAGTCCGTCTGTTGTCCTTCTCGGATTTTCTCGAATAGCGTCGGCTTGACCACCAAAGCTATCAGTTGTGCAACTATGCCCGCTGGTACCACCTCCAACTTCAGTCGTGAGGATTCCACGATCAAGGTGCTCTGCTCAGTTATCGCGCGTGCCGACGCCTCTTCCGGTTGCCCCTTCCTGCTCAAAGCGTCTGCCACCACGTTTGCTTTCCCGGGGTGGTATTGAATTGTTAGATCGTAATCCTTCAATAATTCAATCCACCGCCTCTGCCGCAAATTTAGCTCCTTTCGGGTGAACAGGTACTTAAGACTTTGGTAGTCTGAAAAGACGTTACAGTGAACACCAAAGAGGTAGTGTCTCCATAACTTCAGAACAAGGACCACTGCAGCCAGCTCCAAATCATGTCTTGGGTAGTTCTTTTCGTAATCCCTCAGTTGCCTGGAAGCATAGGTTATTACTTTCCCCCGTTGCATCAATACACCCCCAAGGCCGATCCTCGATGCGTCGCAGTACACTCCATTGTCCTCCCCGGGTGTTGGTAGTACAAGTATAGGTGCCCTGGTTAGCCTTCTTTTGAGTTCTTCGAAGCTCTCTTGGCACTTAGCCGTCCATAGAAACTTCTCCCCTTTCTTGGTCAACCGGTTTAAAGGGGCCGCAATTTTCGAGAAACCCTCAACGAAGCGTCTGTAATATCCCGCCAGGCCCAAGAAACTGCGGATCTCCGTCACTGTCGTCGACGGCTGCCAGTCGATCACCGATTCCACCTTCTTGGGGTCCACGGCGATTCCCTTCGCCGAGATCACATGCCCTAGAAATCCCACCTCGCGTAGCCAGAATTCACACTTCTTGAGCTTAGCGAACAGCTTCTGATCCCTGAGAGTTTGGAGAAACGTTCGTAAATGGTCCTCGTGCTCCTCGTCGGTGGTTGAATAGATCAGGATATCGTCGATGAAGACCACTACGAACTGGTCTAAGAAGGGTCTGAAGATCCGGTTCATCATATCCATGAAGACGGCGGGAGCGTTCGTAAGTCCGAACGGCATGACCGTGAACTAGTAGTGGCCATACCGGGTCTGGAAGGCGGTCCTTGGGATGTCCTCATTCCGAACCCAGAGCAGATGGTAGCCCGATTGCAGATCAATCTTTGAAAATACCGCCGCTTCCCGTAACTGGTCGAAGAGGTCGTCGATTCTGGGCAGGGGTACTTGTTCTTCAGCGTAACCTTATTTATCCCTCTGTAGTCGATGCAAAGACGCATGCTTCCATCTTTCTTCCGCACGAAGAGCACCGGTGCGCCCCAAGGCGAGGCACTCGGTCTGATAAACCTTTTGTCCAGGGGGTCTTCAAGTTGCGCCTTAAGCTCTTTCAACTCTGCGAAGGCCATTCGGTAGGGCGCCTTCGTGATAGGTTGAGTATCCGGGAAGAGTTCGATAGGGAACACCACCTCTCGTTCCGGGGGTATCCCGGACAGTTCCGTCGGGAAGACATCGGGAAAATCCCTCAGATAACTTTTCCATCGATCCCACCCACTTCTCGACGACCCAGGGATCAGTCGTCTCCCCCTCGAACGTGGGTGGGTCGTACTTCTTAAAGTCGGCCAGGTTGGCCCGCACGCGGTCCCGCTCAGTCAGCGGAACTGACCCCTCCCCCGTAGCAGCGGCGGCCGCAGTAGGGGAAGGGGTGGCTACGGTCTCCCCCGAGGTACCCCCCGCCGGTGGTTCCCGGCGCCGGTCCCGCAGTTGCTGTCGCGGGTACCGCCACTGGTGCCGTCGCCTGGGGTGGTGGTACCTCGTCTGCTGCAGTCGCTGTAGGGGCCACTCCTGCGCTGACCCCCGTCGGCGGTTTGAACAGACAAACATACTAGGTAGGGTTCTCTCCTCAAAACCATTGGTAAGGGATTCCTACCCGGCGTCCGACCCGCCTTCCCTCCCCGTAACCCGGGGACAACAACTCCTAAGGCGAAACTAGGGGAGTAACCCCACACGTAAAACATCCTGAGGTCCACTCAATTAAAAGAAAGAAACGAGCCCAAACGAACAAGATTTGCTAGCCCCGGTGGTCTCTTTTCTCAACCCAAAGGAGAACCCCAAGATCCCACCATGACGATTCCTACAACCATCGCAGTGACCACAGCAAGGAGCCGAACTATAGGTAACAACCATAGGGGAAGAATCCCCATTCCCACCCATACCTTATCCAAGATGCAAAACGAATCGGCCGACTATCTGCTGTAATCTAAAACTAGCAGGTTTAGAAGGTGCAAATCTAGACGAGAGGCTACCCGGTTGCCCACGACCGACAACCCAGCAGACCCTCTAACAACCACAGCGGATTACACTACCACCAGTCACCGTTACTAATGACGACCAGAACGTTGGCAGAGGAAGGGGTTCGGAAAACAAAAGCCGGCGCACGATCTGCTGTGTTAACGGCCGAACCAAGTGCATCAACACCGTTAGCAGGCCCACCGTGTCCCGTGCTTAATCCATTGATTCCCAGCAACCATCGGGACCCCGGTGGCTGCCGGCCTCGACCCCAGCCTCCCAAAACCATCCAACTACACAAACACGACAGCCGAGCTAAACCGGAAAACAACTTAACCCGTACATACACACAACCCAAGTCAGCTCACGACTCCGCTAGCATAGCACACAACCAACTATCGCGAAAAGGGACCTATACATCCCCCCCCCCCCCCCGATCACTCGCGTTATACACTCCTATGCCCTACACATTTCATTCATTTAGCTAAGTGTGGTATCTCCGTGGATGTCGGACACTGCCTGTTGTGATTAAAGAAAGTCTCTGATACCATCTTAATCTGTCACACCCCGGGGTTTCATTCAGCGGAAACAATCATCGAAAAAGGGGTTTGTTTTGCGTATAAATTTTTTTTTTGAAATCCTTTCTTCCCCAGAGCATTCCCAGACCCGCCGCATACACAGATTCACTCTGCACACGGACAGAGTCTCCTCTGTATATGCACGGCGTCGCGGCTAATAGAACATCCAATCACAGTCGTTTATTTAATCACAACAGTTTCTAAACATGCATACACATACACTACTGAACAATTCTCAGGGCCGATCAATTTGAAAAGATAAATCCACGGTTTTGAAAGCGGTGCCCACCCAGCACCCAGATTTCTAAAACAGTTTCGAAAATCATAAATCCACGGAGAGTTTTTTTTTTTTTTTAAGCAGTGCCCACACGACACTCAGGGTTTGAAATCCGTTTTCGAAATCCATAAATCCACAAGGTTTTGAAAACGGTGTCCACACGACACCCAGATTTTGTAAAACGATTTTCGCAATTCTTTTTCTTTGTTTTTCTTTTCTTTTCTTGGAAAACGGCCGAATAGAGATAGAAACCAAAACTCAACATTCTCATATCCAGAGAGTAAGGTACCGACATCCACAACGACCCCACGAGGGTATCGAGAACCACACAGTAGGCTACAATATCAATGAAATGCGAAGGAAAAGAGAAAATACAGTCTAGGGTCCCCGTGGACCCAAAGCTCCCGCCTCGGCCTCACCGTCGCCTAACTCTCACCCCTGAAGGAACCTGTCATGGAGTGGGAAGTCAGCGACACAATAATAATAAGGAAAGCATGAAAAGTAATAAAGTCCAACCGTAAAACTATCCGGAGCAACCACTCTGCTCAAGGGAAAGTAACACGTGAACACCTGCAATATCTGTAATACACGTAACACCTGTAACACCAATACACCTGACATCGTCGGGCACCTATCCCGACGGATCGCACCGCTCACACCTTGGAGTACCTGACCTCATCGGGCACCTACCCCGACGGATCGCACATCTCCCACCTTGATGCCTCAAACCCCACACCTACGGGGGCCCCCACTACGTCACCTCGTGGGTTTACACGGGTCGGAGACCGCTTTCCCGGAAAAGAGCACCCTTTGCGGTGGCCAGACCGCGGGTGCGCGTGTCGCAACTACGAGCATGATAACCAATTTACAGGGTAATATCGCAAACCATAGAGACCATCAGCATTAGTACCAATAACATGCAAATAGTAACCTTCCAACAATACCGATTCTATGCTAAGTCTCAAAGAAAATCCCAAAGTACCAACATGAATCACGTAACCATAGTGCCAAGTTAATGAGTTAAGTAATCAAATATATTCAACGATAAGGTCCACAAGGATACCACATTAGCATGATCAAATATTTATATTAACAAGGTACAATTGTCGGAAACCCGACGCTCAAAGCTCAACGCAAAAACCCACCTCAAACACGAAGGAGAAAACGTGCCGGAGCTCCAACTAAAAAAAGTACCCTCGCCGTGCGCCCGAACAGCTACAATAAAAATTATTTGATAAAAACCATCGTCGTGGTTAAAAACACTCAAAAACGGGGCGAAACGGGCCACAAACGGAGCTCCTGGACTCCTTTTCTAAACCCTGGTGCACGAAACCAGGCGTGGACCGGGTCCACGGCAGCAGGCGGCCGCGGCGCGGGCTGGGAGCACGCCGCAGGCGGTGGACCGCCGCGGCTTGGGCCGGGCCGCGCACGGGTGAAGGCGCGCACCGGGTTCATCGCCTCCCCCGTTGCACGACGAGCACCGGGCGCACGACTATGGCGTGCACCGTGCGTCCTGGCGCACCCACCCGTGCGCCGGGTCTGCGGTCCCAGGCCGCGGGGGCGTGCGTCGGGTGCACGCCGGCCCGGTGGACCGCGCGGCCTGGCGCACCCTTCCGTGCGCCGGGTTCGCGGTCCCGGGCCGCTGACACGTGCGCCAGGTGCACGCCGGCGCGGTGGACCGCGGCCAGAGATTTGCCCTACGAACAGTACGGCCCCCCCTTTTTCGGCTCCGATCGCGACCTCGCGACCCCGGCGACTGCGGCGACGACCCCGTGGACACGACAACGGCAGCGACAACCTCCCGTTTAACAACGGCGGCGGCGGCCTCCCGTTCGACATCCCGTATCGCCCGCAACACCGACGAACAAAGGAAAACCTCGTACCGAAAAGCATGGAAAACCCGAATCGCTCACCTCGTTTTCGCCGGTAAGGGTGGAAGGAGGAGGATCGTCCCGCTCTCGTCGCCTCGGTTCTTCGCGTCAACCGATGGAGGGGAAAATGCTAGGGTTGGGCTCCTCGCACGCGCTCGGATGGGAACTACGCACTGAAATGAGAAGTGGGAGCAAACCTTACGCCCCCAACCAAAGACGTAAATAATCGCACGAGTGAGAATGGGGGTGGGATTGCGCCCTAAACCCCCCAGATTCGAAACTTAGCGATCGGGTGCGGATCGGGATCCACTTACCTCGAAAAGCGTGCCGATCTCCCGCACACTTTCTGATGCACCCGGGACCGCTGGTTTACCTCGAAAAGCGTGCCGATCGTCCGCACGCTTTTTGATGCACCCGGAACCGCTGGTAACCTTCCGAAATTTATTCTGGGAGATCCCGGGGTCGGAATTCGAATCAGATCGCGCCACCGTTCTCCATTTCGCGAGCTTTAGCACCTAAAAATACCCGCGCGTCCTGATGGTCTGCCCAGAAATTCTCGAATTTCAACCCCTCCTTAATCAACTGAAAAAAAATTCAATTAGGACCTAAAACGGAAATCGTAAGGTCGAGGTACCACCAAATAAAGAAAATAATCCACTGACATAAAAAGATGAAAGGTCCGATCCCAGCAGGATCCCGTCCGATCGCCTCAAAAAGCGTGCCAGCCACTTAGCACGGGTTTCGATGCACCACTCAAAGCAAACGCTTTGACCCCCATTCCGGGAGATCCGTAAATCGGAAACCGAATCCGTTCGCTTTGCCATCCTCCGTTTCTCGAGCTCAATCGCAGAAAAATACTCGCGGTCCAGGCTAGTCCATTGCAGAAAACACAGCGAAAAGTTGTCCTAACAGTCCCGTTAGAAATAAAAAGGGAGGCATACCCGGGCAAGGGGATGCCAGGACTCTACATTCAACATGAGCTCAAGATAACACTCAGGTATGGTTAAGTAAACCATGGTGATTTAAGTTCATTTATAATCATTGGAATCTGGAAATGATTTAAACCCGGTTTAGACTTGGTTTTAGGAACTTGGTTTAACTTACAACTTATTTTAAGTTTGGATTCCGGTACTAGGTTTGTTTTGGATAAAGCTTATCTTGGGAAAATCAGTTTTTACATTGAGTACCGGAACCATACTTTGAGTTCCTCAAACCCGACACAGAATTTTCTGTAAATTGCATTGCGTACCGGAACACAGTCTCGCGTACCGGAACACAATAGAAAAATCTGTGTTTTGCACCATTGAGTACCGGAACACGTTTTGTTGGTACCGATACACAATGCCTTCTCGGGATAAGATTTCTAAACCGACTTTTATCTTTTTCCAAGGGTTATAAATAGATACTTAGGGTTTCTCGATACTTACCGATCAATTCAGAAACACTCGAGAGCAACCCTAGAGGCTGGTTTTTATCGTTCTTCTCTTTCGCCTCTTTTAGGTCAATTCGACGGTTCTTCCAAGATCTATCTTTTGTCGAATTGATCTAGTCTTTGCTTAGAGATTTCTTCTACGGTTCCTCAATGATAATCTAAGCAAAGGATCACCATCGAAGCCAATATTCCTATCGGCTGAATTGCATCATGGATTCGACGTAGCACCGTGGATTCGGTGTGTTGAAAGCGTTTAGTGGATTCGAAACGTGTGCTCGTGGATTCGAGTGGCGTTCATGGATTCGAACGTGTGCAGTGGACGTGCAATCGGTGGAGCGCAAGGTCCGAAGAAGTTGAAGGAGGGGTTGAGTCCGTGGAGTCGGTAATCACCTTGTTATTCTTCTATTCTTAGTGGATTGTTATTGCGTGTTGGTCCCGTGGTTTTTCTCCTAGATTGGAGTTTCCACGTATATCTCGGTGTGCTGTTTTTTTATTTCCGCATTGGTTTTTATTTTGCATTGAGATTTGTTTTTAAGTATTACACCTATTCACCCCCCCTCTAGTTGTTTGAGAGTACCTATTTAGATCAGTGTGGATCCTTAATATATAAAAACCTACAATTGGTATCAGAGCGGGTTTTAGGTTCATCTATCATGTCGGGTGAAAGTGGTAATATTTGAGGAATTAGTAGGTGCTTTACAAACTTATGAGATGATTTTTCCTACTAATCAAATTTCTTCCAAGTCTTCTTCTAAGCTTACAGGCATTGCATTCAAATCAACAAAGGAAGAAGATGGCGAATCGAGCTCCGACGTTGAAATCTCTTTAGCCGAGTTTGAAGAACAATTGGCGCGGATCTTAAAGAAATTTCGTCGGATGTTTTGGAAGAATCGAACCGATGGATCTTCATCCAAGAAACCATCTAAAGGATCATCGGGTTCTAAATCCTCTAAACTCAAAGGCGTTGCAAAACCTTCTAAAGAAAAAGATGATTTCGAAGGGAAAATCCAATGCTATCGATGCAAAGGCTACGACCATATTTCAACGGATTGTCCTTCTAAGAAATCATATAAAAAGAAGGCTTTGCAAGCGAAAACTTGGGACGATTCTATTTCCGATGAATCAACCTCAAGTAAAGAGGAAAAAGTTGTTGCCTTTCATGCCTCTCAAACTCCCTCTTCTAATTTGTGCTTATCATCTTTAGTTACTGGCTCTACTCCTTTGATTTTGTATGAAACATCAACATCCGGCGGAGAGTCATTAATTGAGGGGGAGTCGGACGAAGAAGAACTCGTTGAGGCATACCAACTTCTTGCGGAATCAAAGAGGATGGCCAAGCATATCAAGAAGTTGAGGAAGCAACGACTTGAAGTTCAAGACGAGAATCATGCTTTAAAGAACAAACTTCATGATCTCGAGGAGGAACGAGAGCTTTTATTGGATAATAATAAAATCCTCCAAGAAAAGATAAATCAATCGGAAACGATCGTTAATTCCCACATTAACAAGATTGATTTTCTAGAAAAACAGTTTGAGGAAATTCATGTCACCAACCAAACTTTGACCAAGCAAGTTCATCAACTTAAATCCGACATACAAAGGCTTTCAACCGGTTCCAAGAAATTTGACTGTATATCCGGATTAGGTCAAACAAGCAAGGTTGCTTTGGGATTTAAAAAGAACCAACTGTGAAGGCTTCAAGTTCCACAACTAAATTGAGAGGAAGAACTTGTCACCAATGTGGACTTGAAGGACACTTGATGAAGACGTGCCCGAAAAAGAGAAAGAAAAATTCTTTGGCAACTTCATTTACGGAGCGGACTCAATGGAATCAAAAGACACATCAAGTCAAAGGAGTTCACTCAACCCACCAAAGGTCCGAGCCACAACATCAATCATACAAGTGGATCATTGCGAGGCAAAGACCTAAGGTGGACCAACAGTCAAAGCTATTACCTCCGGGCCACAACGAATCAAGACAACCCAAGATCCGGCGATTTTGGATTCGGAAAGGTGATATCTTTCCTTGTCTTAAGTTCTAAATAGCTTATGACTGTGTGTAATGCTTTGATTGGTTTTTCTTTCATATTTTTTCTTAATCTCTGCATTACATGTTTTCAATGCTTTTTGTTTTTATGTTTTGTTTTTTGAACAAAAGGTTTTTAACGAACAAGTGCATTGAATAAAAAGGCTTTCACGTTCATTCACTCCAATATAATCTTATATGAATTATCAACTTTACTCTATAATCGTAATCTTTGAAGATATTCCATTATAGGAGTTTTTGATAGTTATAAGCATCAAATTTTAGAAATCATGTGTGATCTTAAGATGCTCAATCTATCTCGGTTGTGTGAATTCATTGTGATAAACATGAGACAACCGACTGACTAAAATTTGGGATTTAATTCTTTCACATAAGAGATTGCATATTTTCAAGGGTAATAAATGAGTTGCAAAAGATGTGGAAAGAGTTACATCCGAAATGAGTGTGAAAACTACCACCACATGTTGGAAAGAGCTGCCACCCCGGTCGTCCGGTTTGTGTGTGAAGCTACCACATGTTTTGGATGCTTGATGGTATTTTATGAGGATTTTTTAGTTGAAGCATTCGGAGATTTAAATTCAAAGTTCTTATTTTGAACAATCTCCTGGTTGGTATAAGGTGGGATAGTTAAAAGATGCACAAAGAGCCACCCTTAGGTATTTTAGTGCTTATCTCAATTTGAAAGGGTAGAATTCAAAATTGATGTCATTTGGAAATCTCTGTAAGTCATCTTTGTAAATCCGTTACATCTTGATAGAGTTTGGATCTCAAGATTATTTTTGATGACTTATGTTTGATGAATATAATATGAAAAACGGTTTATAATGGTTTATCTTTGTTTTTCATGATTTACGAGTAAATCTTTTTAATTTTTGTAAAATTAATTGGATTGAATGACATCTATGTGAATTCATTGTTGTTTAAAGCACTTAAATTGATTTCTTGATGGAATACAAATCGATATTTGAAAAGATTTCAAAATTTGGATTTGTTTCAAGAAATTTTTGCTTTTTGGCTCTGGTGTACCGGTACCTGCTTTTTAGTACCGGAACCAAGATTTCGGATTAGAAAACCCAGTCCGGAACCCGAACATGAAATTTTCAGGTTTTCACTTGAGTACCGGTACTCCATGTTTAGTACCGGAACTAAATTTGCAGATCCGGATCAGACAAGTTTTCAATCCGGAACCCGAACGAAGGTTTTTCAGGAATTGCACTGCGTACCGGTACGCGATTTATTAGTACCGGTACTTGATCTGGATTTCTTTATATTCCGGAACTCATAAGGTTTATTTCATCTCTCCTATTTCAAAACCCTCCCTCTCTCTCTCTCTAAAACTTCTCTAAGGGGTTTTTCATCAAGATCAAGAGATTTGTTGCATTGATTTTGATGATTCAAATGAGGACGAGTGACTTCTTACTTCTTGTTTTTGGTTTTTCAGTTTCTTTTCACTTTGTGATAAACAAGAACTTTAATTGTCTTGTAACTAAGAACTTGTCCTTTTAGTATGTTTCTCTTTGTCTGGATTAACTGTTTGACAATTTGTGACAAAAAGGGGGAGAACGGAAATGATGGACATATCATAAAAAGGGGGAGAACATAACAAATATGAGGGGAGAACAGTGAGAACAGTGATGATGCTCAAGATAGGGGGAGATAAAGAAAAGACTTGAGAACAAGAGCCACAAAACAAAAGAGCCGGAAAAACAAAAGAACGAAAAGGAAGACGAATCAAATGTACGATTTTAATTTCTAACAACTAATGTTTGATTTTGTTTGGAGTTTTGTTTTGCAGGAATTACATCACTTTAAGACTCCAAGTCCTAAGTCATAGAGTATGTTCTAGGACTGTTTGGTTCAAATGTAATTTGTATTTATTGGATCTTTCACGCAAAGAAAATCAATGTTTTGGTGATAACATTGAGTTTCAATTTTTTGGTTTAAGATGAGTGACTTGAGCGTTTTATGTATTTTTGGGTTTTGTCACGAAATTGCCAAAGTGGGAGATTGTTACGGCTTTTTGTGTTGGCATATTTCGTAAGTTGAGTCGGAGTCTTAAAGAGATCAAATTGTCAAATCAGCTTTCGAAGACTCTTTGAAGATTCAACATGAGCTCAAGATAACACTCAGGTATGGTTAAGTAAACCATGGTGATTTAAGTTCATTTATAATCATTGGAATCTGGAAATGATTTAAACCCGGTTTAGACTTGGTTTTAGGAACTTGGTTTAACTTACAACTTATTTTAAGTTTGGATTCCGGTACTAGGTTTGTTTTGGATAAAGCTTATCTTGGAAAAATCAGTTTTTACATTGAGTACCGGAACCACACTTTGAGTTCCTCAAACCCGACACAGAATTTTCTGTAATTTGCATTGCGTACCGGAACACAGACTCGCGTACCGGAACACAATAGAAAAATCTGTGTTTTGCACCATTGAGTACCGGAACATGTTTTGTTGGTACCGGTACACAATGCCTTCTCGGGATAAGATTTCTAAACCGACTTTTATCTTTTTCCAATGGTTATAAATAGATACTTAGGGTTTCTCGATACTTACCGATCAATTCAGAAACACTCGAGAGCAACCCTAGAGGCTGGTTTTTATCGTTCTTCTCTTTCGCCTCTTTTAGGTCAATTCGACGGTTCTTCCAAGATCTATCTTTTGTCGAATTGATCTAGTCTTTGCTTAGAGATTTCTTCTACGGTTCCTCAATGATAATCTAAGCAAAGGATCACCATCGAAGCCAATATTCCTATCGGCTGAATTGCGTCGTGGATTTGACGTAGCACCGTGGATTCGGTGTGTTGAAAGCGTTTCGTGGATTCGAAACGTGTGCTCGTGGATTCGAGTGGCGTTCGTGGATTCGAACGTGTGCAGTGGACGTGCAATCGGTGGAGCGCAAGGTCCGAAGAAGTTGAAGGAGGGGTTGAGTCCGTGGAGTCGGTAATCACCTTGTTATTCTTCTATTCTTAGTGGATTGTTATTGCGTGTTGGTCCCGTGGTTTTTCTCCTGGATTGGAGTTTCCACGTATGTCTCGGTGTGCTGTTTTTTTATTTCCGCATTGGTTTTTATTTTGCACTGAGATTTGTTTTTAAGTATTACACCTATTCACCCCCCCTCTAGTTGTTTGATAGTACCTATTTAGATCAGTGTGGATCCTTAATATATAAAAACCTACAATAATGCCCTACCGTGTCCTGAACGCCGACTTGGCAAAATACTCAGCTGAAGGATTCCTATTGGGTACAGGCATCAAAGACGAACAACTGCCGGAGTATGACTCCATCAAAAGGTCCTAGATACCACCCGGACCTGTCTACACTCGAACCATAAAAGGACCCTCACAGTCGTGTATCAACGACGTGGCATCACCACCGTGCATCATCGGCGTGGCACTAGGTCAAACAGACCCTCTATCCATCAGATCCTGTCACAGCGCCATCAGCTCTCTCAGCTCTACAGGCGATATCCAATGAGGTGCTATCGAGGGTGGCGCGGTTCTCCGAACCACGTCAAACGCAATCTCTATCACCCTAACCGGCGACATCATCAACAGCTCAGGTAAAATCATACTCGGGATCTCGTGGCAACAGAGATATTCTTTAGTCCCGGTGCCGTCGTAAGCACCTCTCACACTGTCGCTAAAACCTGTGTGCTCTAACAATCTCAACAACCAAACCTCCTCTCGTCTGCCTCGCAGAAAATCGATGTCCTCTCCCTCCCCAGTCAAAACATCCTGTGGCATTGTGCCAATCATTCTCATGCACATGGTCAAAATACTGACTGCCACAATTACCAATAAGCCTGCCGGTATAACTCGCGACCTCAACTGCATTGGACATGATCCAAAAGCTTCCCCCACATGCACCACACCATCAGGAACCTATACCTCTAGTGCACGTGGTAACAAATCTGCCTCTAGTCCAGACAGAAAGGTCAAATACACCAATTCAGACTGCTGTAAAGAAATCATGCCGGTGACAACCCGGTCCGCTGCTGTGGCGCCCTCCAACCGGGCGGCACAGACCCAACCACTCGATGCAGGAGGTCGTCGGTCAGTCTGCCTCGACGTTAATGTCCAGTCTATCAGGAAATATCTAGACCATCCACTTAGGGAGCACGACCTCTGTCTCTGCTCACACTGGGGTGACAAATGCGGTCCTCCGTAGACAACTAATCCATGCTACCACCGCGCCACTCCGATGTAGATGGTGATACTGCCATCGGGGTCCACCCGATCTCTGGCGTCTTAGAAATCCACTACTCTGGAAAAAGAAATCAAAAATGCCTCTGCCGGCCGATCTGTCCTCCATCACCCGGCGCCAAGCACCAATATCCAGAACTCACCTCTGGCGACGGATCCCTATCCAAAGGAACTGCAGCGCCACGCTCCATACACAATGCCTACTCCATCGAGGCGTCAATAATCCATAACGGAGGGACCAACTAAACTGAAAGGTATCCTGGCGCAATCCACTCCCAGTCACACATATCTTGTGCGCCTCGTCCCTCTAACATGGAGCGCGTGGTTCAACAACTGCAAAACTCTCTAGCACAGGGAGGCTCTCAATTGATTACTCCATCACCACCAACCACGACTCTGCCTCCAAAGACTCCAAACTCAAACTTACGAGTCGGGGTGGTTCAACTGCGAAATCTGGCTCACACAATCAAACATACCCCACAGCTCCTCTGCTGTCAACTATCCACCCTGCCTCGGTGCCTCGGCACTAAACGTTGGCACGGAGGGGGTTACTCTCTCCATCGGTGCCACTGGTACAACTGAAGATGCCACTGCAACAATAACAAACATCAGGACACAACAACCAATCGACCCAATCCAGCGAGAGTCTAAGACATGTCATCCATACCATAGCATTATGTTGTCTGCAGCCAACATAATCGCTTTGGAGAATAAACATGCCAATCACTCATCCCGTCTTTTGGGAGAGGTATAAAACTCGATCAGGACTCTCGCTAAAAGTCACGACTCTCACGTAGTCATCCTAATGTCCAACCACAAGCCTAGGGTTCCTAAGTCCACAATGACCTACAACCTAGGCTCTGATACCACTCTAATCTGTCACGCCCCGGGGTCGAAACTGCGACCCGGGCTCGCCAACAGATCCGCCGCCCATACGGGAAGCTCCGTATAGACGTAGCGACTACCTGCAAAAGATCATCTACACTAACAGATATCAGAGCTGAAAAGTAAAAGCTGAATTAAAATAAATACAACTCCCAATATAATACAACAAGTCCTCACCAAAAGTACATAAGTCTCTCAAAAGTGGAAGAAAAGTACAACTTTAATCCTCACTACAAAGGTCTCTCAACAAGAAACTCTCAAAAATATAAGAAGGGTACATCTACTCTCTGGATGACGACTGGTAGGGATCTTGTCACGCCCCGGGGGTTTTGTTTTAGCGGAAACGATTCATAGAAAAGTCAACATTTGACGTGTAAAATTTTTTTGTTGTAAAAGCGAAACCCCTCTCCCCCGGCGCATGCCCAGACCCGCCACACATACAGGGTCACTCTGCAAACGGACAGAGTCTCCCCTGTATGTGCACGGCGTAGCATTCAGTACATGTTCAAACATACGCAACCTTTCAATCAGAACAATTATTAACATACAACCAGCATTCTAACTTATCTAAAATATATGGCCGTTCAACTTGGAAAGGATAAATCCACAGTTTTATAAAGAGCGCCTACCCGGTGCTTATGTTTTGAAAGCGAGTTTCGAAATCAGCATAAAACCACAAGGTTTTGAAAGCGGTGCCCACCCGACACCAAGTTTTGAAATCCCTTTTTGAAATCCATAAATCCACAGGGTTTTGAAACCAGTGCCCACACGACACTTCTATTTTAAAAAAACGGTTTTCGCAATCTTTACTTTTTCTTTTACTTTTTTTTTTTTCATTTTCAAATGGCCAATAACATTCAAAGAGGAGAGTAATGCATAAGAGGATAACTAATAACAACTCATACCGACATCCATGCCGACCCCACGAGGGTATCGAGAACCTCTCACATAACCACAATGTAAATGAAATGCTAGAAAGAAAAGGAGATACAGTCCAGGGTCCCCAGCGACCCAGCTGCTCCTGCCCCGTCCTCGCCACCGCCTATGTCTCCCCCGTCTGAACCCTGTCACAAAGTGGGAAGTCAGTGACGTAAAAGTAGTAGAGCAGGAGAATATAGTAAAACAAACCGTGAAGACAGCCGGAGCAACCACCCCCCCCCCCCCCCCCCCCAACGGAGGAAGGGCAACCTGTACACCTGTATCCTGTAATACCCGGACACGTCGGACAACTAAACCGACGGCCCATACCGTACCTGCAGAAACCCGACCACGTCGGACAACTAAACCGACGGGTCGCACCGCTCGCACCTCGGCGCCTCAACCCCACCACTAATAAGGGGCCCCACTACGTCACCTCGTGGGTATACACGGGTCAGAGACCACTTTTCCGGAAAAGCGCACCCTTTGCGGTGGCCAAACCGCGGGTGCGCGTGTGGCAACCTCGAGCCAAGTAACCGTAACCACCATCATGTCAGCATCATAATATGAATAACAAAAGTAATGCGGTAAAGTGCATAATTGAAAAACAAGGTAATAATACGCGCACTCGACGGTGGCCCGCCGACATATAGTGATTAAAAAGAGAACAACCAACGGTAACTAACGCTAAACGCTATAGGGAACTCACTAACATGCATAAGTTATCGCCCATCGTCGTTTAACCCCAGTACACTAAGAATGGACCCCGTCCCATACGATAGAATTTAGAGACTAGGACAAGGTAAATACAACCCACCTGTTACTTGTAGCGGTTAAGGTTCGACTTTCCTCGCGTCCCGACACGCTCGTCCGGCTCACACACCTGCCGCACGGGAAAATCGGCACTCAGATTTTAAGGAAATTTAAAGAAGACGAGAACCCGACCCTCCGTCTAACCCGGTTCGCGGCACCCCGCCCGCGCGCGAGACCGCACGCGTGCCCAGCCCCGTGCGGGTCACCCCCCCCCGCACGCAGGGCTGGGTGCAGGCCCGGCCCCGTGCGGGTCACCCCCAGCACGTGCGGCTCACCCCCGCACCGTGCGGGTCACCCCCCGCACGCGGGGCTGGGCGCGAGCCTAGCCCCGTGCGGGTCACCCCCGCACGTGCGGCTCACCCCCGCACCGTGCGGGTCACCCCCGCACGCGGGGCTGGGCGCGAGCCTAGCCCCGTGCGGGTCACCCCCGCACGTGCGGCTCACCCCCGCACCGTGCGGGTCACCCCCGTACGCGGGGCTGGGCGTGAGCCTAGCCCCGTGCGGGTCACCCCCGCACGCAGGGCTGGGCGCGGGCCCGGCCCCGTGCGGGTCACCCCCGCACGCGCGGCTCACCCCCGCACCGTGCGGGTCACCCCCGCACGCGGGGCTGGGCGTGAGCCTAGCCCCGTGCGGGTCACCCCCGCACGCGCGGCTCACCCCCGCACCATGCGGGTCACCCCCGCACGCGGGGCTGGGCGTGAGCCTAGCCCCGTGCGGGTCACCCCCGCACGTGCGGCTCACCCCCGCACCGTGCGGGTCACCCCCCGCACGCGGGGCTGGGCGTGAGCCTAGCCCCGTGCGGGTCACGGGAACGCCGACCAGGGGAGGGGAGGTGGTCTTCGCACATGCGGCGGATTCCGGAGAATCCGTCGCCTGCGCCATCCCCTTGCCGATTCGGATAATCAAGAATCCAAAAGAAACTAAAAGAAAACCTCCGTCTCACCTCGGTTTCGACGACGATGATTGGGAAGGGAGGGATCGTCTCACGCTCGCTTGCCAAGTTCCGTGGGGAGGGGGATCGTCCTTTCCTTCTCCTTGGTTCCGTACCGTCTCGCAGGAAAACGGGGTTCTTCTCCCACGCGCTCCGATGGGGAACTTGCGTTGTGCGGGACGAGCAGAGTGGGAAAAAGGGAAAACCTAAGTCTTCGCACACAAAATTGAACCAGACGGTCTAAGCGGGGCGGGGAAAAATAAAGGAGGACCTAAATCCCCAAATAAAAGAAATCGAGTCCGAACCTGATTTACCTCGAAAGCGTGCAAAACGCCCGAACCGCTAAGCGATCTTCCGGAATTTATTCCGGGAGATTCCGGAGTCGGAATCCAAAACCGATCGCGCCGCCGGTTTTCGTTTCGCGAGCTTTATTATCCAAAAATTACCCGCGAGCCCCGACGGTCTGCCAAGAACGAAGGAAAAAGAAACACACCCCGGACCCCTTAGTCTGAAAAGGTTTCCGTAAAAACGATGAAGGGACCCAAAAAGGAAAAGTAAACTCGCGGTTATTACACCACTCACCTCTAAAAACGAGTTTCGTCCTCGAAACTTAAACCCGGGTGGTGGTGAAAAGGTCGGGGTAGTACTCCCTCATTCTAGATTCCAGCTCCCAAGTTGCTTCTCGCTCCTCGTGGTTGCCCCAGTGTACCTTCACGTATGGGATAGCTCGGTTCCGCAACGACTTGGTCTCCCTTGCCAGGATCCTCACCGGGGTTTCTTCGAAGCTTAGGTCCTCCTTCAGTTCGAGTGTAGAAGCATCCAGGACGTGTGAGGGGTCGGAGAGGTACTTCCGGAGCATCGAGACGTGGAAGACGTCGTGGACTCGGTCGAGGTTCGGTGGTAGGGCAAGGCGGTACGCAACCGGGCCGACCCGCTCCAAAATCTCAAACGGCCCCACAAACCGTGGGCTCAGCTTGCCCCTCAGCCCGAACCGCTTTACTCCTCTGGACGGCGAGACCCGCAAGAAAACGTGCTCTCCTACTTGGAATTCTAAGTCGCGGCGCCTGTGGTCCGCGTAGCTCTTCTGGCGACTCTGGGCGGTCAGCAGGCGCTGTCGGATGAGGCGAACCTTCTCTTCCGTTTCCTCCACTAAATCGGGCCCCAAGAATTTTCGTTCTCCCAGATCGTCCCAACAAATCGGGGACCGGCAGCGTCTCCCATATAAGGCCTCGTAGGGCGCCATCTGGATGCTGGCCTGGTAGCTGTTGTTGTAGGCGAATTCCACGAGAGGTAGATAGCGTGACCACCCGATCCCCCAATCTAGTACGCAGGCGCGAAGCAGGTCTTCGAGGGTTTGTATCACACGCTCCGACTGTCCGTCCGTCTGAGGGTGGAAGGCTGTGCTGAACTGTAGTTTGGTTCCCATGGCCCGCTGAAGGCTCTGCCAAAATTTCGAGACAAAGCGCGTGTCTCTGTCCGAGGTGATCGATGCCGGCACTCCATGTAATCTCACGATCTCGCTGATATAAGCTTGGGCTAACCGTTCTCGGGTCCAGGTCGTATGAATTGGCAGAAAGTGTGCTGACTTCGTTAACCGGTCGACTACGACCCAAATTGCGTCGTGGCCCTGTGGTGAACGTGGGAAGCCCGTGACAAAGTCCATGGTGATTTGATCCCACTTCCATTCTGGTACCGGTAGAGGTTGTAGCTTCCCTGCTGGCCGCTGATGCTCGACCTTTATCCGTTGGCACACTAGGCAATGAGCTACATGTCGAGTGACGTCCCCCTTCAAGTTGGGCCACCAGTAGGTCTGTTTGAGGTCCCTGTACATCTTCGTGCCCCCTGGATGTGCCGCATAAGGGGCCCGGTGTGCCTCTTTCAAAATTTCCTCCTTCAACTCCGGCGAATCCGGCACGCAGATCCGTCTGCGGAACCGTAGGGTGCCGTCGTCTTCCACTGCAAAGTCGCTCTCTTGGTCCAGGGGGATCTTGTCTCGTACGCGCTGCAAGTGTGGGTCGGTTTGTTGCCTCTCCCGGATCTTCTCAAGTAGCGTTGGTTTGACCACCAGGGTTAGGAGTTGCCTAACCGTGCCTGTCGGCACCACTTCCAACTGCATTCGTGCGAACTCCGCTATCAAATGGTTTTGCTCCGTTATCGCGCTCCTGGACGCCCCGTCTTGGCGCCCTTTCCTGCTCAAGGCGTCCGCCACCACGTTCGCCTTTCCGGGGTGGTATTGAATCGTCAAGTCGTAGTCCTTCAACAACTCCAGCCACCGCCTCTGCCGCAAGTTTAATTCTTTTTGGGTAAAGATATACTTAAGACTTTGATGATCCGAGAAGACGTTACAGTGAACTCCAAAGAGGTAGTGCCTCCACTGTTTTAAAACGAAGACTACTGCGGCCAGTTCCAAGTCGTGTATCGGGTAGTTCTTCTCGTAGTCCTTCAGTTGCCTGGACGCGTAGGCAATCACTTTCCCCTGTTGCATCAGAACACCACCCAGACCGATCCTGGATGCGTCGCAGTACACTTCGTAATCTTCCCCGGGTGTCGGCAGCACAAGTATTGGTGCCCTGGTTAGCCTCCTTTTGAGTTCCTCAAAACTCTCCTGGCATTTGGCCGTCCATATGAACTTCTCCCCTTTTCTGGTCAACCGATTCAATGGGGTAGCGATCTTCGCGAAACCCTCTACGAAACGCCTGTAATATCCTGCCAGTCCTAGGAAACTGCGGACCTCTGTCACCGTCGTCGGCGGCTGCCAGTCGACCACGGACTCCACCTTCTTCGGATCCACGGCTATCCCTTGTGCCGAGATCACATGTCCTAGGAAGCCGACTTCGCGTAGCCAGAACTCGCACTTCTTGAGTTTAGCGAACAGCTCCTGTTCCCTGAGAGTTTGGAGGATTGCTTGCAAATGGCCCTCGTGTTCCTTGTCGGTAGTGGAATAGACCAGGATGTCGTCGATGAAAACCACCACGAACCGATCCAGGAAGGGTCTGAAGATCCGGTTCATCATGTCCATGAAGACTGCGGGGGCGTTCGTGAGTCCGAAAGGCATGACCGTGAACTCGTAGTGGCCATACCGGGTCCGGAAAGCGGTCTTCGGAATGTCTTTGTCCCGAACTCGGAGTTGGTGGTAGCCTGATTGCAAATCGATCTTGGAGAAGACCGTCGCCCCTTTCAGCTGGTCGAAGAGGTCGTCTATTCTGGGCAGGGGGTACTTATTTTTCACTGTGACTTTGTTTATTCCTCTGTAATCGATGCAGAGACGCAGGCTTCCGTCTTTCTTCCGCACAAAGAGTACCGGTGCGCCCCAGGGTGACACACTCGGTCTTATGAACCCTTTATCCAGGAGGTCTTCCAGTTGTGCTTTAAGCTCCTTTAGTTCTGCGAAGGCCATTCGGTAAGGTGCCTTCGAAATAGGCTGCGTGCCCGGTAGTAGTTCGATGGGGAACTCCACCTCCCGTTCAGGGGGCATCCCAGGCAATTCCGTGGGAAAAAACGTCGGGGAAGTCCCTCACTATTGGGATATCGGCGAGCGCCGTCGGGGGTCGGGTAGCCAAATCCACCGATGCTAAGTAGGCCACGCAACCACCCTCCACCAGTCTTCTGGCCCGTGCCGCTGAGATAATCGCCGGGAAGGAGATGCTCTTGCCCATCATGTACACATGGTCAGGGAAACCCGGTTCTTGTAAACGCAACTGTCGCTTGTCGCAATCGATGAGTGCTGGTACCTCGTGAGCAGTTCATGCCCAGTACCACGTCGTACTCCTTCAGGGGGATTACCACCAGATCCCAAGGGCATGCCAGCCGCCCTAGCTTAATCGGGCAGGCGGTCACAACGCTGACCGCCTCCAAGGTCCCTCCCGCCGTTCTACCACCAAGGAAAATTGGAGGGTGTCTCCTCGAGACCATACAAAACACGAAGTCACGGGAAATAAAGAGTGTGTTGCTCCCGTTGTCGAAAAGAGTTCTTGCACGGGAATTAGAAACGGAAGTAGTACCTTCAAGGTGTGTCCTCCGGCGGATCTGCCTCCTGGCGGGTCATTGAGAAGACTCTCCCGCCTGGTTGTGGCCGCCTGTCCTCCTCGGGCCCGTGGTGCAGGGGGTCTATATGCCGACGTCATAGGAGCCTTCCCCCGCCCAGAGAGCTGTGGCGTGGGCGTGGAAGCTGCAGAGGACGCAGATCCCCGCCTAAGGGGCAGTTGCGGCGGAAGTGCCCCCGCTTGCCGCACCTGAAAGCAGTGGTCGCCTCTTTGGGGGCACTCTCCCGGAATGTGCCCTCCCCCGCATATGACACAAGGCCTATTTCCCCGGCCTCTTGCCCTCCAGCTGGCGCGCATTCCGGGACCCCGCCTGTGGTCTCCACCGTTTGGGGGCCCCGCCCCCACTCCAAGATCCTCCCCCCGAGTTCTGGTGTTGCCGCTTCCGGTCCTCCATCGCGTCGAGTTCTCCCTCCTGGCGCGGGTGACCGCAAAGCCACGTTCCACCGTAGTGGCTCTGTCGACCACTTTCTGGAAGGTGTGCAGTTCAGCTGCTTGTACTACCTCGAAGATATTGCTCCGCAGGCCATCCACGAAAAGTTGCGCCTTGTGAGCCTCGTCCCTTATGACGAACGGACGCAGTTTGCTGTCGGACGAACTCCCCCGCTGGTACTCCATGACCGTCCGGTTCCGCCCTGCTGGATGTGGTTCAAGTCATCCTCCAGCTTCTTCTTTACACTGTTGGTGAAGAAGGCCCCGAACAGCTCCTGCTTGAAGGTTGTCCAGGACGGAAGTGCGGTACCCTTAGCAGGATCGGGGCGTAACCGTCTTCCACCACAAGCGGGCGTTCCCCTCCAAGCAGTGGACTGCTAGGGGAACCCGCTCGTCATCCTCCATGAGTAGGTCTTCGAAAGTTTCTCCATCGACCCCACCCATTCTTCTCGACGACCCACGGATCGGTCGTGTCCCCTTCGAACCGTGGGGGGGTCGTATTTCTTGAAGTCTTTCATGTTGGCCCGCACCCGATCCCGCTCAGTCATCACAACCGTCCCCTCCCTCGCGGCGGCGGCAGCCACGGCAGGGGCAGGGTGACTACAGTCTCCTCCAGAGTAACCCTGCTGGTTGTCCCCGGCGCCGGTCCCGTAGCCAGCCGCCGGCGGTGGTGCTTGTCGGTGGTGCCAGCCGGCCGGTGCTGTCGACCCTTTGGGGGGAACCGGGGTGACCGTCACCGTTGCGGCCTGCTGCTGTTGCGTCAACTGCGCACTGCTCGTGCGTTGGCCAGATTCCCGGCCATCTCCCGCAATTGCTTGCCAGCAGAGCTGGTTCTCCGCGCCGTCGACTCGTCGCGTCTGCCTCTGCGTCCCCGGCCGATGACCTAGTACGGGCCATGTCTGTCACAAATCACGAGAGTCATCTTTAGGCTACCCTACTAACAACAACCAAAAAGTGAGAGAAAGGACTCAACATTTTCCCTCCCCCCCTCGGTCACTCACGTTCTACCTCCTATGCCCTACCCATTTCATTTATGTGTAGGCCAGTGAGGTGTTCCCACGGATGTCGGCATTAACTGTTGTGATTGAAAGAATTCTCTGATACCATTTAATCTGTCACGCCCCGGGGGTTTTGTTTTAGCGGAAACGATTCATAGAAAAGTCAACATTTGACGTGTAAAAATTTTTTTGTTGTAAAAGCGAAACCCCTCTCCCCGGCGCATGCCCAGACCCGCCACACATACAGGGTCACTCTGCAAACGGACAGAGTCTCCCCTGTATGTGCACGGCGTAGCATTCAGTACATGTTCAAACATACGCAACCTTTCAATCAGAACAATTATTAACATACAACCAGCATTCTAACTTATCTAAAATATATGGCCGTTCAACTTGGAAAGGATAAATCCACAGTTTTATAAAGAGCGCCTACCCGGTGCTTATGTTTTGAAAGCGAGTTTCGAAATCAGCATAAAACCACAAGGTTTTGAAAGCGGTGCCCACCCGACACCAAGTTTTGAAATCCCTTTTTGAAATCCATAAATCCACAGGGTTTTGAAACCAGTGCCCACACGACACTTCTATTTTAAAAACGGTTTTCGCAATCTTTACTTTTTCTTTTACTTTTTTTTTTTTTCATTTTCAAATGGCCAATAACATTCAAAGAGGAGAGTAATGCATAAGAGGATAACTAATAACAACTCATACCGACATCCATGCCGACCCCACGAGGGTATCGAGAACCTCTCACATAACCACAATGTAAATGAAATGCTAGAAAGAAAAGGAAATACAGTCCAGGGTCCCCAGCGACCCAGCTGCTCCTGCCCCGTCCTCGCCACCGCCTATGTCTCCCCCCGTCTGAACCCTGTCACAAAGTGGGAAGTCAGTGACGTAAAAGTAGTAGAGCAGGAGAATATAATAAAACAAACCGTGAAGACAGCCGGAGCAACCACCCCCCCCCCCCCCCAAGGAGGAAGGGCAACCTGTACACCTGTATCCTGTAATACCCGGACACGTCGGACAACTAAACCGACGGCCCATACCGTACCTGCAGAAACCCGACCACGTCGGACAACTAAACCGACGGGTCGCACCGCTCGCACCTCGGCGCCTCAACCCCACCACTAATAAGGGGCCCCACTACGTCACCTCGTGGGTATACACGGGTCAGAGACCACTTTTCCGGAAAAGCGCACCCTTTGCGGTGGCCAAACCGCGGGTGCGCGTGTGGCAACCTCGAGCCAAGTAACCGTAACCACCATCATGTCAGCATCATAATATGAATAACAAAAGTAATGCGGTAAAGTGCATAATTGAAAAACAAGGTAATAATACGCGCACTCGACGGTGGCCCGCCGACATATAGTGATTAAAAAGAGAACAACCAACGGTAACTAACGCTAAACGCTATAGGGAACTCACTAACATGCATAAGTTATCGCCCATCGTCGTTTAACCCCAGTACACTAAGAATGGACCCCGTCCCATACGATAGAATTTAGAGACTAGGACAAGGTAAATACAACCCACCTGTTACTTGTAGCGGTTAAGGTTCGACTTTCCTCGCGTCCCGACACGCTCGTCCGGCTCACACACCTGCCGCACGGGAAAATCGGCACTTAGATTTTAAGGAATTTAAAGAAGACGAGAACCCGACCCTCCGTCTAACCCGGTTCGCGGCACCCCCCCCGCGCGCGAGACCGCACGCGTGCCCAGCCCCGTGCGGGTCACCCCCCCCGCACGCAGGCTGGGTGCAGGCCCGGCCCCGTGCGGGTCACCCCCGCACGTGCGGCTCACCCCCGCACCGTGCGGGTCACCCCCGCACGCGGGCTGGGCGCGAGCCTAGCCCCGTGCGGGTCACCCCCGCACGTGCGGCTCACCCCCGCACCGTGCGGGTCACCCCCGCACGCGGGGCTGGGCGCGAGCCTAGCCCCGTGCGGGTCACCCCCGCGTGCGGCTCACCCCCGCACCGTGCGGGTCACCCCCGTACGCGGGCTGGCGTGAGCCTAGCCCCGTGCGGGTCACCCCCGCACGCAGGGCTGGGCGCGGGCCCGGCCCCGTGCGGGTCACCCCCGCACGGCGCGCTCACCCCCGCACCGTGCGGGTCACCCCCGCACGCGGGCTGGGCGTGAGCCTAGCCCCGTGCGGGCACCCCCGCACGCGCGGCTCACCCCCGCACCGTGGCGGTCACCCCCGCACGCGGGCTGGGCGTGAGCTACCCCGTGCGGGTCACCCCCGCACGTGCGCTCACCCCCGCACCGTGCGGTCCCCCCCGCCGCGGGGCTGGGCGTGAGCCTAGCCCCGTGCGGGTCACGGGAACGCCGACCTGGGGAGGGGAGGTGGTCTTCGCACATGCGGCGGATTCCGGAGAATCCGTCGCCTGTGCCATCCCCTTGCCGATTCGGATAATCAAGAATCCAAAAGAAACTAAAGAAAACCTCCGTCTCACCTCGGTTTCGACGACGATGATTGGGAAGGGAGGGATCGTCTCACGCTCGCTTGCCAAGTTCCGTGGGGAGGGGGATCCTTTCCTTCTCCTTGGTTCCGTACCGTCTCGCAGGAAAACGGGGTTCTTCTCCCACGCGCTCCGATGGGGAACTTGCGTTGTGCGGGACGAGCAGAGTGGGAAAAAGGGAAAACCTAAGTCTTCGCACACAAAATTGAACCAGACGGTCTAAGCGGGGCGGGGAAAAATAAAGGAGGACCTAAATCCCCAAATAAAAGAAATCGAGTCCGAACCTGATTTACCTCGAAAAGCGTGCAAAACGCCCGACCGCTAAGCGATCTTCCGGAATTTATTCCGGGAGATTCCGGAGTCGGAATCCAAAACCGATCGCGCCGCCGGTTTTCGTTTCGCGAGCTTTATTATCCAAAAATTACCGCGAGCCCCGACGGTCTGCCAAGAACGAAGGAAAAAGAATCACACCCCGGACCCCTTAGTCGGAAAAGGTTTCCGTAAAAACGATGAAGGGACCCAAAAGGAAAAGTAAACTCGCGGTTATTACAGATCTAGCTCGCGACCTCCCCTCGCCTCGTCATAAGGATCAGCCCAGGATCAACAGGAACAGGAGTAGAAGTCCCTGGGGAAAAGACACCACGACGGTGTGAGAACTACTTCCCACAGTAGTTCTCAGCGGGTGCCGCCAACAAGCCCGACGGTCTACCCACTAAGTCTACTAGAGGCATAAAGTAATAACGTAATACTGAATGAAAGAGCTGGAAAGGAAAACTCTACAACTACTATGCCCCTATCTAGATGCTCAAAAAGTGGAACAGATGGAAACATGATGCATCTACTAACCCTCAAGTATAGTCACCCAATCTACACTGGCTGCCTCCCTCGGGTCGAGTCAACACCTGCGCCTACACTGCCGTTCATCCACGTAGGACCGGACTGACGTAGGGCGTCCGTGACTGCCAAAACTGGCCCAGCCAGAGGGACTGCGTCGACAAGATCGCGATACAAAAGTACAAATCCACCCTGGGGCGTGGCTCTTGAGGGGCGCGACCCCCACCGAGGAAAAGATATCCGCGCACTCTGTCGCTCAGGTGGCACTGCAGGCTATAGTCCAAAATCCCGCTCACGCTCTGAACGGAAAACTCAAATCCTCAATCATCTCGCACACGTCGGAGCACTCTCGACGACCAGCTGATCAGCTCTCACGAACAGAGACACTAGCCTCTCCAATAACTCACCCACAAAACACACTGGCTGGAGATACTCACAGCCAGGATCGACCCACAACTCAGGGCTAACAAAACTGGTCGGACAACACTCACGACCCGGCACCCACCGTCAACCCCACGGTTCCCAACAACACACACCGGAAGATACTCGCCGGCCCGGGCCACCGTCAACACAACGGCTCCCCCCGACAAAACATCAAACTCACAGAAGACACCAACTAGGCCCGAAAGTTCCGGTAGACCAACACCTACAACCCTACATAAGAACAGGTTCCAGGCTCTCCCCCCGTGGCTTTTGTCCCGACAAAGGACGGCCCCTAGAACCCAGACCACTCGAATCCTTTCGAGTGGGAGAATTACAGGAAAAAAGGTGACATTTGTACTGAAAACCCATTTTCAATCAACCCACGCAGGGCGAGGACTAAAATA
>CM055061.1:27370580-27430903 GCA_029204045.2 Tillandsia leiboldiana
TCCACGCAAAAGTCGCTCTCTTGGTCCCACAGGGGGATCTTGTCTCGTACGCGCTGCAAGTGTGGGTCGGTTTGTTGCCTCTCCCGGATCTTATCAAGTAGCGTTGGTTTGACACCAGGGTTAGGAGTTGCCTAACCGTGCCTGTCGGCACACTTCCAACTGCATTCGTGCGAACTCCGCTATCAAATGGTTTTGCTCCGTTATCGCGCTCCTGGACGCCCGTCTTGGCGCCCTTTCCTGCTCAAGGCGTCCGCCACCACGTTCGCCTTTCCGGGGTGGTATTGAATCGTCAAGTCGTAGCCTTCAACAACTCCAGCCACCGCCTCTGCCGCAAGTTTAATTCTTTTTGGGTAAAGATATACTTAAGACTTTGATGATCCGAGAAGACGTTACAGTGAACTCCAAAGAGGTAGTGCCCTCCACTGTTTTAAAACGAAGACTACTGCGGCCAGTTCCAAGTCGTGTATCGGGTAGTTCTTCTCGTAGTCTTCAGTGCCTGGACGCGTAGGCAATCACTTTCCCCCTGTTGCATCAGAACACCACCCAGACCGATCCTGGATGCGTCGCAGTACACTTCGTAATCTTCCCCGGGTGTCGGCAGCACAAGTATTGGTGCCCCTGGTTAGCCTCCTTTTGAGTTCCTCAAACCTCCTGGCATTTGGCCGTCCATATGAACTTCTCCCCTTTTCTGGTCAACCGATTCAATGGTGTAGCGATCTTCGCGAAACCCCTACGAAACGCCTGTAATATCCTGCCAGTCCTAGGAAACTGCGGACCTCTGTCACCGTCGTCGGCGGCTGCCAGTCGACCACGGACTCCACCTTCTTCGGATCCCGGCTATCCCTTGTGCCGAGATCACATGTCCTAGGAAGCCGACTTCGCGTAGCCAGAACTCGCACTTCTTGAGTTTAGCGAACAGCTCCTGTTCCCTGAGAGTTTGGAGGATTGCTTTGCAAATGGCCCTCGTGTTCCTTGTCGGTAGTGGAATAGACCAGGATGTCGTCGATGAAAACCACCACGAACCGATCCAGGAAGGGTCTGAAGATCCGGTTCATCATGTCCATGAAGACTGCGGGGGCGTTCGTTGAGTCCGAAAGGCATGACCGTGAACTCGTAGTGGCCATACCGGGTCCGGAAAGCGGTCTTTCGGAATGTCTTTGTCCCGAACTCGGAGTTGGTGGTAGCCTGATTGCAAATCGATCTTGGAGAAGACCGTCGCCCCTTTCAGCTGGTCGAAGAGGTCGTCTATTCTGGGCAGGGGGTACTTATTTTTCACTGTGACTTTGTTTATTCCTCTGTAATCGATGCAGAGACGCAGGCTTCCGTCTTTCTTCCGCACAAAGAGTACCGGTGCGCCCCAGGGTGACACACTCGGTTATGAACCCTTTATCCAGGAGGTCTTCAGTTGTGCTTTAAGCTCCTTTAGTTCTGCGAAGGCCATTCGGTAAGGTGCCTTCGAAATAGGCTGCGTGCCCGGTAGTAGTTCGATGGGAACTCCACCTCCGTTCAGGGGGCATCCCAGGCAATTCCGTGGGAAAAACGTCGGGGAAGTCCCTCACTATTGGGATATCGGCGAGCGCCGTCGGGGGTCGGGTAGCCAAATCCACCGATGCTAAGTAGGCCACGCAACCACCCTCCACCAGTCTTCTGGCCCGTGCCGCTGAGAAATCGGCGGGAGGAGATGCTCTTGCCCATCATGTACACATGGTCAGGGAAACCCGGTTCTTGTAAACGCAACTGTCGCTTGTCGCAATCGATGAGTGCCTGTACCCTCGTGAGCCAGTTCATGCCCAGTACCACGTCGTACTCCTTCAGGGGGATTACCACCAGATCCCAAGGGCATGCCAGCCGCCATAAGCTAATCGGGCAGGCGGTCACAACGCTGACCGCCTCCAAGGTCCCTCCCGCCGTTCGTACCACCAAGGAAAATTGGAGGGGTGTCTCCTCGAGACCATACAAAAAACACGAAGTCACGGACCTAAAAGAGTGTGTTTGCTCCGGTGTCGAAAAGAGTCTGCACGGGAATTAGAAACGGAAGTAGTACCTTCAAGTGTGTCCTCCGGCGGATCTGCCTCCTGGCGGGTCATTGTAGAAGACTCTCCCGCCTGGTTGTGGCCGCCTGTCCCTCCTCGGGCCGGGGTGCAGGGGGTCCTATATGCCGACGTCATAGAGCCTTCCCCCGCCCAGAGAGCTGTGGCGTGGGCGTGGAAGCTGCAGAGGACGCAGATCCCCGCTTAGGGGCAGTTGCGGCGGAAGTGCCCCCGCTTGCCGCACTGAAGCAGTGGTGCGCCTCTTTGGGGGCACTCTCCCGGAATGTGCCCTCCCCCGCATATGACACAAGGCCTATTCCCCGGCCTCTGCCCCTCCAGCTGGCGCGCTCCGGGACCCCGCCTGTGGTCTCCACCGTTTGGGGGCCCCGCCCCCACTCCAAGAGCCTCCCCCCGAGTTCTGGTGTTGCCGCTTCCGGTCCTCCAATCGCGTCGAGTTCTCCCTCCTGGCGCGGGTGACCGCAAAGCCACGTTCCACCGTAGTGGCTCTGTCGACCACTTTCTGGAAGGTGTGCAGTTCAGCTGCTTGTACTACCTCGAAGATATTGCTCCGCAGGCCATCCACGAAAAGTTGCGCCTTGTGAGCCTCGTCCCTTATGACGAACGGGACGCAGTTTGCTAGTCGGACGAACTCCCGCTGGTACTCCATGACCGTCCGGTTCCCCTGCTGGATGTGGTTCAAGTCATCCTCCAGCTTCTTCTTTACACTGTTGGTGAAGAAGGCCCCGAACAGCTCCTGCTTGAAGGTTGTCCAGGACGGAAGTGCGGTACCCTTAGCAGGATCGGGGCGTACCGTCTTCCACCACAAGCGGGCGTTCCCCTCCAAGCAGTGGACTGCTAGGGGAACCCGCTCGTCATCCTCCATGAGTAGGTCTTCGAAAAGTTTCTCCATCGACCCCACCCATTTCTCGACGACCCACGGATCGGTCGTGTCCCCTTCGAACGTGGGTGGGTCGTATTTCTTGAAGTCTTTCAGGTTGGCCCGCACCCGATCCGCTCAGTCATCACAAACCGTCCCCTCCCTCGCGGCGGCGGCAGCCACGGCAGGGGCAGGTGTGACTACAGTCTCCTCCAGAGTAACCCTGCTGGTTGTCCCCGGCGCCGGTCCCGTAGCCGCCGCCGGCGGTGGTGCTGTCGGTGGTGCCGCGGCCGGTGCTGTCGACCCTTGTGGGGGAACCGGGGTGACCGTCACCGTTGCGGCCTGCTGCTGTTGCGTCAACTGACGCACGTGCTCAGTGAGGTTGGCCAGATTCCCTGCCATCTCCCGCAATTGCTGCCGCAGGAGCTGGTTCTCCGCGGCCGTCGACGTCGTCGCGTCTGCCTCTGCGTCCCCGGCCGATGACCTAGTACGGGCCATGTCTGTCACAAATCACGAGAGTCATCTTTAGGTTACCCTACTAACAACAACCAAAAAGTGAGAGAAATGACTCAACATTTTCCCTCCCCCCTCGGTCACTCACGTTCTACCATCCTATGCCCTACCCATTTCATTTATGTGTAGGCCAGTGAGGTGTTCCCACGGATGTCGGCATTAACTATTGTGATTGAAAGAATTCTCTGATACCATTTAATCTGTCACGCCCCGGGGGTTTTGTTTTAGCGGAAACGATTCATAGAAAAGTCAACATTTGACGTGTAAAAATTTTTTGTTGTAAAAGCGAAACCCCTCTCCCCCGGCGCATGCCCAGACCCGCCACACATACAGGGTCACTCTGCAAACGGACAGAGTCTCCCCTGTATGTGCACGGCGTAGCATTCAGTACATGTTCAAACATACGCAACCTTTCAATCAGAACAATTATTAACATACAACCAGCATTCTAACTTATCTAAAATATATGGCCGTTCAACTTGGAAAGGATAAATCCACAGTTTTATAAAGAGCGCCTACCCGGTGCTTATGTTTTGAAAGCGAGTTTCGAAATCAGCATAAAACCACAAGGTTTTGAAAGCGGTGCCCACCCGACACCAAGTTTTGAAATCCCTTTTGAAATCCATAAATCCACAGGGTTTTGAAACCAGTGCCCACACGACACTTCTATTTAAAAAAACGGTTTTCGCAATCTTACTTTTTCTTTTACTTTTTTTTTTTTCATTTTCAAATGGCCAATAACATTCAAAGAGGAGAGTAATGCATAAGAGGATAACTAATAACAACTCATACCGACATCCATGCCGACCCCACGAGGGTATCGAGAACCTCTCACATAACCACAATGTAAATGAAATGCTAGAAAGAAAAGGAGATACAGTCCAGGGTCCCCAGCGACCCAGCTGCTCCTGCCCCGTCCTCGCCACCGCCTATGTCTCCCCCCGTCTGAACCCTGTCACAAAGTGGGAAGTCAGTGACGTAAAGTAGTAGAGCAGGAGAATATAGTAAAACAAACCGTGAAGACAGCCGGAGCAACCACCCCCCCCCCCCCCCCCCAACGGAGGAAGGGCAACCTGTACACCTGTATCCTGTAATACCCGGACACGTCGGACAACTAAACCGACGGCCCATACCGTACCTGCAGAAACCCGACCACGTCGGACAACTAAACCGACGGGTCGCACCGCTCGCACCTCGGCGCCTCAACCCCACCACTAATAAGGGGCCCCACTACGTCACCTCGTGGGTATACACGGGTCAGAGACCACTTTTCCCGGAAAAGCGCACCCTTTGCGGTGGCCAAACCGCGGGTGCGCGTGTGGCAACCTCGAGCCAAGTAACCGTAACCACCATCATGTCAGCATCATAATATGAATAACAAAAGTAATGCGGTAAAGTGCATAATTGAAAAACAAGGTAATAATACGCGCACCTCGACGGTGGCCCGCCGACATATAGTGATTAAAAAGAGAACAACCAACGGTAACTAACGCTAAACGCTATAGGGAACTCACTAACATGCATAAGTTATCGCCCATCGTCGTTTAACCCCAGTACACTAAGAATGGACCCCGTCCCATACGATAGAATTAGAGACTAGGACAAGGTAAATACAACCCACCTGTTACTTGTAGCGGTTAAGGTTCGACTTTCCTCGCGTCCCGACACGCTCGTCCGGCTCACACACCTGCCGCACGGGAAAATCGGCACTCAGATTTTAAGGAAATTTAAAGAAGACGAGAAACCCGACCCTCCGTCTAACCCGGTTCGCGGCACCCCGCCCGCGCGCGAGACCGCACGCGTGCCCAGCCCCGTGCGGGTCACCCCCCCCGCACGCAGGGCTGGGTGCAGGCCCGGCCCCGTGCGGGTCACCCCCAGCACGTGCGGCTCACCCCGCACCGTGCGGGTCACCCCCGCACGCGGGGCTGGGCGCGAGCCTAGCCCGTGCGGGTCACCCCCGCACGTGCGGCTCACCCCCGCACCGTGCGGGTCACCCCCGCACGCGGGGCTGGGCGCGAGCCTAGCCCCGTGCGGGTCACCCCCGCACGTGCGGCTCACCCCCGCACCGTGCGGGTCACCCCCGTACGCGGGGCTGGGCGTGAGCCTAGCCCCGTGCGGGTCACCCCCGCACGCAGGGCTGGGCGCGGGCCCGGCCCCGTGCGGGTCACCCCCGCACGCGCGGCTCACCCCCGCACCGTGCGGGTCACCCCCGCACGCGGGGCTGGGCGTGAGCCTAGCCCCGTGCGGGTCACCCCCGCACGCGCGGCTCACCCCCGCACCGTGCGGGTCACCCCCGCACGCGGGGCTGGGCGTGAGCCTAGCCCCGTGCGGGTCACCCCCGCACGTGCGGCTCACCCCCGCACCGTGCGGGTCACCCCCCGCACGCGGGGCTGGGCGTGAGCCTAGCCCCGTGCGGGTCACGGGAACGCCGACCAGGGGAGGGGAGGTGGTCTTCGCACATGCGGCGGATTCCGGAGAATCCGTCGCCTGCGCCATCCCCTTGCCGATTCGGATAATCAAGAATCCAAAAGAAACTAAAAGAAAACCTCCGTCTCACCTCGGTTTCGACGACGATGATTGGGAAGGGAGGGATCGTCTCACGCTCGCTTGCCAAGTTCCGTGGGGAGGGGGATCGTCCTTTCCTTCTCCTTGGTTCCGTACCGTCTCGCAGGAAAACGGGGTTCTTCTCCCACGCGCTCCGATGGGGAACTTGCGTTGTGCGGGACGAGCAGAGTGGGAAAAAGGGAAAACCTAAGTCTTCGCACACAAAATTGAACCAGACGGTCTAAGCGGGGCGGGGAAAAATAAAGGAGGACCTAAATCCCCAAATAAAAGAAATCGAGTCCGAACCTGATTTACCTCGAAAAGCGTGCAAAACGCCCGAACCGCTAAGCGATCTTCCGGAATTTATTCCGGGAGATTCCGGAGTCGGAATCCAAAACCGATCGCGCCGCCGGTTTTCGTTTCGCGAGCTTTATTATCCAAAAATTACCCGCGAGCCCCGACGGTCTGCCAAGAACGAAGGAAAAAGAAACACACCCCGGACCCCTTAGTCGGAAAAGGTTTCCGTAAAAACGATGAAGGGACCCAAAAAGGAAAAGTAAACTCGCGGTTATTACAGATCTAGCTCGCGACTCCCTCGCCTCGGTCAGAAGGATCAGCAACAGGATCAACAGGAACAGGAGTAGAAGTCCCTGGGGAAAAGACACCACGACGGGTGTGAGAACTACTTCCCACAGTAGTTCTCAGCGGGTGCCGCCAACAAGCCCGACGGTCTACCCACTAAGTCTACTAGAGGCATAAAGTAATAACGTAATACTGAATGAAAGAGCTGGAAAGGAAAAACTCTACAACTACTATGCCCCTATCTAGATGCTCAAAAAGTGGAACAGATGGAAACATGATGCATCTACTAACCCTCAAGTATAGTCACCCAATCTACACTGGCTGCCTCCTCGGGTCGAGTCAAACCTGCGCCTACCTACTGCCGTTACATCCACGTAGGACCGGACTGACGTAGGGCGTCCGTGACTGCCAAAACTGGCCCAGCCAGAGGGACTGCGTCGACAAGTCGCGATACAAAAGTAACAAATCCACCCTGGGCGTGGCTCTTGAGGGGCGCGACCCCACCGAGGAAAAGATATCCGCGCACTCTGTCGCTCAGGTGGCACTGCAGGCTATAGTCCAAAATCCACGCTCACGCTCTGAACGGAAAGACTCAGAATCCTCAATCATCTCGCACAACGGTCGGAGCACTCTCGACGACTCAGCTGATCAGCTCTCACGAACACGAGACACTAGCCTCTCCAATAACTCACAGCACAAAACACACTGGCTGGAGATACTCCACAGCCAGGATCGACCCACAACTCAGGGCTAACAAAACTGGTCGGACAACACTCAACGACCCGGCACCACCGTCAACCCCAACGGTTCCCAACAACACACACCGGAAGATACTCGACGGCCCGGGACCACCGTCAACACAACGGCTCCCCCCGACAGAACATCAAACTCACAGAAGACACCAACTAGGGCCCGAAAGTTCCGGGAGACCAACACCTACAACCCTATCAATAAGAACAGGTTCCAGGCTCGGCCCCCGTGGCTTTTGTCCCGACAAAGGAACGGCCCCTAGAACCCAGACCACTCGAATCCTTTCGAGTGGGGAGAATTACAGGAAAAAGGTGACATTTGTTACTGAAACCCATTTTCACTCAACCCACGCAGGGCGAGGACTAAAAATAGTTCCCTTTTTGAAAAACAATCTTGATTTAAGGAGAAACCTATTTTTAATGATTTTAGTTCTTTTAGAAAAAATAGTTAGAAAACAACTATTTTATACCCAAACCCCGAAGGTCTGATGCCTTTGTCCAATCAAACAAGAATAGACTTCAGCGGCCCTTCGATGCTTGGAAGAAAACATCGATAGACTAAAATCATGTGTATGTCAAAAAGGTTCTGGGTTCTAGGTCCAGCTAACACAAGCACACAACTGCCACTAACACAGTGGCGACAGCACAAACAGGGATACAAGACCTCCCGGGACTACCGTTTACCCGAACGGCTCCCGGCACAGATAAGCGACCCACTACAACTACCAGACTCCACTCTGCTCCCAAGCACGAGTGCAAATGCATCCCACACTAAAAGAAAGTCCCGACCTCTCGGCCCACTACCCGGGCGAGGATAACACTATGTCCAGGAATGAAAGAACAGTGTGGATGTCTAAACATAAATAACCCTAGCCCAAGTGAGGGTTTTCTACTGGTCTGGTTACACATGCAACATATGACGGGGGTGCTAGGTCAAGTTCCAAGATAACCATGATTTAACAAGTGGTAGGAAGCAAAAGGGATCATAAGATCCTCAGATAAATACAAGGAATAACAATTCCTACATTCTAGCATGATACTCAATAAATTCACTATCATGCATGGTCCTACTATAGCAGATATAATGTCTAGCTCATCAAACTTGGAGACAAGGCCACCCACCTGAAGGCGCTATCTGTCTAAAGTCCCACAGCTGAAAATACCCCGAAATCACTATCTCTAAATCCAACAAGTCCAGCAATGCCCACAAACTCTCCTGGGTAAAACACAAGGCTTACAATTACACTTTATTCCAAAATTAAACCAAGTAATCACAGTCTGAAATTCAGTCCCAAAGATGCCAATTATTCACCTGCAGAAAGGGCTCCGAAAAATCCAATAAAAATACTGTCGCGATCCTCGCGTCGAGACCTTCGAAACGGGTACCTGCACGCCCAATTCCGAGCACCGTAGGCCAAGTTACAAATTCCACAACATAGGGTGCGCAAAACCACACAGCAACATAACTGTAATTCAATTCACAGATAAGGGGGAAAACATATAACTTCGGGAAAACCTCAAAAAAATCCAAGAAAAATACTATGATAATCCTCGCGTCGAGTAGATGAAGAAAGTGTATAGGAGCTTCCCAATCCGATGCGCGGTTGCGGAGATATCGCCGAAAACCACGCCGCTGTCCAAAACTCCACCACAAAAACCGTGTCATAGTAAACTCGGAAAAACACCTCGCTAAGCGAGAAACTAGGGGATTCTGAAAATACCAAGATCGTAGCTCTTTCCGTCGCGAATCCAGCAGCGACGAAATCGCTCGAAAAGGTGGTCGGAGTAGGCCGAGAGAGCTCGCGCACCGAAATGCGACGAAGGAGAACACAAAAGGACGAGCGTCGCACCGCGCCGTAAAAATGGAAACCTTGGGAAGCGTGCCATGTAAAATCTCTGAACTCTGCAGATGGGTGCAGCACTGCGTGGGGATCAACTTTCCTGAAGGCCTCAAGTCGGTTTGATGCTCGGAAATGCGAAAAAAATGGAGAAGAAGAAGTCTCGGATCCTTAAATAGCCCCAAAAAAACAAATCAAATAAGACCGTTTGAGTCCTCGGTTCCGGGCGCCCGGAAGATTCGGGCTGCTGCAGTGTTGGGCCCGGTACAACAATGTGCAGGCCCGAATCCCTCACGGGCCTCCACGTAGCCCGCTAAACAGGCGATAGCAACACTGTCCACCCAGCTCGCGCCACGTGGCCGCCTCCAAACGCCGACGCGTGGCCCGACAGTCGGTCAACGCGCGCCTGGCGTGCCCACGTGCGTGCGCCAGCGCCGCCTGCGCACTGTGCCAGGCACGCGCCCCGAGGCGAGCCACCCCAGCTCGGTGCATCGAGCGCGCAACACTGCACCAACTGCAGGACTCCACGTGTCCACCCTCCGGTGCACGCCGGCACCGTGGACCGCGCACCTGCCCGCACGCCCGCGCGCCTGCCCGCGCACCGCGCGCTGCCCGCGCCTGTGCGCCGCCACGCTCCGCCGCTGCCCGCCGCCGCCGCCGGCTGCCGCCCGCCGGAACAGTACCACTTGCCTCGAAAAACGTGCGCGTCATCCGGGCTCCGAAAAATACAAGTGAATAGTCCATTTTTATCATTTTCGCGCGCTGAATCCAAATCCGAAGTCCGTTTTGCCAAATTCCAACTCTAAAAATTGCCGAAGGCATCCGGAAAGGTGATCTTTTGTCCAAACTTCGCACTGAGTCCAATTTTATTCTCTGTTTCGCGCGAAACTACTTCTAAACACTCGACAGGTCCTCCAATCACCCACGTGATCCCTTTTTAAGCCCGAAGTCCACCACTTGTGTCCAAATTGCGCACTAACTCCAACGAGACACCACGCAGGCCACCAAAAGCTGCCAAACAACCAGAAAACTCAACGCGGGGATCCGGGTCCTCACAGCCTCCCCCTGTGGGTAAAGCCTCAAACCCCGACGTACCCACAAAGTCAACCAGAGGCAAGA
Organism: Tillandsia leiboldiana; assembly: GCA_029204045.2. Lineage (NCBI taxonomy): Eukaryota > Viridiplantae > Streptophyta > Magnoliopsida > Poales > Bromeliaceae > Tillandsia > Tillandsia leiboldiana. The sequence continues at coordinate 27,380,833 of CM055061.1, forward strand.
AAAGGAATAAGAGAGGTGGTAAGCTATAAACAGAACTACTGATAAAAGGAAGCTACGACTAAAATGCCTCTAAATGCCGAGCTAATAAGGATAGCTTGAAGTATGCATCAGAATATAAATGCCTGAATAAACCCAATCCAACCACCAGTCAACACTATTACTGCCTGCTCTGCTGTCGACTCAAAACTCAGCCGCGGGATGCAGCCGGCTCCTGACCGGCACGGTCACACACACTCCGGAGTGGCACTCGAGGGGAGCGATCCACACGAGTAAAGTAAGTAGTCATAAGTAACCTAATATAGCAGGACTGGATCATGACTCTAATCAAGTGGGAAAGCCATCCACTAAAGAAAGCCCGATCCCCCCAATCTGATGCAACGTAAATACCCGGTCGGCCACCCAAAATCCGCGGTCGCCGTAATATCCAACAAATCCCCCAAATCAAGCCCGACCTGTCATCCCTAATCCGATGCACAAGTCACCATCCGGTCAACCGCCCAAAGTCCGCGATAGCCGCAATACCCTGCCCTCAAGCCAGCCTGTCCCAGATCCCAAGAATCTGACTACACTATCCCTAACGCCCTGCTCGCACCCGAGCTACAATTACCCAGAGTCTAAAATGAAAAGGAGGAAAGTATAAAGCATGGTTTCTCCTAAGTCAAATTCTAATATGATAGTGTAGCAGAAAAAGGTGGCCTATCTAGATGACCATACAAGAATGCAAATGTCCCAAGATGATAAAAAGAAAACAGGTGTCGATGTTCTTACATTTATCAGAGCATGCTATTCCAATATATTTGTGATTGCATAAGAACATTAAGTGCAACATAGCCTATGCCTGCCAATACCACATACACGATGCTTACAAAGTATAAAATAAGGAAGTGCCACACCTAATCAATATCACATAAGATGGTACACCGCTTGTCAAACCTCACATCAACTAGCTCAATAACCAACATCAACACCCATTTTCGCATAAGCTATACCAAAGATCAATCAACTATTCATTCTCTCATGGATAGATTAAGAATCAACATCTATGCCCAATATCACATATTGTAGGATAAGGATCAAGAACTATAATTCATATCACCAAGTGGAGACATTATTCTCATATAGATAAGTCAAGAATAATTTAACATATAACCTCTCATGACATAGGTTCAAGAATCATCAACAAGATCACCGTCACTTACCCTTGATAGCCATTCACACTTAGCCCATATGACATTTACATAAAGTCATAATAACCCTTCTCACATAGCAACCATGTCCTTCACATAAATCAACCAAAATCATTTACATATAACTATCACCTCATCCTCACATAATAATGTTAACCATTCATCACAAGGTGTAGGTTAAAGATTAATTTTCCCAAATACTCTCACATAGCCATAACTTTAAGGATGATCGCTTACAATCGCTTCATATGAGATAATGCAACATCAATCAAACTATTCATTCACTCGTGTATACACAGAGGATCCAATAACATAATCTAAACATGGATATCCAAGCATATTATACCAAGGAAAGGAGAACAACAATCAACTATGCCATGAGGGGAAACCAATAGCCCGAGTGGGTAAATCATCGTTTTCGGCAAAGCACAGCCACCCACCTGAAACTTGACGATCCGATGCCCGATCTGGCTGAATTTTGGCATGAGTAATCCTTATCCTCCCAGGAGTCCGATGCCGTGAAAATCATCCAAATCCGCCTCACGAATTGGGCGCAATCACTGAAACAATGCACACTGCGCAATCAAATTCCAGAATTTCAGCAAGTCCAACAAGGTTAAATAAAAAGTATGTGCAACCTCAAATACCTCAAAATGAAGTCCCCAACAGTAACACAAAGATATCCTCTTTCATACAAATACCTTCAAGTCCTCAAAAATCCACCATTAATCTCCCTTAACATGCAAATACAACAAATGTCACAATGCTGTCCAAAAACTGCTAACATAAACTTGCTAGCACTTCCAAGCTTAATTAGGGGCTTTTCCAAAGGGATTTATCCACAGATCACAAAAGAGAATTTGCTCACCTTGAAGTTAAGAATAAGTCCCAACTTGAATTTCTGAAAAAGACCTTATATTCACAAAGTTATCTGCATTCCAAGGTGCAATGCTCAAATCAAAACTAAAACAGGGACTGCAGTAATCCATATAACAGCACTTGGAAATATCATTAAAGTTACCTAACCAAACATGCTCCAAATCCTGCAAGAGAAGTACCATTGGATTCCTTGTCGAGAGTAAATACAAATTGAGTTAAATAACTCCAAATTTCATGCTCGGATGAAGGAGAAAACCCATAAACACTTTGAACTATCCACCAAGTTCCATCTGTGCACGAATGCTGCAAAGTGTTCCAAAGATTATACATAAACCCTAATAAAAACTCATATCTGGGGAAAATGTTACCTACCAATATTGTAGATCTTCGAGTCCTGGAAATTTCTCCACAAAAATCATCCAAAAATTCCCATTCTATTGCCCAGAACGGCCAAAACACTGAGGACTGCTCAGGATTCTAGACTGAAATGAAGGGTCCCAATGATGGCCCTAAAACTCTGTAAAAACATGAGATCTGAGGGGAGAGTTGAATACAAACATTGTAGACTTATCTCTTGTGAAAACGTAGAACCACAAATGAGCTCAAAATTCCAGGAAATGAGTCCTGGGAAATTTTTGCACTGAAACGCGACGGAGAGGGCTATGAAGCAGCAATGGTGATGTCCTCAAATGTTGGTGGAGAAGATGATCCATATGGCCTTCAAAAATCCCCAAAAAATCCAGTGTTGTAGAAGACTTGTTGATTGAGCTTTGCTAAAAAAAGCACTGAGAAAAACTGTAGTGAACCGGAATTTTGGTATATAAATAAATGTAAATAAAATGGTATGAAATGCTATTTTATTGAATTTATTGAGGTAAAGAATGACCTGGAAACGAATTGGGCCCAAATCGGGATTAGATTGTGAGATCTTGAATCTTGTGTGAGAAAGTGGGCCCAGACGGTAAGCGGAAAATTTACAGTCTCGGAAAATTCCGCGAAAATTACGGGAGCTCCGTAAATATGTTTTAAGGTCACAGTAAAAGTTTCGCGTTGATCGGACACCCGGATAGAGAGAACGGGCTCCGCCAGCGAACTCGAATATAGTGAGACTTTTGGTAACCCAAAGAGGGTCCAAACTGAAAAGTTAAAGTACCATGAGGTAAATTAAGTTAAACTGTGGCTGCCCGTCAAATTTGAGCATAAACGGGCGAGAAACGGGCAAGAACGGACGAAAACGGGTGAAACTGGGCTTGGGCCCAAGTTTTGGGCGCCCGAAAGTGGGAACCGGGCACCCGGAAAATGCTGTAGCAAACCGGGTTCTTTGTACTGTAGCGAACCCGGTTCGGCTCGGGCGGACCAGTTACTGTAGCAGCCCGGTCCGGACTTCGATGCGCGCGAAAGTTACTGTAGCGGCCCGGATCCCGAGGCAGTGGCACGGATCCCGAGGTAGTTGGCACGGATCCCGAGGCAGTTGGCACGGATCCCGAGGCGGTTGGCACGGATCCCGAGGCATGGGTGCGAATCCCGAGGCAAGCCTTTCCCGCGCGAGGCGCGGGGGCGCGCGGCCCGAGGCCGCGTGGTAGGTGGGAAAATGCCACGTGGCGTCTCCCCATTGGTCGCTCTGACCGAGGGTTGCAGGCGTGCACGGGGAAGGCGCGCGGGCACTGTAGCGGGTCAGCGGGGACAGGCCACGTGTCGGCCTCCCATTGGCCGGTCAGCGCGATGTGACGTGCTGACGCGACGCGACGCTGCGGCGGGCGTCAGAGCAGGCGTGGGTGCGGTCCACGTGGCGGCCTCCCATTGGGCGCCGCTGTTCCGTGGTCGCGGTGCACGGGTCCACGGCCACGTGTCGGCCCCTGGTTGGCCGAGCATGGTGACGTGGCGCTGAGCTGGCGCGGCGTGGACGCGTGGACCGCGGCGGGGGCTTTTACTGTTGCCGCCCGAAAGTTTTTAGGCGCTCGAAAGGGTGCGCCTGAAAGTCCGGATTCGGCCTATAAAGGCCCGAAACGGCTCCTTTTTCCTCCTTTTTCCCTTTTTGGCTTCACCCGAGCGTGCGGGAGAGGGAGAGGGCGATTTTTGCCGGGGTTTTCGAGGGCGCACGAGCGCGCCGTGGACCCCGTGGAGCGCGCAAGGTGCTCCAAAGAGACTAAAGGACACGTGGGACGTCACGGCATTGTCAAGGTAGGCCCCATTTGTCATCCTTGCGGTATTTTTGGCACAGTTTTAAGGTTTCCTTTTGAACTGTGTATTTGACCCCTTGGCCTACCTGCATGTTAGGGACCAAGTTTTACTCTGCCGTTTTACTGTGCGAGTTTCGCGGGCATTTCGGGCGCGCCTCGTTTTGCATGCCGCTCGTGGAGATATGCCCCGTTTTGCGTGCGGATTCGACAAATATGCGCAGTTTTGGGCGCAGGCTCGGAAAGCATGCACCGTTTTACGTGCAACGTTGAAAAAGGGACTTGCACCATTTTGCGTGCCAGTGGGAGGTATGTGCTCCGTTTTGCGCGTAGGTTGGACTAATGAACACCGTTTTGCGTGCGGGTTCTAATAATGCATCTCGTTTTGCGTACAGGACTGGATGAAGGTGCACCGTTTCGCGTGCAACTCCACATTAGAGTGTGCACCGTTTTGCGTGCCAATACGGGGTAGGTGCTCCGTTTTGCGTGCGGGTTGGACCAATGCGCACAGTTTCGCGTGTAGAATCTAATGGGTTGTGTCATTTTCGTGCAGGGCTCGGAAAAATGCGCACCGTTTTGCGTGCAACCCCACATTAGAATGTGCACCATTTTGCATGCAGTTTCGAAGTATGTGCACCGTTTCGCGTGCAGTTCGTGTTGTCGCGCACGATTTTGCGTGCCGATCCTAATATGTGCATCGTTTCTCGTGCAAGGTCAGAAAAACATGTGCATCATTTTGCGTGCAACCTTAAGAGAAGCATGCTCCGTTTGATGCGCAAACTCGTGGGATGTGCACCGTTTTGCGTGCAAGCTCGAGGGAATAAGTGGAATCGCGCGGAGACCAATTGCAAGTGTCTACAAGCAATTGGAAGAATAGTGATCAAGTGTGGAGACATGAAAGGTAATCGGGGACACTACAAGGTGGGGAATTCTGCCGAAATTGGGTGATCTCCCCCCTTGCTCCTTTGCTCTTCAATTCGAAGCATGATAGTAGCCTGTTAGAGGCGTTAGGTAATTATGATTATGATTGCCTGTGTAGATGGATTTAGATGAAAAAGTGCAACTGTTGGTTGCCAGGGATAGATGATAAATGTGCATGTGTAAAAGGACACAGATGAAAAGTGCAACTGTTGGTTGCCAAAGATAGAGGATAGATTTGCATGCCTAGAGGATAAATATTATTTTTATGATGGATGTGAAAATAATTGCATGCATGAATGTGATTAGCCTTTATGATTGTGATCATGTTAGGGTATAACCCTAGGAATCATGTGACATAAGGAAAGGGAACATGTTGGTAGTAAGACTAGGAGAAAACCTAGTTTCAGGGTTCACTGAGTGACATCAAAACTTAGGAGTTATCCTAGGATTGGACGAGTGGCATTGTCTTAGGTGATAACCTAAGGACACTGGATAGAGTGATCAATATAGAGTCAAGGAACTCTAGGATGAGTACGACATGGAACTTAGGTAAAGATAACCTAAGGTGGACTAGTGAACAAGATAGAGTCAAGGAACTCTAGAATGAGTATGATATGGAACTTAGGTAAAGAGAACCTATGGTGAACTAGAGGAGTTTAAACTCACAGACAAGAAATTAGAGTCAGTGCAACTCTAAGTTAAAGTGGAATAGAAAAATAGAGTTAAGTTAACTCTAGGATTCAGTGAGGAATCAGGAAAGTGGGATAAGATCCCAAGGTTAAAGAATTAAACAAATACAACCCTAGAAAGTCATAGGGTGTCTGGGCAAATGGACAATAACTTTAACTTCAATTTGAGTTAAATAAAATGAAAGAGAAATGTTTAAAGAGTCCAGGAGACTCTCTAGTTACCCGTGAGGCAAGACCTAGGGTAAGGGATGAAAAACTTGGTTAATAAGCAAGACAAGCAAATCGCTCAAGATAGAGCTAAAACTTGGTTAATAAGCAAGACAAGCAAATTGCTTAAGATAAAGAGAATGGAAAGAGGATATAAATGACGCCTTCGAATTTGAGACTCGTCAAGTGGAGCAGGACTCCCTGGGCAGTGACCCGTCGGACGAGGTACTTTCGAAAGGCTTAAAGTTAAAAGCAAGCTAAAAGTGGCTAAAAGCATAAAGAGAATGTAAATGGCGCCTTCGAATTTGAGACTCGTCAAGTGGAGCAGGACTCCCTGGGCAGTGACCCGTCGGACGAGGTACTTTCGGAAGGCTTAAAGTGAAAGCAAAGAGCTAAATGCTCAAAGGAAAGAGTGATAGTAATTGCCATGGGCAATGTGAGCTGAAGGCTCGAGTGAGAGAGAAAAGAACAGCAAGTGCTTAAGAGTAAAGATAAAGACAAATGCATAAAGTGCAGAAAAGGGCCGAGTGCCCAGAGGAAAGGAAATGAAAGATAAGAAAAGATAATAAAACGGGCATGCCTTCGAAGGTTGAAATGTGGTTCTGCTGGACGTAAAGGGCTTGCCCTCTCCCCGGGCGCACCAGGATCGGACGTAAAGGGCAGCCCCCTCTCCGATAGCAGGTGGCCCGAAGAACACATTTACTTCGTAGGACGGGGTAACACTTGCGGGTGTTATCGGCAACCTTAGAAATCTTATCTGATGGTAGCAGGACTACCGGGCTCGGGCCCGTTGGATAAGAATTTTTGAGGGTTAACTTGAACTAAAGCACCAGAATTTAAAGAATAAAGAGAAATTAGAGTGGCCAAGGTGGCCGGGTTAGTTTAACCCTGTATGCAGCGGCATAGTGGCTGAGTTGGTGCTTAGTAGCCTAGTATGACTAGACAGAGTAGTGCTGGGTCGATGAGTATATACAGACAGTGATATATTATTTTGCATAGCTGCATTTTGATTTCGGATTTTAGTTTCCTAGCACTATTATTATTGCTTCCATTGGACCAAGTGGTGTAGGACACTTTTTCTCGGTGGTTGAACCCACTGGGAACTCTGTCAGGAGTTCTCACACCTCTTGGGTGACCTCCCCCACAGGTTCGGGTATGGATGCAGCGATCGCGACGGTTCAGAGGCAGACGGCGAGGTATACGACAGGGGCAAGGGCCTAGCAGCATAGAGACCTAGAGGGTCTAGCAGAGGTATCCCATTTTTATATTTCTCGAGTGAACCTTGTATGGTGAGGAAATGATGTAAAAGAATTGTAATAATTTTATTGGCAAGTTCAAGATGTAAAATGTAATAAAGTTTATTATGGTTCATTCTTATCATGCTTTCATATCGGCTTAAACTATTTGTTTATTGAATGAAAGTTTTAAATTAGTAGTGATCTTACTCTGATATTACATCTCATCATACACACTGTTTTGATTCGAGATGGATGTTACCGTTCCTTTCGGGTAGCGAGAGGTCGTGCCCGATTGGCGGGTCTGTTGGCGTGCCTGAACCGACCAAACTGGGCGGGCTCGGGGCGTGACAGATTAGAGTGGTATCAGAGCCTAGGAATAGTCCTAGGTGGTTAGCAAACCTTAGGGAGACCCTAGGGATTAGCACGAGAGAGTGCGTGGATATTTGGGCGAGAGTATTCGATTGGTACGTGTTGACTCCCAAGGAGGATATTGGGATTGATCGTGGGTAATGAGCTTTCATTCTTCGGACTATTACGTTGGCGGCCGACAACGTAATGTTGGAGATGAAGGGGAGTGCCCTCCTATACTTTTGCATGATTGGAGTCGACGAGCCTTTTCGTCGGTACGTAGACTGCGCGTTGTTCAAACGACTAAGTTTGGGCTAGTTGTTTCGTTGTGGTGTGCATATTGGCGATGACACCACATAGGGAGACTCACCTGTTTTGACTCGAGTCACGGGAGGCTCGGGGTCAAACGACGTACACGAGCTGCGATAGCAGGTGACCGCACTTGTTGGTGTGGTCCAGCAGCAGGTCAAGCTTCTTGCCGCTAGACGGGGACTTCCCGCCGACAGGCAGACAGATTCCGACGCTCTTTGGTGGCGTCAAGGTGACGGTCGGAGCAGATCAATAGGCTCCAGTGGCTGATAGCGCAGCAAGCTGAGGCTGTATAGTGACGCATGAGTATATGGCGTCGCCGCTTGTAGGGGCAATGGTAGAGCGGGTGGCAGTGGCCGCCGAGCTTTTGTCGACGAACCCCGCACCTTCAGCAAAGAGTGTTATAAGCTTGTGTCAGCTAACTTACTGGCAAAGTGTGGTTAGAAAGGTCCAGTGAGAGACCGACTCATGGAATGCAGGTGATCGCTACGTTGCGAGAACCGAGTAAATATGTCCTAAGGGTTAGGGCAAGAAGGATTTACAGGCCTAGAGTAGGCTTCAGGATGCGTGGATCTCTCGATAGAGCGAGAGTTTTAGTGGCGCCGGTCTGATGGATCGGTATAATGGCAAGGATTGCCACCACAGGGTTCGCGTGTTAATCACCAGAGTTGGTGAACAGTTATCGTGATGCCTCAACCCAGTTGGGAGAGGTGTATAAGAGCCGTGGGTGAGTTGAAGCAATCGCTTAGCACTTCGGATTACGCAAGTTAGCGTGGGGGCGTAGGACGCCCAACCGTTTGGGTGCTCATGGAGCACAAGTATCAATTAGCCAGAGAGAGCTGATTAGGTGGCGTGTTAGCCTTTGCCCAGTGTGGCCAGAGTTGATTGAGAGTTTGGGTCGTGGATTGACGACTAGTTAGTTGATCTTGCTCAGTGAGCATAGCGGTCGCGTGGCGACGATTCGCGGGCTCGCTTGGGGACGATCCGTGCCTGGACCATGTTTGTGGGCTGTGGGCCTGTAGCCTAGTGGGCAGGCGCAGTCAGCTGTGAGAGACAGCGGCCCGGGACCTGATGGCGGGGCATGATAGAGATTTGGTCAGGGCGGTAGTCCGAGCGATGACCCGGGAACGTGGAATGCCACGTGTGAGCATTGAGGCTATTAGTACACTGAGATTAGTACACTGAGAGTGTGATATGACCAGGCCATAGAGCTAGTGGTGATTGAGATACAGTAGCTCCCAGTGGGAGTGTTGGTGTAGTAATCCTAAGTGTGGATCTACCCATATGACGATTGGGTCTGTGTGCTAGTGAGAGCCATTATACAGAGTTGGACTGGTTGGGCTATAGGCCCCAATTGGACCGTGGTCTGTGAACCTATTAGTAGTCCGAGATGTCGGGGTAACTGATAACCCGTGGACTTAGAGCGCTAGTAGCGTGTGAGATAGTTGAGGACTTGTGGATTGGCCTTTGCACTCCACATTAGACAGCGGAGTGACCGGAAATGCGGTAAATGTAATCAGTTGCAGAGGCAACCTCGTTGTGAAAGATAAAAGGATCGCGGAATTAAAGTGAAGATTTCGCAAGATGAGACTTTGCCATTTGTGGCAATTGAGAGAGCAAGTGCTCAATTGTGTCTTTCACCTACTTGGTGAAAGTGGCCAGACACCAGGTCTGTGTTTGTCCCTGAATTGCGATAGGGATTCATGAATGAGTTGCTCGTGTAGTCTCGGCGAGCAGGCAACTTGATGCCGGTCACGATATACAGTGAGCCCAGTAGTGAGGGCAAGATTTCCTCCCTCTCGATCAAGTAGGAGTCGAGATGTGATTCAAGTTTCGAGGACGAAACTTATTTTAAGGGGGGTAGAATGTAGTGAACCGGAATTTCGGTATATAAATAAATGTAAATAAAATGGTATGAAATGCTATTTTATTGAATTTATTGAGGTAAAGAAATGACCTGGAAACGAATTGGGCCCAAATCGGGATTAGATTGTGAGATCTTGAATCTTGTGTGAGAAAGTGGGCCCAGACGGTAAGTGAAAAATTCACAGTCTCGAAAAATTCCGAGAAAATTACGGGAGCGCCGTAAATATGTTTTAAGGCCACAGTAAAAGTTTCGCGTTGATCGGACACCCGGATAGAGAGAACGGGCTCCGCCAGCGAACTCGAATATAGTGAGACTTTTGGTAACCCAAAGAGGGTCCAAACTGAAAAGTTAAAGTACCATGAGGTAAATTAAGTTAAACTGTGGCTGCCCGTCAAATTTGAGCATAAACGGGCGAGAAACGGGCAAGACCGGACGAAAACGGGCGAAACTGGGCTTGGGCCCAAGTTTCGGGCGCCCGAAAATGGGAACTGGGCGCCCGGAAAATACTGTAGCAAACCGGGTTCTTTGCACTGTAGCGAACCCGGTTCGGCTCGGGCGGACCGGTTACTGGAGCAGCCCGGTCCGGACTTCGATGCGCCCGAAAGTTACTGTAGCGGCCCGGATCCCGAGGCAGTGGCACGGATCCCGAGGTAGTTGGCACGGATCCCGAGGCAGTTGGCACGGATCCCGAGGAAGTGGCACGGATCCCAAGGCAGTTGGCACGGATCCCGAGGCAGTTGGCACGGATCCCGAGGCGGTTGGCACGGATCCCGAGGCGGTTGGCACGGATCCCGAGGCATGGGCACGAATCCCGAGGCAAGCCTTTCCCGCGCGAGGCGCGGGGGCGCGCGGCCCGAGGCCGCGTGGTAGGTGGGAAAATGCCACGTGGCGTCTCCCCATTGGTCGCTCTGACCGAGGGTTGCAGGCGTGCACGGGGAAGGCGCGCGGGCACTGTAGCGGGTCAGCGGGGACAGGCCACGTGTCGGCCTCCCATTGGCCGGTCAGCGCGATGTGACGTGCTGACGCGACGCGACGCTGCGGCGGGCGTCAGAGCAGGCGTGGGTGCGGTCCACGTGGCGGCCTCCCATTGGCCGCCGCTGTTCCGTGGTCGCGGTGCACGGGTCCACGGCCACGTGTCGGCCCCTGGTTGGCCGAGCATGGTGACGTGGCGCTGAGCTGGCGCGGCGTGGACGCGTGGACCGCGGCGGGGGCTTTTACTGTTGCCGCCCGAAAGTTTTCGGGCGCCCGAAAGGGTGCGCCCGAAAGTCCGGATTCGGCCTATAAAGGCCCGAAACGGCTCCTTTTTCCTCCTTTTTCCCTTTTTGGCTTCACCCGAGCGTGCGGGAGAAGGAGAGGGCGATTTTGGCCGGGGTTTTCGAGGGCGCACGAGCGCGCCGTGGACCCCGTGGAGCGCGCAAGGTGCTCCAAAGAGACTAAAGGACGCGTGGGACGTCACGGCATTGTCAAGGTAGGCCCCATTTGTCATCCTTGCGGTATTTTTGGCACAGTTTTAAGGTTTCCTTTTGAACTGTGGATTTGACCCCTTGGCCTACGTGCATGTTAGGGACCAAGTTTTACTGTGCCGTTTTACTACGCGAGTTTCGCGGGCATTTCGGGCGCGCCTCGTTTTGCGTGCCGCTCGTGGAGATATGGCCCGTTTTGCGTGCGGATTCGACAAATATGCACAGTTTTGGGCGCGGGCTCGGAAAGCGTGCACCATTTTACGTGCAACATTGAAAAAGGGACTTGCACCGTTTTGCGGCCAATGCGAGGTATGTGCTCCGTTTTGCGCGCAGGTTGGACTAACGGACACCGTTTTGCGTGCGGGTTCTAACAATGCATCTCGTTTTGCGTACAGGACTGGATGAAGGTGCACCGTTTCGCGTGCAACCCCACATTAGAGTGTGCACTGTTTTGCGTGCCAATACGGGGTTGGTGCTCCGTTTTGCGTGCGGGTTGGACCAATGCGCACAGTTTCGCGTGTAGAATCTAATGGGTTGCGTCATTTTCGTGCAGGGCTCGGAAAAACGCGCACCATTTTGCGTGCAACCCCACATTAGAATGTGCACTATTTTGCGTGCAGTTTCGAAGTACGTGCACCGTTTCGCGTGCAGTTCGTGTTGTCGCGCACGATTTTGCGTGCCGATCCTAATATGTGCATTGTTTCTCGTGCAGGGTCAGAAAAACATGTGCATCGTTTTGCGTGCAACCTTAAGAGAAGCATGCTCTTTTTGATGCGCAAACTCGAGGGATGTGCACCGTTTTGCGTGCAAGCTCGAGGGAACAAGTGGAATCGCGCGGAGACCAATTGCAAGTATCTACAAGCAATTGGAAGAATAGTGATCAAGTGTGGAGACATGAAAGGAAATCGGGGACACTACAAGGTGGGGAATTCTGCCGAAATTGGGTGATCTCTCCCCTTGCTCCTTTGCTCTTCAATTCGAAGCATGATAGTAGCCTGTTAGAGGCGTTAGGTAATTATGATTATGATTGCCTATGTAGATGGATTCAGATGAAAAAGTGCAACTGTTGGTTGCCAGGGATAGATGATAAATGTGCATGTGTAAAAGGACACAGATGAAAAGTGCAACTGTTGGTTGCCAAAGATAGAGGATAGATTTGCATGCCTAGAGGATAAATATTATTTTTATGATGGATGTGAAAATAATTGCATGCATGAATGTGATTAGCCTTTATGATTGTGATCATGTTAGGGTATAACCCTAGGAATCATGTGACATAAGGAAAGGGAACATGTTGGTAGTAAGACTAGGAGAAAACCTAGTTTCAGGGTTCACTGAGTGACATCAAAACTTAGGAGTTATCCTAGGATTGGACGAGTGGCATTGTCTTAGGTGATAACCTAAGGACACTGGATAGAGTGATCAATATAGAGTCAAGGAACTCTAGGATGAGTACGACATGGAACTTAGGTAAAGATAACCTAAGGTGGACTAGTGAACAAGATAGAGTCAAGGAACTCTAGAATGAGTATGATATGGAACTTAGGTAAAGAGAACCTAAGGTGAACTAGAGGAGTTTAAACTCACAGACAAGAAATTAGAGTCAGTGCAACTCTAAGTTAAAGTGGAACAGAAAAATAGAGTTAAGTTAACTCTAGGATTCAGTGAGGAATCAGGAAAGTGGGATAAGATCCCAAGGTTAAAGAATTAAACAAATACAACCCTAGAAAGTCATAGGGTGTCTGGGCAAATGGACAATAACTTTAACTTCAATTTGAGTTAAATAAAATGAAAGAGAAATGTTTAAAGAGTCCAGGAGACTCTCTAGTTACCCGTGAGGCAAGACCTAGGGTAAGGGATGAAAAACTTGGTTAATAAGCAAGACAAGCAAATCGCTCAAGATAGAGCTAAAACTTGGTTAATAAGCAAGACAAGCAAATTGCTTAAGATAAAGAGAATGGAAAGAGGATATAAATGACGCCTTCGAATTTGAGACTCGTCAAGTGGAGCAGGACTCCCTGGGCAGTGACCCGTCGGACGAGGTACTTTCGAAAGGCTTAAAGTTAAAAGCAAGCTAAAAATGGCTAAAAGCATAAAGAGAATGTAAATGGCGCCTTCGAATTTGAGACTCGTCAAGTGGAGCAGGACTCCCTGGGCAGTGACCCGTCGGACGAGGTACTTTCGGAAGGCTTAAAGTGAAAGCAAAGAGCTAAATGCTCAAAGGAAAGAGTGATAGTAATTGCCAGTACCAATGTGAGCTGAAGGCTCGAGTGAGAGAGAAAAGAACAGCAAGTGCTTAAGAGTAAAGATAAAGACAAATGCATAAAGTGCAGAAAAGGGCTGAGTGCCCAGAGGAAAGGAAATGAAAGATAAGAAAAGATAATAAAACGGGCGTGCCTTCGAAGGTTGAAATGTGGTTCTGCGGGACGTAAAGGGCTTGCCCTCTCCCCGGGCGCACCAGGATCGGACGTAAAGGGCAGCCCCCTCTCCGATAGCAGGTGGCCCGAAGAACACATTTACTTCGTAGGACGGGGTAACACTTGCGGGTGTTATCGGCAACCTTAGAAATCTTATCTGATGGTAGCAGGACTACCGGGCTCGGGCCCGTTGGATAAGAATTTCTGAGGGTTAACTTGAACTAAAGCACCAGAATTTAAAGAATAAAGAGAAATTAGAGTGGCCAAGGTGGCCGGGTTAGTTTAACCCTGTATGCAGCGGCATAGTGGCCGAGTTGGTGCTTAGTAGCCTAGTATGACTAGACAGAGTAGTGCTGGGTCGATGAGTATATACAGACAGTGATATATTATTTTGCATAGCTGCATTTTGATTTCGGATTTTAGTTTCCTAGCACTATTATTATTGCTTCCATTGGACCAAGTGGTGTAGGACACTTTTTCTCGGTGGTTGAACCCATTGGGAACTCTGTCAGGAGTTCTCACACCCCTTGGGTGACCCCCCCCACAGGTTCGGGTATGGATGCAGCGATCGCGACGGTTCAGAGGCAGACAGCGAGGTATACGACAGGGGCAAGGGCCCAGCAGCATAGAGACCTAGAGGGTCTAGCAGAGGTATCCCATTTTTATATTTCTCGAGTGAACCTTGTATGGTGAGGAAATGATGTAAAAGAATTTTAATAATTTTATTGGCAAGTTCAAGATGTAAACTGTAATAAAGTTTATTATGGTTCGTTTTTATCATGCTTTCATATCGGCTTAAACTATTTGTTTATTGAATGAAAGTTTTAAATTAGTAGTGATCTTACTCTGATATTACATCTCATCATACACACTGTTTTGATTAGAGATGGATGTTACCATTCCTTTCGGGTAGCGAGAGGTCGTGCCCGATTGGCGGGTCTGTTGGCGTGCCTGAACCGACCAAACTGGGCGGGCTCGGGGCGTGACAAAAACCCTCTCCAAAAGCTCCAAAATGGAGAAGAGAAACACCAATTAATGCCATTGAGGGGAAAACCAGAAATTCACCCACCCTGGAGCTACAGTACTGGGCCCGGCCAGCAACCAGCGAGCCGGGCCGCCACGTGGCGCCCATCCGAGCGCCTTCCACAACCGGATGGGCGGCGCGGATGGGGCCACGCGGCCCGATCCAAGTGGGCACGACGCGCCCAAAGGAAGCGCGCCGCGTGTCCCACTCGGGGACCGCGCGCAGCCCGCCCCGCGTGCGCGCCTGCCCAACGAGCGCGCGCCACGTGGGGCGCTGCCGGCCAGCTAGCGCCTAGCGCGTGCCTTCACGGGCACTGCGTGGACCGCGCCTATTGCGCCGGCCCAATAACAAAGCGCCACGTGTCCTCCGATGGTCCACAACCCTTCATGCACCCGAAAATACCGTAAACTTCGGGTTGTCCGTTTTCGCGTGCCCGGACTCAGAAAAATACATGTAAATAGCCGATTTTCATCGTTTTTCTGCGCTGAATCCAAATACGATATCCGTTTTGCAAGAATCCATTTCTAATTTTCGGCGAAACTCCCTATTAGGCAATCTTGATCCATTTCTCGCACTGAGTTCGTTTCTTGGGTCCGATTTGCGCGCAATCAACACTATCCACAGAAATAGGCCTCCACAAGCTGTCGATCACACTGTAATGACCACGAAGTTCCGGGTCTTCACAAAGAACATGTCAAATTAGTTGAAAAAGCTAATTACTTCTTGAAGCTCTATTTTGAGGCACGTCAAGAAAATTTGAAGATGACGAAGACCGTATTCCAACTTAAGGAAGATTTGAAAAGGTTCTCATCGGGACGAACCAAATTGGATAAGTTTCTTTGTAGTGTCACGACTTTTTAGGGTAGATCATCTGCGCTTGCGAGTTATTTTCTGTGACAGAGCTCAGAAAACGGAGACTGACAAAGTGATCGGATCTGAAATCTGACTTACGGATCCCCCGGATTGAGTCTTTTGTGTTAACGGGTACGATAGGATAAGTCAAACCCGTTAAGACCTTGGTGCATCAAAATCTACATCGGCTATTTTAGAATGTGGGTTAGGTGGCACTCTTATCAAGAAGTTGGTTGGAGAATCCCTTTTATCGGAATTTTGGGATTCGTACGTAGAAGAGAGATAACGTTTTAATTAATTATTTTTTTCTCAAGAATCGCTAAGCCTAGTTTGGGGAGAGGAGAAAGAAAAGAGAGAAAAAGAGATCGGTTCATCCATCAGCGTGCCGGAGGCCGGGAACGAAACGTCGCCATCAACAGGGAGTGGATCGGGTTCCCGACTACCGGCGAGGAGCGAGATCGGTTGTCTTCTTCGTTGGAGTATGGTTAGCGGCTTAACCTTTCTCAGTGTTGTTTTCATTTTACATGTTTTTGTAGGGTAGGGGGGGTGGTTTCGCGTTTTGTGTTTGCGCCTTGTCGCCGTGCGTCGCTACGATGCCCAAGCCGCCGCCGCGCGCCGCTGCCGGTGGTTGCCGCGCTGTTTGCGCGCCTGCGCGGGGAAGGTGCCGAGCGGGGCTGCAGGCCGTGGTGTGGGTGGGACCTGAGGACCGCGCCCGGGGCTGCAGGCCGTGCCACACACGCAACCTGCAGGCCGCGCCGCATGCGGGGCTGCAGGCCGCGCCGCGCGCGGGGCCTGCAGGCCGCGCCGCGCGCGGGGCCTGCAGGCCGCGCCGCGCGCGCGACCCGCAGGCCGCGCCGCGCGCGCGACCCGCAGGCCGCCCCGCGCGCGCGACCCGCAGGCCGAGCCGCGACGGGGCCTGCACACCGCGCCGCGCGCGGGACCTGCAGGGCACGCCGCGCGCGGGGCTGCAGGCTGCGCCGCGCGCGGGGTTTCTATTTCGAGCCGCGCCGCCACCTTGCCGCCCGTGCGTGCGGCACTGTGGCACCGCGTCGCTGCTTTGCCACGCCGCGCCGCTTGCGCCCGTGCGGGGGAGGTGCCGCGCGGGGTTGTTCCGTGCCGCGCCGCGTTGCGGTTTGCGCTACGTCATGGTGAGTTCTAGTGTTACTGATGTTTTCTTTTGGGGACTTTTTTTTAGGTCCGGGAGTCGTGCGAAAGTGCAGGACGGTTTCAGGCGTTTCGTTCAACGCGGTTCGAGGTGGGTACTTTTTTCCTGCATTTTGGAGCATGGTTTCATCATGTAATACGTAATAGTGAAGTAGATGTGCTAATGAATCTTGACTAACCCCTGTTCGCATGAGTATTCCTATTTTTACTATTTGTTGCGACTGGAAGTCGCGATGCCCTATATTACACATTAACTTCGATCATTATTCTCATGGCTGCTTACACGCACACCAGCAGTTTGTCCACCGCATCAGTGTACTTTTCCGGAGAGGTGGTACGTTGACCTGTGTACCCCACAAGGTGACGTAGTGGGGACCCCTTGCGGTTACTTACGGTGCTGCACAAGTGCCGTGGAGGGGTTAAAAGCAACAAGGTGCGAGCAAGTTGTTCTCTTTTGCCAGAGGTCTTTAGACCTTTTGGCAAATGCTCTGTTTCGATTTACAGGGGGTTACTGTTGATTTATGAGGGGGAGTGTGGATGCTCTGGTCTTTCGGTTTGCTTCATTCTCAGTATTTATAGCATCTTACTAATGCTACATTTACCTCTTACTCTTTTTGTCACTGACTTCCCACACTGTGACAGGTTCGGTCAGGGGTGGGACCCGGGACGACAGTGAGGCTGCGACTAGAGGACTTTAGCCTCGTTTGGGGCTGTTGACCTTTCCTTTATTTCGTCTTGTTTATTTCGGTTAGTTTATGTGCGTATTCTACCTTATTGTGGCTGATGTGGATGTTGGGGTTGTTTAATGTTCATGTGGATTAACGGTTTTTCTTAATACTTGCTGGTATGGCCAATTTTCAAAGTAAAGAAAGAGATTGCGAAAACGTTTTAAAAATTAGGTGTTGAGTGGACACCGTTTTACAAACCCGTGAATTTATCCTTTCAAAATGTGGTGGCCTTATTGGATATGATGGGTGTTATCTTTTTCCTCCTTTTATCTCCTTGACTGGTGTGGTTAAAGAATAAATTATGATTGTGACGCCGTACATATACAAAGGAGACTCTGTCCGTTTGTGGGATAACTTTGTATGTGTGGCAGGTCTGGGCACGTGCCGGAGGGTGGGAATGTTTCAAAAAAAAATATAATAAACGTTTTTTTTCGCTTAATTAAACCCCCGGGCCGTGACATTCTTGGTCTCGGTCGAACGAACAGATTGGGCCTTGGATATGATCGAACTTGTGAGGATCCAAGTTCGAGTGAAACAAAGTTCTTGCCCCAGTCGGTTTCTCCTCCTCCTCTGACTAAAATCATTTCTCCCAATGTTGACAAACCTTCTACATCTCAATGGAGCTCAATGTCAAACAAGATATGTCACAATTGTGGAGAAAAAGGGCACATAAGAACTTCATGCAAGCATGGAGCAAAACAAGCAAATCAAGTGAATCATGCATCGACTACCATCAAGAACACCAACCGGAAATCCAAAGAAAATCAACCGAGGGTTAAGAACAATAGTAGTACACCCCCAAAGACAACATCGACATGAAAACCAAAGAAAGGTGATCAACCGAAGAAGACGAATTCACCAAGAAGCACAACATGACGATTATTGCCGACGTATTCCAAAACTCATATGGTTTGGGCGCGGAAAGGTGAACTCTTCCCTTGTCTTGTTATTCACACATCACTACATGCATATGACAATTCGTCTTGGTATTTGGATAGTGGTTGCTCACGGCACATGATCGGAGAAAAAAATTATTGTAAATCTTTTGAGAAAACCTCCAGAGGACTTGTTAATTTCGGAGATGGAAGATCTTCAAAAATAGTTGGAAAATGAACAATCACTATTCCAAACGGCCCGGTTTTGAACAATATTTTATACGTTGAAGGCCTCAAGACTAATCTCATAAGCATTAGTCAATTGTGTGATGATGGTTTTTCAGTTAATTTTTCTGCAATAGAATATCTTGTAACAGACTTAAACCAATCATTCTTTTTGAAAGGGGTTAGATAACAGAATAATTGCTATGTAGCTCCTAGTAAATCGATTGAACATTGTAACCTAGTTTCACTTGATACCGAAACTCTTTGGCATGAAAGACTAGGTCACATGAACCTTAAGGAACTATTTAGGATTACACATAAGGATGTTGTTAGAGGTGTTCCTAAACTGAACTTCAAAGAGAACATTGTGTGCGGTGGATGTCAAAAGGGAAAATAAACTATATCCACTCACAAGAATTTGAACAATATAGGAACAAAACGGCCACTAGAATTATTACACATGGACTTAATGGGGCCAACTCGTCAACCTAGTTTGGGTGGTAAATGGTACATTTTTCTCATGGTTGATAATTTCTCTAGATTTTTATGGGTTGCATTTTTAAAAGAGAAAGCAGATACTTTTGGCTCTTTTCATGATATTTGCCATCGTATTATGATTGAGAAAAATAAAAAAATTGTTCGTGTTCACAGTGATAGAGGTGGAGAATTTATAAATTTATAAATTCAAAATTCATAGATTTTTGCTCTTCAAACGGCATAAAACAAGAATTCCCCGCACTTTATACACCGCAATAGAACGGTGTAGTCGAGTGCAAAAATAGAGTTGTATAGGAGATGATGCGTGTTATGCTTCATAGCCGGAAACTTTTTTTATACTTTTGGGCTGAAGTGGTTAACACCGCGGTTTATGTGATCAATCGAATCTATTTGCGCCTGGGTACTTTAAATACTCCATATGAACTATGGTTTAGTAGAAAACCGAATATCAAGTATTTTCGTATCTTCGGGAGTCATTGTTACAATTTACGTGACCGTAAAAATCTTAAAAAATTCGACTCTCGTAATGATGAAGGAATCTTTCTTGGTTATTCTACCAACAGTAGAGCATATCAAGTATACAATCTTGAATCTAAGATGATGATAGAATCTGTAATTGTTAAAGTAGATGAAGTTTATCATTTTTTCTTCTGATAAATCTACTCTTGGTATATCTCTTAATGATGAGTTATTTGTTGATGATGTTGCATCTGTGCATGATAAATCTGATAATCGTGATGCATCTCATGGTACTTCAAGTCCATCCACTGTACATGATTCATCGCATGTCTCCCCGAGTACTCGTATACGTCAAACTCTTCGAATCTCCAAGGACTATCCGGAATCGAATATCATTAGAGATCCTCAATAAGGAGTCCGAACTCAGAGATAATTGGAATGTGGAGTTGCATGTTATGTCTCCATGGTTCAACCCAAGAACATTGATGAAGGTCTTCAAGATGATTATTCGATTGAAGCAATGCAAGAAGAGCTCAATCAATTTGAACGGAATAAGGTTTGGGAATTGACTAAGCCCCGTAAGCAACAAAATATCATTGGTACTAAATAGATTTTCAAGAACAAGAAAAATGAAGATGGTATCATTGTGAGGAACAAAGCGCGATTGGTTGCTCAGGGATACTCACAGATTGAGGATATAGATTTTGATGAGGCATTCGACTCGGTTGCCTGTAATGTACCAGATTTTTGGTATATAAATAAATATAGATAAAAATGGTATGAGATACTATTTTTATTGAATCTAGAGAAATAAAGGATGATTTGGGAGTGAATTGGGCCGAAATCGGATTAAAAATGAGGCTTCTAGAATTTTATATGAGAAAGGGAGACCCAGATTTTTAGCAGAAAATTTATAGTGTCAGAAAATTCTGAGAAAATTCGGGGAGGTCCGTTTTTATGTTCTAAGGCCACAATAAAAGTTTCGCAGCGATCGGATACCCGGACAATGAGAACGGGGTCCGTCAGCGATTGTGAATACAGCGAGACTTTGGTGACCCGTAAATAGCCCAAACGGAAGCTGTTGGATATCCCGTGATAAATTAAGTTAAGTTGAGGCTCCGTATCAAGTTTGAGCGAAAACGGGATGAAAACGGGCGATAACGGGCGAAACGGGCGAAATCCGGAAATCTGGCCGTACATTTCAGGCGCCCGAAATGTACTGTAGCGCGCCCAAAATGTATTGTAGCAGCCGTACGGCCGGCCGAATTCCACTATAGCAGCGTCCGAATCCCAAGTGGCAAAGATCCCGAGGCAATTGGCACGGATCCCGAGGCAGTTGCACGGATCCCGACGCAGTGGCATGGATCCCAATGCAGCTGGCACAGATACTGTAGAGATTCGGCTTTTACGACTGATTGTGACTCACATGTTACTTATTTAAGCCCTTAAATGAATAAAATTATTTAACGTTTGAAACTCGGTCGGTGTGTGGTGCGGATATTTTTTCGTCGAAGGGCCCGGAAAACGAAGACCGATGGCGCGATCGGATCGGGAATCCGATGTACGGATCTCCCGGAATGGGGCTTTTAAGATCGCGATGACTTAAGTCGTGCATCGAAATCAGCATAAAATATCTGGCAAGTTTGTTAGGGGAATCTGGATATTCCTGTGATTAATTAATTAAGGAAATTAATTAATCGGTTACGTATAATTAAATTTGGGGTTTTTATCTCCTATGATTAATTAAAATGGGGAAATTAATTAATTGGCGACTAGGATTTAAAAGGGGATAAATTAATACGTACAAAGAAAAAAAAAGAGAAACCCTAGCCAAAAAGAAAGAACGCGAAAGAGAAAGAAAAGAAAAAGACGAAACCCTAGCCGAAGGAAAGAAAGGAGAAAAGGGAGGAAACGAAGGAGTCCGATCACCTCGAACAACGAACCGGAGACAAGAGCGCGACCGGACGTCTCCCCCGTGGATTAATTCGGTGAGTGCAATCCTCATTGTGGTTTTTCGAGGTCTTCTTTTAAGTTCTTGTTTAGGGTTTCGGTCGTCATCATCGTATCCGTCACCGCCGCCGTCGTTGCGCAAGTTAGGGCACGGCACGGGCGGCGGAGACGCGCGATGCCGCTAGGGCATCGCGCGGGCGGCAACAACGGGAGCCGCGTGGGCTCCGCGCGGACCGCACCCGCGCGGGCACCGCGCGGGCACCGCGCGGATCAGACCCGCACGGGCACCATGCGGGCACCGCGCAGGCACCGCACCCGCATGGGCGCCGCGCGGGCACCATGCGGGCACCGCGCGGGCACCGCACCCGCATGGGCACCGCGCGGATCACACCCGCGCGGGCACCATGCGGGCACCGCGTGGGCACCGCACCCGCATGGGCGCCGCGCGGGCACCACACCCACGCGGGTACCATGCGGGCACCGCACCCGCGTGGGCACCGCGCGGGCACCGCACCCGCGCGGGCACCACGCGGGCACCGCGCGGATCACACCCGCGGGGATCACACCCGCGCGGGCGCCGCCCGCAGAGGATCGCCGCATGGTTTTGGTGGGCTTCGCGGGGGGGAAATCCGTCGACCGACGGGTTTGACGATTTCTTTAGGTTTCCGTCGGACGGGTAATGTAGGGCTTTCGTTTTGTAGAGTTAATGCGTGGTTCTGATTTTGGTTACCTTTATGGACCCTTCTTAGGTCCAGATACGCAACGGGAGTGTGCGAAAGATCCGGGTGCTCCGATCCGCTCGCAACCAGGTGGGTACCCTTGCTATAAGTGCAACGAGTGCAGTAAGTGCACCATATCATCGTAAAAGGCTCGTTAATTTGTCTAATAAAGTAGATGGACTTTTATACCTTCGCATGAATATTTATTATTAATAACTGTGGCGGCTGCGGTCGCGGGGCTTAATACTTTTTATTAATAATTGTCTCGGCTGCGGTCGTGGGGCTTATCACACGCCGACACCGGCAATTTCGGTTTTGGATGTTGCACGTACACAGGCGGATTGGCCTCCGCATGGGTGTACTTTTCCGTAGAAGTGGTCCGAGTGACCCGTGTGCCTCACGTGTATGGGGTGAGGACCTCTTCACGCCTGCTAAGGGCACCGCACTAGCACCGTGAAGGGGTTAAAAACATCGAAGGGGTATTGTGACTGTGCACGAGGGGAGACTTCCGTCTCTCCGACAGGTACTCTGGGGTTGGGGCCCAGCTTATTTTTGTAACAGGGTTTTTAGCGAAAGGTTCCGGTATAAACGGTTTGTTTTTAATTCAAAGTTAATTGTTAAGACATCTACTTTGTTTGTCACTGACTTTACCCACTCCGTGACAGGTTGACTAGGGACATTAGTCGGGACGGTGATGAGACTGCGTCGAGAGGACCGTAGTCGTAGGAGGCTTTCCACTCCTGGTTCCTTGGAATTATCTCAACTCTTTCTTAACTATTCTTAGCTTAATTTGCATCTGTGGATCATATTAGTTATTGTTAGCACTGTGGATTGGATGCACTATTACGGTTCAGACATACTTTCGTGATCTTGGGCACGGCATGTTTTTATCATCATAAAAGTGATTGCGAAAACGTTTTCAAATGCAGAGTGCCGTGTGGGCACAGATTTTGTAAACCTCTGGATTTATCCTTTCTAAACGATGTCGTCGGTCTCTTGTTTGAATGTGTAACTGTTTTAAAAATTGGGTGTCGGGTGGACACCGTTTGCAAAACCGTAGGTAATTATTTCTTCCGCACTATGTATGATGACGACTGTATGGTTGATGGTTGATATTGTAAATGGGACGCCGTGCATATACAAAGGAGACTCTGTCCGATTGCAGAGTGAATTTGTATATGTGGCGGTCTGTCATGCACCGGGGGCGAGGTTGATCTTCACGTGTGAAGAAAAAGAAAAAAAAAATATAATACACGTTTTTCCGCTTATACTAAAACCTCCCGGGGCGTGACAGATTATATGGTATCAGAGAAAAACAACCATAACCACAGTAGTTGGGGATCCACATCCACAGTGTATGATGCCACAAGCAAATTGGGACACGAGATAACCAAGGTATAGGTGCGGTAGTACGTGAGAGTACGGGGAAACGGGGTTTAATATAAGTGCGTTGTAAGTCAAGGTGCTAGGGTGTTAATATTAGGGTTAACGCAGCTTCTTTGTTTACAACGGACAGCGACCAGGATTCGGCCACCGAGCGCTAACTCTTTAAATGGACAGGATGGATCCCGCAGCCGCGGCCAATCGCTTGCTCCGAAACTAGCTACGTGACGTGGCAGGGCAAATGTTAACTCTCACTGAGCGCCTATGCCTACTGACTCGAGACTTCGAGGGTATCGACCGCACTCAGCAAGACGCCAGGGACGACGCCTATCGGGGAATGCCGCCGCCAGGTTACCCCACGTTCCAAGAGGCGGTCGGCCTGGCCATGCAGGCTGAGCGGGATCTTGCCGAGGCACGAGCTCGGCAGGGTCACCCCGGTTACCGTTGGGGACAAAGATTTCACCGCCCCGGTCCGACGGGGGGCCCCTCCCAAGACAAACGGGCGCCCAAACGTCCAAGGACAGAATGGAAGGCGGGGCAAACAACAAAGAGGGGACCCGAACCACAGTGGAAGTTGTGCGTCATATGCGACGGTGCACACCAACTTATGAGCTGCCCCTGGAAGGACGACCACTGCTTCAAGTGCGGCAAGCCGGGTCACTCACGCTTCTCGTGCCCCCAGAAGCCGGCTGTCACTAGACCCCCGGCGCCGCGACCGGACAAAATAAAGAAAACCGTTACCCCCACCCCTCGAGGGGGCCCCAATCCAGAGAGCCGGGCAAACCAACGCCCGAAGGAAGCGCGGAAGGACGAGCGAGCGCCATCGGGAAGCCTGGAATCGCAACAAGAACCCTGCGTTATCTGCGGGAGTGCACACTCAGCGACGAGATGTCTTTGGAGGTACTATTACTGTGATCTTTGTGGCGCTCCGGACCACACCCGTGCCTCCTGCCCTCAGGGGATAACCCCTACCCCCGCCACACCACAACCGGGAGAACCAGAGAGTGCTGCAGCCCCCGCTCAGCCAAAGGACTTACCCGGCGACCAGCACTCCGTAGACTCTCCAGACACCAAGCCCCTACCTCAACACGCTGTACGACGCTGGCCGGAGGGTTGTGGGCGTACTCCCCGATTTGCCACAGTGGAAGACGCGATGTCTCAGAACCGGTGATAACAGGTAACGGATGTTTTCTTTTTCCTTCTGTTTAGGAGCACCGGTTACACCTAAGCTAATTACCCTCGTCTTTTCCTTCCCCTATTCTCGGACACGCCTAGTGCGGATTGGGGAAGGAATCCTTAAGTACTAGGTGAAACCTCCCCGGCATATGCGCGCGGGCGGGTTTCGGAGTATAAGAGACCCTATTGTACCTAGTGAGACCTGTTAGTGGTCACGTGAGGAATAGATGGGCCCCACCCCTCCACCTAGCGATTAAGGACCCAAGAGATCGTTTGGTCGCGTGGGTCCATAATCTAGGTTAGGCATGACGTCCCAGTCGTAAGGGATTTCCCGGATGTATTTCCGGCGGAACTCCCTGGGATGCCGCCCGAACGAGAAGTTGACTTCCCTATTGAACTACTCCCCGGCACCAAGCCTATCACCAAGGCACCGTACAGGATGGCCTTCGCGGAGTTGAAAGAACTCAAGGCACAGCTGGAGGACCTTTTGGACAAAGGTTTTATCAGACCAAGCGCGTCACCATGGGGCGCGCCCGTCCTGTTCGTGAGGAAGAAGGACGGAAGCCTCCGGTTGTGCGTAGACTACCGGGAAATAAACAAGGCCACCATTAAGAACAAGTACCCCCTGCCAAGGATCGACGACCTATTCGACCAACTGCAAGGGGCAACGGCGTTTTCAAAAATTGATCTAGAGTCAGGCTATCATCAGCTCGGGGTTAAAGGAGAGGACGTCCCCAAGACGGCTTTCCGAACTCGCTATGGCCACTACGAATTTACAGTGATGCCTTTCGGGCTCACTAACGCCCCCGCAGTATTCATGGACATGATGAATAGGGTGTTCAAACCCTTCCTAGATTTATTCGTGGTGGTCTTCATCGACGATATCCTCATCTATTCCCGTACAGATGAGAAACATGAAGAACATCTGCGCACAGTCCTCCAGACCTTACGGGAACAGAAACTCTACGCCAAACTCAAAAAGTGTGAGTTTTGGCTCCGTAAGGTGGATTTCTTGGGGCACGTGGTCTCGGCGTCCGGAGTCGCGGTGGACCCAAGGAAGATAGACTCGGTGACGAATTGGCACCAACCGACAACGGTGACGGAGGTTCGAAGCTTCCTAGGATTAGCCGGGTATTACCGGCGCTTCGTGGAGGGCTTCTCTAAGATAGCCACCCCCTTGAATCGTTTAACTCGAAAGGGGGAGAAGTTTATCTGGACGGATCAGTGCCAGAGGAGTTTCGAGGAGCTCAAGGATAGATTGACGTGGGCCCCGATTCTCGCCTTACCAGAACCGGGGGAGGATTATGAAGTATTTTGCGATGCGTCGCGGAACGGATTGGGCGGAGTGCTTATGCAACGGGGAAGGGTTATAGCCTATGCGTCAAGGCAACACAAGGATTATGAGCGAAATTACCCCATGCATGATTTGGAGCTCGCAGCGGTTGTGTTCGTCCTCAAGCTATGGAGACATTACTTGTATGGAGCACACTGCAACGTGTACTCTGACCATAAGAGTCTCAAGTACCTCTTCACCCAAAAGGAGCTAAACTTGCGGCAAAGGCGGTGGCTCGAGCTACTAAAAGACTACGACATGACGATCCACTATCATCCGGGAAAAGCAAATGTGGTAGCTGACGCCTTGAGTCGCAAAGGGCAGGCCGAGGAAGCAGGTGTAGATGCTATCACCCAGCAAGAACATCTGATTGCGGAGTTTTCGCGGTTAAGACAGGAAGTGGTACCGGCGGGTACGGTCGCACAACTTCTGACCCTAGTGGTCAGGCCCACCCTGCTGGACAGGATTCTTGAAGGGCAATCGACCGATGACCAACTCCAGCTGGTGCGAGGCAGGATAACCACCGACCAGGAGGGCGATTTCGTAGTAAGCTCCGATGGCACGATACGGTTTCGAGGACGAATCTGTGAGCCGGATCTACCAGAGCTCAAAGAGGAAATTCTGAGGGAGGCGCATACCGCTCCTTATGTAGCGCACCCCGGGGGAACGAAGATGTACAAGGACGTTAAACAGACCTTCTGGTGGCCCAAGATGAAGGAAGATGTAACTCGATTCGTGGCACACTGCCTGGTATGCCAATGAGTGAAGGCCGAGCATCAGCGACCGGCGGGAAAGTTGCAACCACTACCGGTGCCCGAATGGAAGTGGGAAAGGATTACCATGGATTTTGTGACCGGTTTCCCGAGATCGCCACAAGGACACGATGCGATATGGGTCATTATGGACCGTTTGACGAAATCAGCCCACTTTCTGGCCATACACACAACGTGGACCCGGGAACGACTGGCACAAACATACATCAATGAGATAGTAAGGTTGCATGGGGTACCGACATCTATTACGTCGGACAGAGACACACGGTTCGTGTCAAATTTTTGGCGGAGTCTGCAACAAGCAATGGGAACCAAGTTGCATTTTAGTACGGCATTTCACCCGCAGACCGACGGGCAATCAGAGCGGGTGATTCAGATTGTGGAAGACATGCTTCGAGCGTGCGTTTTGGACTTGGGCGAAGGATGGTCGCAATAC
The DNA here is from genome assembly GCA_029204045.2 of Tillandsia leiboldiana. NCBI lineage: Eukaryota > Viridiplantae > Streptophyta > Magnoliopsida > Poales > Bromeliaceae > Tillandsia > Tillandsia leiboldiana. The sequence continues at coordinate 27,408,130 of CM055061.1, forward strand.
TTACCCCTCGTGGAGTTCGCCTACAACAACAGCTATCAAGCCAGTATCCAGATGGCGCCATACGAGGCTCTGTATGGGCGCCGCTGTCGGTCTCCAATATGCTGGGATGACTTGGGTGAGCGTAAGTTTTTGGGCCCAGATTTGGTGGAGGAGACCGAGGCGAAGGTACGATTGATCAGACAAAGACTACTGACCGCCCAGAGCAGACAGAAAAGTTATGCGGACAAGAGACGACGAGACTTAGAGTTCATGGTAGGTGAGCATGTTTTACTCCGAGTCTCACCATCCAAAGGAAAACGACGTTTCGGCCTAAAAGGAAAGTTAAGTCCGAGGTACGTGGGACCATTCGAGATCCTAGAACGCGTGGGTCCAGTGGCGTACCAGTTAGCCTTGCCACCGAACCTCGAACGAGTCCACAACGTGTTCCACGTCTCAATGCTCCGGAAGTACCTCGCTGACCCCTCTCATGCCTTGGATGTTTCCACCATCGAGTTGCGTGAGGATTTGAGCGTCGAGGAGACGCCGGTGCGGATTTTGGCAAGAGAGGACAAGAGGTTGCGTAATCGAACTATTCCCTACGTAAAGGTCCAGTGGAGCAACCACGAAGAACGCGAAGCGACATGGGAACTGGAATCGAGGATAAGGGAAGGCTTTCTCGGGTTGTTTGGTGAGGTTTGTACGTAAGTTTCGGGGACGAAACTTTTTTTAAAGTGTGAGTGGTGTAGAGATTCGGCTTTTACAACTGATTGTGACTCACATGTTACTTATTTATGCCCTTAAGTGAATAAAATTATTTAACGTTTGAAACTCGGTCGGTGTGTGGTGCGGGTATTTTTCCGTCGAAGGGCCCGGAAAACGAAGACCGATGGCGCGATCGGATCGGGAATCCGATATACGGATCTCCCGAAATGGGGTTTTTAAGATCGCGATGACTTAAGTCGTGCATCGAAATCCGCGTAAAATATCTGGCAAGTTTGTTAGGGGAATCTGGATACTCCTGTGATTAATTAATTAAGGAAATTAATTAATCGGTTACGTACAATTAAATTTGGGTTTTTTATCTCCTATGATTAATTAAAATGGGGAAATTAATTAATCGGCGACTAGGATTTAAAAGGGGATAAATTAATACGTACAAAGAAAAAAAAAGAGAAACCCTAGCCAAAAAGAAAGAACGTGAAAGAGAAAGAAAAGAAAAAGACGGAACCCTAGCCGAAGGAAAGAAAGGAGAAAAGGGAGGAAATGAAGGAGTCCGATCACCCCGAACAACGAACCGGAGACAAGAGCGCGACCGGACGTCTCCCCCGTGGATTAATTCGGTGAGTGCAATCCTCGTTGTGGTTTTTTGGGGTCTTCTTTTAAGTTCTTGTTTAGGGTTTCGGTCGTCATCATCGTATCCATCACCGCCGCCGTCGTTGCGCAAGTTAGGGCACGGCACGGGCGGCGGAGACGCGCGATGCCGCTAGGGCATCGCGCGGGCGGCAACAACGGGAGCCGCGCGGGCTCCGCGCGGACCGCACCCGCGCGGGCACCGCGCGGATCACACCCGCGCGGGCACCATGCGGGCACCGCGCGGGCACCGCACCCGCATGGGCGCCGCGCGGGCACCACACCCGCGCGGGCACCATGCGGGCAACGCGCGGCACCGCACCCGCATGGGCACCGCGCGGATCACACCCGCGCGGACACCATGCGGACACCGCGCGGGCACCGCACCCGCATGGGCGCCGCGCGGGCACCACACCCGCGCGGGCACCATGCGGGCGCCGCGCGGGCACCGCGCGGGCACCGCACCCGCATGGGCGCCGCGCGGGCACCACACCCGCGTGGGCACCATGCGGGCACCGCACCCGCATGGGCACCGCGCGGGCACCGCACCCGCGCGGGCACCACGCGGGCACCGCGCGGATCACACCCGCGCGGGCGCCGCCCGCAGAGGATCGCCGCATGGTTTTGGTGGGCTTCGCGGGGGGGAAATCCGTCGACCGACGGGTTTGACGGTTTCTTTAGGTTTCCGTCGGACGGGTAATGTCGGGCTTTCGTTTTGTAGAGTTAATGCGTGGTTCTGATTTTGGTTACCCTTATGGACCCTTCTTAGGTCCAGATACGCAACGGGAGTGTGCGAAAGATCCGGGTGCTCCGATCCGCTCGCAACCAGGTGGGTACCCTTGCTATAAGTGCAACGAGTGCAGTAAGTGCACCATATCATCGTAAAAGGCTCGTTAATTTGTCTAATAAAGTAGATGGACTTTTATACCTTCGCATGAATATTTATTATTAATAACTGTGGCGGCTGCGGTCGCGGGGCTTAATACTTTTTATTAATAATTGTGGCGGCTGCGGTCGCGGGGCTTATCACACGCCGACACCGGCAATTTCGGTTTTGGATGTTGCACGTACACAGGCGGATTGGCCTCCGCATGGTTGTACTTTTCCGGAGAAGTGGTCCGAGTGACCCATGTGCCTCACGTGTATGGGGTGAGGACCTCTTCACGCCTGCTAAGGGCTCCGCACTAGCACCGTGAAGGGGTTAAAAACATCGAAGGGGTATTGTGACTGTGCACGAGGGGAGACTTCCGTCTCTCCGACATGTACTCTGGGGTTGGGGCCCAGCTTATTTTTGTAACAGGGTTTTTAGCGAAAGGTTCCGGTATAAACGGTTTGTTTTTAATTCAACGTTAATCGTTAAGACATCTACTTTGTTTGTCACTGACTTTACCCACTCCGTGACTGGTTGACTAGGGACATTAGTCGGGACGGTGATGAGACTGCGTCGAGAGGACCGTAGTCGTAGGAGGCTTTCCACTCCTGGTTCCTTGGAATTATCTCAACTCTTTCTTAACTATTCTTAGCTTAATTTGCATCTGTGGATCATATTAGTTATTGTTAGCACTGTGGATTGGATGCACTATTACGGTTCAGACATACTTTCGTGATCTTGGGCACGGCATGTTTTTATCATCATAAAAGTGATTGCGAAAACGTTTTCAAAAGCAGAGTGCCGTGTGGGCACAGATTTTGTAAACCTCTGGATTTATCCTTTCTAAACGATGTCGTCGCTCTCTTGTTTGAATGTGTAACTGTTTTAAAAATTGGGTGTCGGGTGGACACCGTTTGCAAAACCGTAGGTAATTATTTCTTCCGCACTATGTATGATGACGACTGTATGGTTGATGGTTGATATTGTAAATGGCACGCCGTGCATATACAAAGGAGACTCTGTCCGATTGCAGAGTGAATTTGTATGTGGTGGTCTGTCATGCACCGGGGGCGAGGTTGATCTTCACGTGTGAAGAAAAAGAAAAAAAAAATATAATACACGTTTTTCTGCTTATACTAAAACCTCCCGGGGCGTGACAGATACCGATGCATCTGGCACGGATCCCGAGGTAGTTGCACGGATCCCGATGCGGTGGCACGGACCTCGATGTAGTTGGCGCGGATCCCGAGGCGATCGGCGTGCATCCCGAGGTGATGTGCGGATCCCGAGGCTTGCGCGCGGCGCGAGGCGCAGGCAGGTGGGGGGCGCCACGTGGCGTCGCCCCATTGGCCCCAGCGGCCGATGTAATGATCTGATTCTTCCGGTGTCTTCTAACTCTCACTGTGACTAATTCGAATGAAAGGAACCCTCTTTGTCTTTCGTTTGGGGTATTGTGTTTTTGGGCACTCGTCTTATTTTTCTATCATAGAGCACGAAAAGTGTTGGCCGGCGGTACGATCGGAGCGGAAATCCGACTCCCGAAACTCCCGGAATGGGGACTTATAGCCTTGAACGACTTCCGGCCGCATTGAAAGGCGTGCTGTCACGCCCCGGGGGTTTCGTTCAGCGGAAACAGTCAACAGAAAATAGGAATGGTTTTGCGTATAAATTTTTTTTGAAATTCCTTCCTCCCCGGTGCGTGCCCAGACCCGCCGCATACACAGATTCACCCAGCAAACGGACAGAGTCTCCTCTGTATATGCACGGCGTCGCGGCTAGTACAACATCCAATCACAGCAGTTTATTCAGTCACAACAGTTTCCAACACATACACATACACTACTGAATGATTCTCGAGGCCGACCAACTTGAAAGGATAAATCCACAGTTTTGAAAGCGGTGCCCACCCGGCACCCAGATTTCTAAAACAGTATCGAAAATCCATAAATCCACAGAGTTTTTAAAGCAGTGCCCACACGACACCCAGGTTTTTAAATCCGTTTTCGAAATCCATAAATCCACAAGGTTTTTAAAACGGTGCCCACACGACACCCTTTTTTTGAAAACGATTTTCGCAATTCTTTTTCTTTTTCTTTTCTTTTTTTTTCTTTTGAAAACGGCCAATAGAGAAAGGAAACAAAATCCAACATCCTCATAGATAAAGAGTAATCCGCCGACATCCACACCGACCCCACGAGGGTATCGAGAACCACACAATAGACTACAAATAGTAAATGAAATGCGAAAGAAAGGAGAAGATACAGTCTAGGGTCTCCATAGACCCAAAAGCTCCTGTCTCGGCCTCACCGTCGCCTAGCTCTCACCCCTGAAAGAACCTGTCACAGAGTGGGAAGTCAGCGACACGATAATAATAATAAGGAAAGCAGGGTAAAGAAAGTACATCCAACCGAAAACTATCCGGAGCAACCACCCTCCCAAAAAGGGAAAACCACGAACCCCTGCATAACCTAATCCGGGCACCTGCCCCGGCAACCCAACCGAGCACCTACCTCGGTAAACCACGTCGAGCACCTACCCCGACGGTTCGCACCGCTCACACCTTGGCGCCTCAAACCCCCCACCTACGGGGGCCCCCACTACGTCACCTCGTGGGTTTACACGGGTCATAGACCACTTTTCCGGAAAAGCGCACCCTTTGCGGTGGCCAAACCGCGGGTGCACGTGCTGCAACCTCGAGCATAGTAACCAAGTACACAATAGTAAAACCCGATAGTAATAACAATAGAGATTACCCATATTAGCACAGTTAGACGAGTTATTAAAACTTGATTACAGTTTCCAAAAGTTCCACACTAAGTTTTAGAATGAAAACCCAACTTTTCTCGTTGCGCAGTGATCAACGCTCAGTTCCTCCGCGTCTCGGCGCGCTCCCCGAACCTACACAATCCCCCTGGGAGAAGTGAGTACCCACAAAACACAAGTAAGGGCAAAGTATACCGTCCGATTCCGTCGCGGAACGGGGCCCTCGGATCCGACGGCGTCGGCGGAGGCCCGGGTCGGGAACAGTGGCGGAGATGACCCCGCGCCGCCGCGCTGTCCGCGCGTGCACATGGCCCCGTGCGGCGCCAAGCCCGCATGGGCACCCCGCCTACGGCTGTCCCGCGCGGCGCCGGGTCCGCGCGGGCGCGCTGCACGCAAGCGCGGGCGGCCCCGCGTGGCGCCAAGCCCCGCGCCGGCACCCTGCCAGCGGCGGCCCCGCGCGGCGCCTGGCCCGCGAGGGTGCTCTGCCCGCAAGCGCGGGCGGCCCCGCGCGGCCCCAGGCCCCGCGTGGGCACCCTGCCAGTGGCGACCCCGCGCGGCGCCTGGCCCGCGCGGGTGCTTTGCCCGCAAGCGCGGGCGGCCCCGCGCGGCGCCAGGCCCCGCGCGGGCACCCTGCCAGCGGCGGCCACGCGCAGCGCCCGGCCCACGCGGGCGCTCTGCCCTGCCTGCGGGTGCGCTCCCCGCGCGCGTCCGGCGCCCCGCGGCAGCGGCGGGTGCCGCCGACCGTGAGCACCCCCGTCTCCCTCTTCCCCGACCAATTGGTGATGAACCGAAAAACCTAAATTAATTTAAAATAAAAATCACCACCTTCGTACCTTGGTTTCACCGGTAAGGGAGGAGGAAGGGAGAGGATCGTCCCGTTCTCGTCGCCTCGTTCCTTCACGCCCGCTGTCGGATGGTAGGAAGAAGGTAGGAGGAGGGTTGGGGTTCCTCTTGCGCTCCTCAGAAAAGCCCTAACGCGCGACACGAATGCGGTGAGAAGTGGCAAAAGGAAACCCTAGCCCCCAAACTCACCACTTAAAGATCGGGTGCGAACCAGAGTCCAAAATTTACCTCGAAAAGCGTGCTAATCGCCCGACCACCTTTTTGATGCACCCGAAACCGCCAATAAACTTCGAAAATTTATTCTAGGAGATCCCGGAGTCGGAAATCAAATTCGATCGCGCCGCCGTTCTCCGTTTCGCGAGCTCTATCGCCTAAAAATACCCGTGAGCCCCGATGGTCTGCCCAGAAAAAGTGAATTATTAACCCACCCGCCAGACCACTAAAGGAGGTACATAATTAATAAAAATTCGAAATAAAATTTAAAATGGTGGTTACTACACGTGCATCGTGATTTTTCATGATTTCCGAGGAAGGGCTGGGCCTGAGTTTTAGCCTAGGGTTTGAGGGTTGCCAGCCGCCTTTTTATTTTATCTCTCCCTCCCTCTGTAACTATTCTTTTTTTTTCCTTTTGGGGAACGAGAGGGGGAAAGTGGGGGAAATTCCAATCTTTCGAAAGTTTGAACAGTGAAGAACGCAAAAAAGGGGAGGGGAAAAAGCTCTAGCTTCGCAGATCATCGTGGCCGGAGACGGGACGGAAGATCCATCGCCCTTCTCCACGCAACCTAGGTGAGCGATCATTTCCCCCTTCTTCTCCTTTTTGGTCGCCATTGTTGACGGGGGGAGGACCAGGCTGTCGCCGTCTGCCGCGCCGACACCCGCGCGGGCACGCGCCCGCGCGGGGTAATCCGCTGCAGCGCTGCCGCTACCCGCGCGGGCACGCGCCCGGGCGGGGCGATCCGCCTGCCCGCGCGGGGCGATCCGCCTGCCCCCGCGGGGCAATCCCCTGCAGCGCTGCTGCTACCCGCTCGGGGCGATCCTTTGCCGCGCTGTCGCCCGCGCGGGCACGCGCCCGCGCGGAGCGATCCGCTGCAGCGCTGCCGCTACAAGCGCGGGCACGCGCCCGCGCGGGGAGATTCACCGCCGCGCTATCACCCGCGCGGGGCGATTCGCCGCCGCGTTGTCACCCGGGCGGGGCGATCCGCCGCAGCGCCGCCGCGCGGGGCGATCCGCTGGCGCGCTGCCGCCCGTGCGGGCACGCGCCCGCGCGGGGCGATCCGCTGCAGCACTGCCGCCCGCGCGGGCACACACCCGCGCGGGGCGATCTGCCGCCTCGCCGCTGCTCGCGCGGGGCTTGTGCCCGCGCGGGGCTCTGTCGCCGCGCCACCCGCGCGGGGCCCTGTTGCCACGCCGCAACCGCACGGGGCTTGTCGTCGCCGCCACCGCACGACTCCCTTCGTTCCCCCGCCGCATGCTTCTGGATCTCTTTTATCGCTTAAAATATGGTTGAGTCGTTCGTGTGGCGTCTTCGCCACCTTAGTCTTACTGGCTGTTTCTGGGGACTCCGTAGGTCGGGGTGTCATTCGGGAGGGGCTGCGAGCCAACTACAGGCGTTCCGACCAAGCCCTATTCAGGTGGGTACTCCCATCTGTCACTTCAGAATTATGGAAAATGAAACTATGTCGTATTATGAATAAAAGCAACACTCTTAACTTTATGACTATGTCTAACCCCTGTTTTACGTAAACATTTTGTTACTGATATCTCTAGTGACCATGGGTCGCTCTACTTTACGATATACATATTTGTCACATTATGAGCCCAAGGTTTCCTTGCACGCACACCGGCGGTTTTGCCACCGCACTGGTGTATTTTTTCGAAAAGATGGCACGTTGGCCCGTGTGCCCCACGACGGGAGATGATGGGGACCTCTCACGGCTGCTCAGACACTGCACGAGCGCCGCGGAGGGGTATAAGCAAATCGCGAGAGGCAGGTGCACTTGTTTGAATTATTACAGGATTGCGATGGGATCTCGAGGGGGGCTTGGAATCCCCGAGTGTTCTCGGTTTGCAAGACTTTAAATTCGTATTTGAACTTTTCATTCATATTACATCTAATCCTGACACTAGTAGGTTACTGACTTTCCACTGTTGTGACAGGGCAGGGGAGGGGTACGGGACGTGTGTGAGGCCGCAATGCGAGAGTTCCGTTAATATCGCAACTCCTTTGATGCTCCATCTACTTATTTCATGTTTCCGTTTTACTAAGTTCTGTGTGTGTGAGTGGCACGTAACTATGTGAGGATCGGAACTATGTGTGGACTATGACTGTGTGTAGTGTAGTTGCTGGTTGCTTGAACTCCCGCTTGCCCCGGTTGGGATCGTCATCTTGCAAATAAAAATCAAGGGTTGTGAAAATGATTTCGAAACCAACGGGTGTCGGATGGCACCGCTTTTCCAAAAAAAAAACCCTCAGTTTTATCCTTTCAAAACCACCGGAGGCCGTCCCCGGAGGTTCTTTCTCTCCCTTTATGTGAGTGTGATTACTGTGGTTATAGTGTATGTCGGAATTGCTACGCCACACGCATGCGAGCGGGGCCCGTCGGCGTGGGGGGTCGCGCCCGCATGCGAGGCGGGTCTGGCCGAACCGGGGGACGCTGCGCCTTTCAAAAATAAAAAAAAACCAAGAGAATAGGTCCCCGGGTCGTGATAGATTATATGGTATCAGAGAGTAAAAACACCTTAACCACAGTGATTGGGGTTAGACGTCCACACAAAGTTAATGCCACTAACTGTCGATCGATGAGATAGCCGGAGAGTAGACTGTTGGGTTATATATGGATCTAAATAGGGGAAAAAACACCTAGAGGGGGGTGAATAGGTGTAAACAATAAACACTCAAAATTTTTTGCGTAATAAAACCCAATGCGGAAAAATAAATAACACGCAGAGATTTTACGTGGAAAACTCCATTTTAGGAGTAAAAAACCACGGGACCTATAACATGACGAATTCAACTAAGATTAAACACGTACAAAGGTGATATAATGTACTCACACACGACTCATCCTTTTTCCATACGCTCTGAGTTGATCTTCTCCGCTCGCTCCGCAACGCGCCTCGAATCAACGATTTGCGTCCAACGCCGAATCCACGGCGTCCAACGTCGAATCCACGACGTCTGACCGAATCCACGATCTCCACCAAATAGTACGTTTCGATCACACGAATCGTACCTCGCTCTGAATCCACGAGAGCGGTAGCACCTTGAATCCACAAGGCCACGCGAATCCACACGCCGATTTTGGAGAAAATTGTTGTTTTGTTGGTGGTGATGATCCGCCGAATACTTAGATCAAAGATAGACCGGAAATGCCATCTAAGTATTCATTAATTTGATTCTACTCAAAATCTGAGTATGAAAACCTAGAATCAAATTAATTAATATAGATGAAGAAACATAGAATTAAATCTAGTCATTTCCTTTCTTCTCTATATGTGGATCTATAAGTTTTTCATCCATTTATTTTCCTCGTTCATTTATGGAGATAAAAAACTTATTGTGGATTACCCTAAAAGATAGAATTAGGGTTTACTTATAGGTTAGAAACCATTGGAAGAGGATAAGAATCAAAAACTAACCTTATCTGGAAATTTTCGGGTCGACAGTCCGGACTGGAATAAGTGCGATCCGGACTGTCGTCAATAAACAGAACTTTTCCAGAAAACCAGGTTCGGGGTCTGGACTGAAGTCACCACGGTCCGGACTGTTCATGCAGTTTCTGCAAAATCCACGTTCGGGGTCTGGACTGAAGCAGATGTGTTCCGGACTGGATTTGCGCATGAACTACCCTATGTTCGGGGTCTGGACCCCGAACTGTAGTACCCTGATCCGGATCCGGAACATATAACATGTCCAGTTTTTTGATTTTTATGCGATTAAAAACCCATCCAAGTGTTTCTACATTATAAGAAGTATTCGGATCACCAAACTTATTTAGTTAAACGTACCTGATCATTTTGAATTCTTCTTTCTTGAGATTGAGGTATATGATCCAAACTTCTTCATCTTCAATCTTCAAGACTTAACCACTTTTATGAAATACGCCAAAACAAAATCCTTAACAATCTCCCCCTTTGGCGGTTTCGTGACAAAACATAAATCCACTTAAGAAAATTCAAAAAGATATTTTTGTTGCTATCACCATAACAAAAATTTACATTTGAGATCCAAAAAGAATACATGAGATAAACTCCTAAAACAAACTCTAGACTTAGACGTTTGTACTCTCTGCAAAAAGAAGTAATTCTTGACAAAAGAAATCGTTAGATACCTCAAGAATTTTTAGCATTCAAAAACCAAACGGAGAGATAGAGTTTATACTCATCAAGACATTTGTAAAAACAGATATGTATTAAAATATCAATCAGAGATAGACATATCTTCTAAGCAATAAATTCCAAATGTCATAAGTTTGTTAGTCAACAACAACTTGTTAGTAATATTACATGCCCAAATAGTTAGTCAAATAGTTAGTCGAGACATGCAATTATTCACAATACAAAACCAAAGTTGTTGTATACTTACCTCCAAAAGTTCAAAGTTCAAAGTTCTCACATCACACTTCATAGTGTTAATGTTTAACCAGTTCAAATCTCTCTCGCCCTTTTTGTCACTAAACTGAGCCAAAATTACAAAAATAAAAAGGGAGTTAAAAATCCAAAAAGAAAATGTAAGAACTAAGACTAAAACCTGCAAAACAAAAGAAATGTTAGAACAACAAAGAAGGATCATTCTGAATCTTCAGAACTGGTACAGCCGAGTTTTTGAAATATCTTTTTCAATATCTTGTTCGTAGACATCTGTTCCTTCTTTAGATCTCCTATGTCGGCTTTCATCGCAACGAATTCGTTAGACATTCGTTCTTGTTCTGAAGAAAGTCGTTGTTGCTCCCGATAAATAGAGGTAACAGAGGCATCACCCCCTGAAGTTGAAGCTGGTGCAGGTGGTGCAGAAGCTGTTGCTGCTATTTTTGCTGTTGCTGTTGATGTTGAGGGCCTCTGTCCGCGAGGAGGTGTTGGAGGCTCATCCTGTCTTTGTGATAGGGACTTCACAATAGTTGTATCGTTGATAGTTCCCAAGCTATGCATGTATGCCGACGATGAAACATCGACTTTAAATTTCTTCAAAATTCGCATAATGATAATTGGGAAGGGAAGTCGCTCTGTGGGATGGGCATGTTCCACATACCTCGCCATCCTCGACCAGATGAGATAGGGAATGTTGAAATTAGATCCCATGGTTGCTGTGGGGTTTCTAAGAAGATAAAGAAACAGCATCCTATCCCATCTCAGAACTTTTGTTTGCATGTTTGGCAAAATGTTGTAGCAAACTATAAAGTTCGGGTAGCGATTGTAATATCAAAGATTTCGTAACACTTAATACCTCCTGCTAATAAAGTTTCCGTTTAATGTAATTAACATAACGGGTTTACTTAAGTCATTAATTCAGAATTGCAGGTATTTTTCAACGATAGAGCTTGGAAAACTGAGAATGGCAGTGCGATCGGATCCGGATTCTGACTTACGGAACTCCCGGAAAAGGGTAGAAAGCGATCACAATGGCCAGGGGTGCATCGAAATCCGCGTAAGTGATTTGGCACGCTTTCCGAGGAAAAAGATAGAGTTATCTTTAAGGAATTATCCAGAAGAATCTAAAATGAGAAATTAATTAATTGGAGAATTAACTAATTGGGGAATTAATTAATTAAGGAATTAATTAATTGGGAATTTTAAAATACCCAAAGTGGTTATTGTCGTACGAAAAGATATTTCGTTATCATCTCCCAAAAGAAAGAGAGAAAAAGAAAAAGAAAGACGAAACCCTAACCGGAGGAAACAAGAAGAAAGGCGAAACCCTAATCGAAAGAGAACGGTGGAGAAGAAGGTGAAAGCTAAAGGATCCAAACCCTCCCGACGAACGCGCCAAAACCGGGAGCGAGAACGGATAGCCGTCTCCTACGATTAGAGGTAAACTAATTTTATTTTGGTATAGTTTTGCTCGGTTTTTGGGTATCGGTCTTTCATGAAGTTTAGGAGTAGCCGTTTGCTACCCAACGTGTCGCGCTGCGAAGCCCTAAGGCGTCGCCGCGCGACCGTAATGCGCGTCGCGCGGGGACGGTGCCCGCGCGGCCGCGGCTAGAGCCGCGCGGGATCAAGCTCCCCGCGTGGCCGCGGCTAGGGTAAACGCCGCGCGGGGACGGTGCTCGCGAGGCCGTGACAAAAGCCGCGCGGGGCGGGTGCCCGCGCGGCCGCGGCGCGTGCCGCGCGGGCGGGTGCCGCGCGGCGGCGGTGCATGCCGCGCGGGGCCTTGCCCGCGCGGCTACAGCTTGTGCCGCGTGGGCGGATGCCCGCGCGGCGACGGCGGCACATGCCGCGCGGGCGGGTGCCCGCGCGGAGGTGGCATTGCATGCCGCGCGGGGCCTTGCCCGCGCGGCTGCAGCACATGTCGCGCGAGCGGGTGCCCGCGCGGCGGCGACGTTGCACGCCGCGCGGGGCCTTGCCCGCGCGGCTGCAGCTTGTACCGCGCGGGCGGGTGCCCGCGCGGCGGCGGCGGTGGCGGTGCATGCCGCGCAGGGCCCTGCCTGCGCGGCTGTAGTTTGTGCCGCGCGGGCGGGTGCCCGCGCGACGGTGACAGTACGTGCCGCGCGGGGCCATGCCCGCGCGGCCACGACTAATGCCGCGCGGGCGGGCGCCCGTGCGGTTGCGGCGCGCGGGGTTGGTGCCCGCGCGGCCGCGGCGATTACCGCGTGGGGCCGGCGCCCGCGCGGCCGCGGTTTGCGCCGTGCGGGGCTGAGGTCCGCACGGCGGCAGATGAAACCGCGCGGGGTTGGTGCCCGCGCGGCCGGGGCAATTACCGCGCGGGGCCGGCGCCCGCGCGGCCGCGGTTTGCGCCGCCGTGCGGGGCTGAGGTCCGCACGGCGGCGGATGAAACCGCGCGGGGTTGGTACCCACGCAATCGCGGCGTGCGTCGCGCGGAGCTAGGGCCCGCGCGGTCACGATAAATGCCGCGCGGGGCCGGTGCCCGCACGGCCGTACGACACGCAACTCCGCGGGGGGCGGCCGCGTCGTTCTACGCGCGCGGGCGCCACCACCGGGTCAAGTGTCCTTAGTGTTGTTGAGTTGTTTGGGCTCGGTTTATCCACTACTATATTGTTGATCTGACCATGGCTCTTTTGGGGACTACTTCTAGGTCCGGGCATCAACAGAGAGCGAGGTTCAGTCTCCGGAATACGCGTTTCGCTTAATCGAGGTGGGTAGGTGTTGGTTATTACCGGTGTGGTGTCGTTTCCGGATACTCGTTTTGATAAAGTAGATATGTTTAATGTTTGTCTAACCCCATAGCATGTGAATCCCTTTTATGATGTCAATCAAAGCGGCTGCGGTCGCAGGTGCGGCATATTATTCTGATTAAAGCGGCTGAGGTCGCAAGGCAATGAATATACTCATATTCTTACACGCACACCGGCAGTTTGGCCACTGCAGAGGGTGTATTTTTTCGGAAAGATGGTAAGTCATTTACCTGTGTACCCCACAAGTTGAGGTTAGTGGGGGCCCCTCAAGGGGAGGCGGCTGCTACTTGGGCAGTCGAGGGGTTGGAGGAACCAAGAAGATGAGTACGGTATTGGGGTTGGGGCCCAAATTATTCTGAATACTAGGGTAGGTGCCCAGCGGGACTTTCAACAGGGATTTAGCGATACATGAGGGGGAGGGGGAAAGTAAATGCTCCGGTGATTCGGTGTGTTTGTTCTGTCATTGCGTTTACTTACATGTTTCTACTTTATCAGTCACTGACAACCCACTCTGTGACAGGTTCGAGTAGGGGTGGAACCCGGGAGACGGTGAGGCATCCGTTAGAGGACATTAGCCAAAAGGGCTAGTAAAACGATACGTTACTTTCTTTACTTTTGGTTATTTAGTTATACTATGGTTAGTTTAGTTGTGATTCATTTACTATGGTTTCTGATGGATGTTGGGATAAGGTTTATCTTGTATTTAACTGTGAATGTTAGGATGTGTAATTGCGGCTTGTTTTCAAATACAAACCAGTTTCAAAAGCGTTTTCAAAGCAAGTGCCGTGTGGGCACCGATTTCAAAACCCGTGGATTTATCCTTTCAAGTTAATGGCCGCGCAAAGAGTTTGCGAAAACGTTTTAGAACACTGGGTGTCGAGTGGGCACCGATTTTCAAAACCCATGCGTTTATGCTATAGTCTTATAGAATAGCGGTGATGATGTGAAATAATACGTTCCCTCCTCTTTGCCTGTCATGGTTGGAATGGTTTAAGTAATTGTCGTGCTTGGAATGCCGTGCATATACAAAGGAGGCTCCGCCCGTTAGGGGAGCGAATTTGTATATGTGGTGGACCTGATACGCGCCGGAGGCATGGTTCATTTAAATGTTTTAGAAAAAAAAAATGGATACGTTTTTCCGCTCTTTTAGAACCTCCGGGGCGTGACAGATTTTATGGTATCAGAGAAAAACAACTTTAACCAAGGTGATCATGACCAACATCCATAGAATGTAATGACACAAGTGACTAACTAAGTTGATAACCAAAGTATAGGTGTGTCACGTACGAGCGTGAGCGCGGGAAAAAAAAGGGATAGAGTCCCAGTGTTCGTAGGTGAAGGGGCTATACCAATTAAGTCTAGAACTAACTTGGTTTCTTTATATGCACGGTTAATGGCCCGAAACTGCTTTTCAATCGATAGTGCAGAAGAGGATACGACGGTTCCGGCAACAGTGGAGAACCGGCTACTCCAACAACGGTTACGCGACATGGCTGAGCGCTTTCCCTTTTTGTTAGGAAAGACGGAACCCCACACGGCTCGCCTTCACAAGGATGGTCTACATAGCGACGCTATTCGGGTAATACCGATGGTGGGTTTACCCGCTTACCAAGAAGTGATCGACAGGACTACGGTGGTGGGGCGGGCAGTGGCCGTTCCACGCACCCGGCAGAAGGATCATGAGCCTGCCGGGGGCCGAGAACGACCTCAGCCATAACCCGAGAATGACTTTCCCAACGGGAGTCGACCACCCCAGTATCCGAAGACGCCACAAGGAACCTGAAGCTCATCAGACAGGGGAACCGATCCGCCAAGGAGTATCAACAAGAATTCGTAAGGCTGGCCAATTATGTTCCCTTTGTCATATGGGATGAAACTCACAAGCCCGCTTCTTCGTAGATGGATTGCGGAACAATATTTTTGAAGTTGTGCAAGCAGAGGATCTTCACACCTTCCAGAGAGTGGTGGATGGGGCCACCATAGTGGGGCGCGGATTCGCGGTGACGCGCGCCCGACGAGAGGACTCGGAGTACAACAAGGACAAGAAACGACCCCAGCCCTTCTTCAGAGGGGGATTTTCTAGCAGGGACCGGCCTTACATCATCTACAGAGGAGCACCCCGGGGGAAATTATCCATTTCAGGAAGCACGACCATTGCTTCTAAAATGACAAACTGGGACAGTTCCGCTTTAACTGCCCTGAACCCGGGAACAATTCTTCGGAGTCGCGACACGGGTGAGAGGTCTTATGCGACGACACGACAAAGGACGCACTACCCGAGGGAAGTAGTAGCAGGAAAGACCCTTACGAAGAGTTATGTTGGTCTTGACCCCAGGAGAAACCTTAGAAGCAAATACTTTGTACTTTCCTGCCCAATAAGGATGCGAAGACTTAGTTGTCTTTGGTGTTGGCCATTTATTTATGGGTCAAATAGGTCCAACTTCTTGCCTCGAGACAATAGGCTCAATAAGTTGAGTGGGGTGAGCCCAATAAGTCGAGTGGGGCTGCGGTCCACAACAGACCTAACGGCAAGAGACCTAACAAAAGATCCAACGTCCAGGTGGGTTGAGTCCGGTCGAGATCCGTGGCGCTGTGTCTGTACGCTTTTAGTGTATTGGTTGCATATCTCTAAAAGCTCGAGCTTTCGGGGTTAATGGTTAGTGCCAACGATCCGACATTTAGGACTTAGTGGCGTCACTGCTAAGAGAATTCGAAGGGATACTCGGAAAGGATGGGCCTACCGAGTAATAGGTGCTAGTCGATTGTGAGAGATCGAGCGTGCCGTCTTGGGGCACACCCGTTCTATTCATACGGAAGAAGGACGGGAGTCTACGATTGTACATCGACAATCGGGGAATGGATAAGGTCATAGTAAGGGACAATACCCTCGCCTCGGATGGAGAACCTATTCGACCAACTATCAGGAGCGACGTCGTCTTCAAAGATTGATCTGCTGTCCGGCTATCGCCAGGTTAGAGTCCGGAGAGATGACATACCGAAACAGTCCTTCGAACTCGGTATGGTCATTACGAGTTTACGGTTATACCGTTTGGACTCATTGTCGCTCCAGCGGTGTTCATGATGGTGATGAACAGGATCGTGGAACCTTTCTTAGACCAGTTTGTAGTGGTCTTTATAGATGACATCCCGATCTACTCTCGCACAGACAAAGAGCACGAGGAACACTGCCCAGTGATCCTCCAGACCCTCCGGTACCAGAAAGTGTATGCCAAACTCAAAAGGGGTGAGTTCTGGCTCCGTGAGGTAGACTTGTTGGGACACATAGTCTCAGTGTCGGGAATAGCGGTGGATCCGAGAAAAAATAGAATCGGTGACCAACTGGGCTCGCCCGACCACGGTGACGGAAATCCAAAGCTTCCTCGGGCTAGCAGGATACTACCGACGCTTTGTGGAAGGCTTTTCAAAGATAGCCACTCCCCTTACTCGACTAACCCGGAAAGGGGAGAAGTTCGTCTGGACGGATCAGTGCCAGAAGAGCTTCGAGGAGCTTAAGGATAGACTCACGCGGGCACCGGTACTCACGTTGCCACAGCCTGGTGAGGATTACGAGATCTACTGTGACGCGCCTCGAAGTGGACTGGGAAGTGTGTTGATGCAACAAGGGAAAGTCATCGCATACGCGTCAAGACGGCTCAAGGATTATGAGCAGAACTATCCTACACATGACTTGGAGCTCGCGACAGTCGTGTTTGCGTTGAAGCTCTGGAGGCACTACCTCTACGGGGCACACTGTAAGGTGTACTCCGACCACCAGAGCCTCAAATTTTTGATTACGCAAAAGGAGTTGAACTTGCGGCAACGGATGTGGCTGGAACTACTGAAGGACTACAATTTGTCCATCCATTACCACCCCGGGAAGGCGAACGTGGTGGCTGACGCCTTGAGCCGGAAGGGACAGGCGGGGGAGACAACACTGTGCACCCTTACCCAACAGGATCGGCTAATTGCCTAATTCTCGCAACTGAGACTGGAGGTGGTGCCAGCAGGAGCGGTTGCGAAATTTATGTCCTTGGAAATAAAGCCTACGCTGATAGAGAGGGTCGCGGAAGGCCAAGCGACGAACCCACAATTACAGCAAGTGCGGGACAGGTTATCCTCGGAACCAGGTGGGGATTTTGTGATCGGCGTTGACAACGTGTTGAGGTTCCGGGGACGAGTCTGCGTACCTGAAGTGCCGGAATTAAGGAGAGAAATTCTGGCAGAAGCGCATAATGCCCCTTTCATTGCGCATCCCGGAGGTACAAAAATGTACAGGGACCTGAGGCAGACCTTTTGGTGGCCTAAAATAAAGAACGATGTGGCGTAGTTCGTGGCACGATGCCTGGTGTGTCAACAGGTGAAGGCGGAACCCCAGCGACCGGCAGGAAAACTACAACCCCTGCCTATACCAGAGTGGAAATGGGAACGGATCACCATGGATTTTGTGACCGGTTTTTCGCGATCGCAACAAGGACACGACGCGATATGGGTCATCGTGGACTGTCTGACGAAATCGGCCCACTTCATACTGATTCACACAATGTGGACTAGGGACCGGCTGGAGCAGACCTATATCGACGAGGTGGTGAGGTTGCATGGAGTACCGTCTGTTGGGTTATGTATAATTGGATCTAAATAGGGGAAAAAAAAACACCTAGAGGGGGGTGAATAGGTGTAAACAATAAACACTCAAAAATCTTTGCGATATAAAACCCAATGCGGAAAAATAAATAACACGCAGAGATTTTTACGTGGAAAACTCCAAACCGAGTAAAAAACCACGGGACCGATAACACGGTGAAATCCACAAGAATTAAACACGTACAAGGTGATATACCGTACTCACAGACGACTCAAACCTTTTCCATACGCTCCTAGTTGATCTTCTCCGCTCGCTCCACGACGCTTCTCGAATCCACGATCTGCGTCACAACGCCGAATCCACGGCGTCCAACGTCGAGTCCACGACGTCCGACCGAATCCACGGTCTTCACCCAGTAGCACGCTTCGAATCCACGAACGTACCTCGCTCCGAATCCACGAGAGCGGTTGCACCTTGAATCCACAAGGCCACGCGAGTCCACGCGCCGATTTGGGATAAATCGTTGTTTTTGGGTGGTGATGATCCGCCGAATACTTAGATTAGAAATAGATCGGAAATACCATCTAAGTATTCATTGATTTGATTCTACTCAAAATGTGAGTATGAAAATCTAGAATCAAATCAATCAATATAGATGAAGAAACATAAAATAGAATCTATGATTTTCTTTCTTCTCTATATGTGGATCTTAGGCCGTATATAGGATGACGGCTTTTAGGATTAGCGGCTTGCCCTAGAAAAAAGAATCATAGGGTCTATTTATAGGTTAGAAACCCTTGGAAAAAGATAAGAATCAAAAACTATCCTTTTCTGGAATTTACATGACGACGATCCGGATCGGAGTTCGGCGATCCGGATTGCAGTAGCGAGAAAAACAGTTTCCAGAAAAACCAAGGTTCGGGATCCGGATCGAAGTGGCTGATCCGGATCGTTCATACAGTTCACCAAACATCAACGTTCGGGATCCGGATTGAAAAGCCTGATCCGGATCGTTCAAATAAAATGGTAAACCCAGTGTTCGGGATCCGGATCAAAGGAAGCTACGATCCGGATTGAACTTGTGTATGAACGAACACCCTTTGGGATCCGGATTGCAAAGTCTGATCCGGATCCTGAACATGTCCCATGTCCAGTTTTTGATATTTATGCAATTACAAGTTCATCCAAGTATTTCTACACTATAAGAAGTATTCGGATCACCAAAGATATTAAGTTAAACATACCTGATCCTTTTGAATTCTTCTTTCTTGAGATTGAGTTATATGATCCAACCTTCTTTATCTTCAATCTTCAAGACTTAACCGAATTCACGAAATACGCCAACTTAAATTCCGTAACAATCTCCCCCTTTGGCGGTTTCGTGACAAAACATAGATCCACTCAAGAAAATTCAAAAAGATATTTTTGTTGCTATCACCATACAACAAAAATTTACAATGGAGATCCAAAATAAAATACATGAGTTAAACTCCTAAAACAGACTCTAGACTTAGTCATCTGTACTCTCTGCAAAAGAAATCATTCTTGACAAAAGAAATCGTTAGATACCTCAAGAATTTTATATCATTCAAAAAACCACATACAGAGATGAAGTTTATACTCATTTATACTTACCATGACATTTATACATTCAGATATGTAATTTGATCATAGTTAAAAACCAACATATCTTCTATGCAATCAAAATCCAAATGTCATGTTAGTGAACACCAACTTGTTAGTTATATTACATGCCCAAATAGTTAGTCGAATAGTTAGTCGAGCATGCATTCAAACACAAATGAAAACCAAAAGTTGAAGTTCTACTTTACCTTTCAAGTTGAGGTTATACTTACCTCTTCAAGTTGACCTTTATAGTTTCAAGTTTCTCACAAACATTGTATCATTGTTTATACTTCTCTTTGTTTATACTTCTCTCTCCCCCTTTTTGTCACAAAAATTAGCCAAAAATTACCAAAATGGAGAGAATAGTTAACAGTTCAAGTACCAAAATTTGAGAATTAAAACTAAAAACTAAAACTTAAACCTGCACAAGAAAATTATTAGAAATCAGCACAAGTCAATCATCTGAGGCAGAGTCTTCAGAGCTCGTGCAGCCCAATTTTTTCAAAATTCCTTTAAGCATTCCCGAAATCGTAGAACACTCTTGTTTCATCTGATGTATGTCCTTGGACATCCTTCTGAGTTCTAGAGCCATTTTATCTTGTTCTTGGTTGATGGAAGATTCCAAGTTTGCCTTTGGTCAATTCTTCTGGAAGTTGAAGAACGTTGTGTGACGACTGACGGAGCAGTCTGACCTTCATTCCGAGGAGATCTTCTTGGCAGAGAATGTGAATTGTCAAGAGGTTCATTGCTTGGCACATTCTTTTTCCTTGCTTGCTGCTTAAGTATTGAGGAAGACTTCAGTAGCTTCTTGTTCTTTAGGTAAACCTTATTTTCTTCATCAATACCTTGTTGTACTTCAGTAAGAAATGTGTCCCAATCTTCTTCGTCTTCAGATTCAGTTTCAGTTTGAGGGATATTATTTGTTTCATCTTGACATGTTTCATTTATTTCAATACCTCGAGCTCGTCCAAGCCGTCGAGCAAGTATTTTTCTTTTTGTCTTCCCAAAAGTTTCTTCCATTGGAGCTTTGCCCTTTTCAGCAGCAGTAGGTGGAGCCTTGATGTTTTCGCAGGCGCTTTTCCTTTCGAAGCAGTGGGTGCTGTTGCTTCAACTTGCAACTCATCCCAATCGATCGATTCCGTCTCAGATTCCGTATCGGAATCATCTTTTGCTTTCTTCGCCTTCTTAGCCCTCTTGGACTTGACAGTGTCTCTAGTATGGACCATAGTAGCCAGAAGAAGAATGATCCAGGTGATCACCATTGCTACTAGATTCTTGTGGAAAAGGAAATCCTGTGAGCAACAACTCAAGAACACGAAAAAATTGTTAATTTTCAAAAATTAGAAAAATTATACCCAAACAATCATTATCGTGTAGAGAGACTAAGAATCAAATTAGTTTGCAAAAGGAATTTTAAAAATAGATCAATCGCATGATTTGGAAAATTCCCATTATATGCCCTAAAACCGAAATTTTTTGAAATCGAAGCCCAAAGATCCGTTTATCTTGAGAATACCTAGCATATAATCAAAACTAATCTACCCAGAGTTCTTATTTCAAAAGAGATTTGATCAAAAACCATCCACAAACGAGAAAGATACGGAAATTCATCACGTTGTTTGAGGAAGAATATGAAAAACTGTGAAAAACCGAGATTTTGATCAATAAAACTTACTTGGAATCGAAAGAACTTGAGTTTTTAAAAGCTTCCAAGATGGATGAATTCTAGAGAGAGAAGCTCTGGAACTTTGGAACAAAAGATTGGAGTAAAAATAATTCAAAACCTTTTGTTCTATATAAAACCCTAACTGCGATCCGGATCAGTTCGTGATTACGATCCGGATCGGCTACCCGCAGAGAATACCTGCATTCGGGATCCGGATCGGCTTGTCCAATCCGGATCGGCTAACTTTTTCTTCAGAAAAATTCAGAAAAAATCTAGAAAATCCAGAAAAAGATTGTAAGCACTTTTGTGTATCAACTTTAAATGAATAATTATCGTTTCATACAACAAGAAATAGATTATGCCAAATCTATCAATAACATCCAACAAATGAAACGAAAATTTATAAAAATTAAATCCCTTAAAGTTGAACAACTTCAATTACATCTAACTTGATCTTATGTGTAATGCCTTTATCAAATCATCAATCGGTAAAGAAAATGAAATACAAAGATCAATAGATGTCTAAAATCCGAGATAAGTTAGATAATATATCTAGTCAATTTATTGAAGAGAGTGGCTCTTTGAGCATCTTTCATTAAAATTCCCACCTTATACCAACCTTGAAATTTTGACAGAGTCAAGTATTTCAACATGCATTTTAGTTAATCAAACCTGAAGAACCTTGCTTGGTATGCATGTGGTAGCTGCACACAGTACTCGGACGACCGAGGTGGTAGCTCTTTCCTCCATGTGGTGGTAGTTTCACACTCCTCATTGGGATATACTCTTTCCACATCTTTTGAGCATAACCCCTTTTTCTTTGACTCCCCCTCAATTGGCTATCAATTATTTAAGATATAAAGTATTCAGCCAAAAATTGATCTCGATTTCATACTCGACTAACAGTCAAATTAAGATAAAAACTATACCAAGAGATCATCGAGAGAGAAATTGACTTTGATCAAATAAAGATGATTTATTCACATAAATGATCATTGCATCAAATGAATTATTATGATATCCAAAGCATAATAAATTTCTAAACATATAAAAGGATGCAGTTAAAGTCAATCAAACTAATGCTCAATTAATGTTCTATGTCTAAGCATAGATAATGAACAAAAACACAAAAACAAACCTAACCTAAACAAAAGTTTCAAAAAGAGGTTATTTCAAGGAAAGCATTCCAATTGCATTACGCAAATGAATAAAACGTTTTTGATCCAAAGGTTTTGTTAAAAAGTCAGCTAATTGATCTTCAGTTGAAATGTAGGAAATTGGAAGAATATTTGATTCAACTAGCTCTCTAAGAAAATGATATCTAAGTTCAATGTGTTTTGTTCTAGAGTGCAACACAGGGTTTTTTGAAATGTTTATAGCACTAGTGTTTCACAAAAAACAGTTACCGAAGTTGCTGAAATCCGGAAGTCGCTCAACACGCTTTTATCCAAATGAGTTGATTGAACAATACCCTGAGATGTATTCCGCTTCGGCAGTCGAGAGTGCAATGCGGTTTACTTTTTACTATGCCATGCAACAAAGACAATGGCCAAGATAAAAACAGCACCACTCGACTTTCCGATCATCCACAGATCCTGCCCAATCGGCATCTGAGTATCCAATAATATGTAGACTTGTTCCCATAGGATACAAATTCCAAAATTAAAGGTTCCTTTGTGCTACCGGATATCCCGTTTCACCGCTTCTCACAGGTGAACCTCCTTTGGTGCTGATTGTTATCTCGC